>OX638371.1:49144186-49486494 GCA_951812925.1 Calliopum simillimum | reverse complement strand
CATTATAACCGTTTTAGTTTTCTTAAGTTTGCCGACTCGGCTGATTTGCAGAGTCGGCTGCATTTCCGTAAGATGGTTCACGAATATTCGATTCGCCAAGGCTACCAATTCAAAACTTGAAGTTTCGAATATATGGGGAAATCTTTCATATAAAAAATTGATGTTTGTTTAAATTAAATCCATGTTTATTAGTTCATAAATTAATCAATGAAAAACACAGAAGTTATAATCTACTTATTTTTATATTTTATTTCTTTAATTTCTATTTCACGTAGTTTAAGCTCTAAGTTTTCTTTGTGCCTTTACATTTTGTGTCGGGCTTCTTGGATTTTGCGCTTTTCTGTTAGGGTTTTTAGTTAGTAGCCTTTTCATTTGTATCATGCGATGTCTATATTCTGTGCAACTGCGAGGGTGTTTTCTTGAGCTGCTGTTTGTTTATTTAAAAGCTACAATCTTTTTTTTTCCTAACATTTACAGTCATCGCAGATGGTCGAACTCTTCTTCGAGGTGTTGCACCTGCTCCATTGAAACCTGCTTCAGGTTCACTAATACACGTCTGTCCTGTGGGTGATTTGAATAAAATTTTCGAGTGCCCCATTTTTTTTTTACGGAATTCTGTTAAACATCGTACTTCAACATGTTTTCAATAAAAAATTTCAAAATCCTTAGAGCACTTCGGAAATGATCGGCTAACGAACGATTTTCATGTTGCTTTAGTCGAAGCAAATAAGGATATATCTGGAAAATAGTTCCAAATTAATTTTTTTTTCTGGAATTGTATTCACTAATGCATAACAACTAACGTGTGAAAAGTACATTGCAAATCGTATGCCCTAAAAAAGTTATTCAAGGTCAAAAGTTGCGAAAATAAATTTTTTTCAATTATATCGCTTACGGCTGCAATTACGAAAAAATAGTGGTCGACAATTATTTATTGATTCAACAGTTGTTTAGCAGTTATAGAATCCGCCCCTGTACAAAAGACCGCTCCAATATACATCATTTAACTTTTGTTATTTTAAGTTCAAGACATTGTTGCAGTTCAGCACTTACCAAACTTTTCCATAGTTTACAAAACTTGCAACTATGTCGAAATATAATTAAATTCACCCACTTAAAATATTTTAAAACATTGTTGCATTTTATTGCATTTCATATTTTAGGCAATACAAATTCTTGCAACAATGTCGCAATGCAATTAATAAACAATTAAATTCACCCACTTCAAGAAATAACAACGTTGTTGCATTTTATTGCATTTCGTAAGTTACTCAACGCGGAAGACTGCAACAATGTAGATCACTAGTTTTAAATATTGCGTCAACGCAAAACCCAAACAAAAACACACAGAACGAAATGCTTTCGCTAAAGCTGCTTGTTTTTGTTGGCTCTCTTTGTTCTTTCTTTCAGTTACTTTCTCAGGGTAAATTTAAGCCATTCTCAAATAATACGTACATGTGTATGTGAAACATGTACGCATTCTTATTCTCTTTCTCCGAGTAAATTTAAGTTATAAATAATACATACATATTCCCAAATAATACGTACATGTGTATGTAAAACATGTACGCATTCTTATTCTCTTTCTCTGAGTAAATTACACATACTTTTTAAGCCACAAGAATTCCACGCATGTGTAAGTGAAACATGTGTGCATTTCTCCATACTCTTAAGTCATAGGAAAATACGTAAATGTGAATAAGAAACATATACGCATTTTGGCTGAGTATGCTTTTCTTTAGCTTTAAGAATTATATTCGTACATGTGTATGTAAAACATGTACGCACTCTTTTAGCATAAGTTTTACTATATAAGAGCACTTTTCTAAAATAAAGTTATCATTTGATCACACCAAGTTTGAAAGTGAACACATAAGTCTTTTATTTCAAACCTAAAACTCAAAGATTTTCTACGAAAAAGCCGCATACATTTTTTTTCTAATACTCATGGTTTAGGAGGTATGCCAATTTAAAAAGTTTTAAAACTTCGCGATATTTATATATCGTACTTTTTAAATTGAAATAACTCTCGAACGACTAATCGCACAGAAAAAGTATATATTCTTGTTTGTAGAAAATTATATTTCCTAAAAACCATTCTCAGCACTTTTTTTCGTACGACGTATGGTTTAGGAGATATTTTTCATAAACCGTTAAAATTTTGAAAAACTAGTTTTTTAAGGAAATCTCTGGAGCTGTTTTCGCTCGATAAAAAGGAACGGGATCTATTTTATCAAAATTAACATGATCTACAAATAGTATTTGATACATATTTATATACGAAATAATTATCCTCAAACTTTTCACTTAAAAAAAAAAATTAACATGGCGAATTTTGAGTGAATTCTTTAAGTTTTGAATAAAAAATTTCTTTGAAAGAAGTATGAAGAATTTTGGTCTAGTTTTTATAAATTTTTTATTAGTTTTGAAGACGTGAATGTTCGCAATTTTTAGGTTTTTTTTTTTTCAAATAATAAAATTTAACGATAATTATTTCGTATACATGTATCAAATATTATTTGTAGATCATGTAAATTTTATCAAAATAGATCCCGTTCCTTTTTATCGAGCGAAAACAGCTCCAGAAATTTCCTTAGAAAACAAGTTGTTCAAAATTTGAACGGTTTGTGAAAAAAATCTCCTAAACCATACGTCGTACGAAAAGAAATGCTGAGAATGGTTTGAATGAAATATAATTTTCCGTTCGAGAGTTATCTCAATTTAAAAAGTACAACATATGAATATCAAGAAGTTTTAAAACTTATTAAATTGATACACCTCCTAAACCATGAGTAATAGAAAATAAACTAATGAGGCTTTTTCGTAGCAAATCATTGGGGCATTGTTGACTCAGTAAATAACTTTCGACCACTATTTTTTCGTAACTGCAGCCGTAAGCGAAATAATTGAAAATAAATTATTTTCGCAACTTTTGACCTTGAATAACTTTTTTTGGACATACGATTTTGCAATGTACTTTTAACACGTTAGTTTTTATGCATTAGTGAATACAATTCATTTTTCAGTATGTGTCATTCCACTAAAGTGTAAACAACATATATTTTTTTCTCAGTGAACATGTCGACTTTCGTTCCAACAAAACGCAATTTGCGGGAAGGTTAACTTTTGTGCTTCCATTTGAAGAAAAAACGGTTGAAGCACAACGCACGCACGCTGGCGATGAAAAGTGGATCCATTACGATAATCCTAAGCGAAAAAAATCGTGGGCACCACCCGGCCATGCATCAACATCGACGGCCAAGCCGAATATTCATGGCGCCAAGCTTATGCTGTGGATTTGGTGGGATCAGAAGGGTGTCATGTACTATGAGCTGCTAAAACTTAACGAAACCATCACTGGGGAACGCTACCAACAACAATTGATGCAATTGAGCCGAGCATTAAAGGTTAAACGGCCGGAATATGCCAAAAGACACGACAAAGTGGTTTTTCAACATGACAACGCACGGCCACATGTTGCAAGAACCGTCAAGGAAACGTTGGAGGCGCTGAATTGGGATGTGCTACCCCACCCGCCTTATAGCCCAGACATAGCCCCTTCCGACTACCACCTATTCAGATCGATGACGCATGGTTTGGCTGAGCAGCGCTTCACTTCTTACGAGGATACCAAAAAATGGGTCGATTCGTGGATTCGTTCTTCCGGCGCGGAGTCCATATGCTGCCAGAAAGATGGGAAAATGTTGTAGCTAACGATGGACAATACTTTGAATAATATACATTGTACCGTTGTTTCTAAATAAATGCTCAAAAACCGAAAAAAAACCTTTTAAATTAACAGGGCTTCAAGCTGCTTTTTAAAGTTTAATGCCTTAGGACAGTGATCGGCATTCTATAGCACAATTGTGCACTCAAAAATCTGCCTAGCTCTCTCTTTCTTTTTCGTTCTTCTATCTGTCTTCTCTCAAACATAAATGCTCACTCATTAATTTGCCGACCACTGCCTTAGGATTTCCTTGTTCCATTATATAACCCCAAAAGAAAAAAAAAAAAAATGTTTTCTAACTTTTCACAAAGTCTTTAGGTTAGAATTTCTTTAGACCCTCCTGACGGATCCATCGTATGCAAAAAAGTATATGTTGGAACAACTAAGGCCCCTATTGCGGCTATCGATTGGCAATAGAGAAACGCTCTTTTTCGATTATCGATTGTAGTCTAAGATACGAATAAGGAGAGATTTGCACCCATCTGTTTAATGGATGAAACCTATTTTATATGAAAGTAAATACGTTTAGAAACATTTTGTGAGTAGGTTGTCTAAAAAAATCCTGGCAAGGCTATGGTTCATTCCATATTGAAAAGTGCATTTTTTTGAAAAAACGCACCCATCTGTTTAATGAAAAAAATATATACCATTCGAAAGTTTAGAGCCTCTACAATGTCTTAAAGTAGGGTTGCCTATTTTTTTCCTGGCAAGGCATAGGGTTGTCAGGCTTTAAAAGGTAGGTCAATGCCCCAAATTTGCACTATGTGTTTAAAAAAAAAAAATGTTTAAAATGTTAAAAAAATCTGTTTAATGAAAAAATTATATACCAATCGAAAGTTTAAAGCCTCTACAATGTGTTTACGTAGAGTTGCCTATTTTTTTCCTGGCAAGGCATAGGGTTGCCAGGCTTTAAAAGGTCAGTCAATACCACAAATTTGCACTCATCAGTTTAACAAAAAATTATATACCATTCGAAAGTTTAGAGCCTCTACAATATGTTTACGCAGAATGTTTACGCGGATGAAGCTGATATTTTGAATAGCGAAAAAACGGACGTAGTACAAGAATTCACTGCCAGTATGTATGGAGTAAAGCACTGCACCGGAGTTAACGATGCTAGATATCGCTTTTTTTTGAAAAATTACTCTTCGAAAGAAGATTCTGAACAGTTCTTAAAGAAAATAAAAAGCTTTGACTCCAACACTATACCACCATGCTGGATATCACTAAAACAACAAATTTTAAGAACTATTTATGTGAATTTTATGTGGCTGAATGCAACGGATCCTGGACTTGTAAAGCTTAAGCCTGAAAACTATGGTTGGTTTTTCTATGGTTATTTAAAACCAACCGGATTTATTGGGGACCAAACTCCGTTAACAATAGAAGATGTAATAAAAATGACAGAAGAAGATACAGACGACGAATCTTTCGAGTTTGATCACCAAAATTTTACTTCCGATGAATCGGATGCGGAATAATGTTCTGTGATTTATTTTTTTACTAATTTTATGAACTTTTAGTCATTATTTGCAAGAATCTTAAATTCTATGCATTTTTGAACTTATAAAATCATGAAAATTAGGATAGGAGAAAAAAACTACTAAACATGGCTATGGTGACATATGTTTCGGTTACCGCCACGTAACCATCATCAGATCAATTTATGTTTTCATTTAATTTATTTTAAATTAAATGAAATAACAATTGAAAAAGTTTATTGATAAATGCGCTGTCAAGATTTTCTAAGTTGAAAAATTCATAAAATTAGTATAATTTTGAAATAGTCAACATAAACCACTTTATTTTTTTTTTATTATTATGGCGGAGACTTAGTCGCACAACTTGCTAGGGTCTTCCACAATTAAAATTAGCTCTATATTGTTATTGTTGTTAAAGTAGTGAGAATGTTGTATATATATGTAAGTTCAATTTATATGTAAGTGTGATATTATTTGCGATCTTCAGAATAAATGTTATGTAATTGAAAATTTTTTTCATTTTTAGAAATATAAAAAGATATAATAAAACATAATCCAAAATACTTACAAATGCATTTTTTTTATGTTTTGAAATATTATTGACTTGTTTGTTCTTTGTCTCTTGATGATATAACAAATAAAATTTTCAAGATAAGAATACATCGTAACCAAATAGTTCGCTCGGATCTCTATGTCGCACATTTTCATTTGTACCAATATTTCATTTCTTAAAGATCGGCAACCCTGGCTTAAAACAAGTTTTTCACAGGCAACCCTGTATCACCGTGTTCGCAATGAAATTACCTTTATTTTAACACAAAATTTATTTATTAAACAGATGAGTGCAAATTTGTGGTATTGACCTACCTTTTAAAGCCTGACAACCCTATGCCTTGCCAGGAAAAAAATAGGCAACCCTACTTTAAGATATTGTAGAGGCTCTAAGCTTTCGAATGGTATATAATTTTTTCATTAAACAGATGGGTGCAAATTTGTGGTTTTGGCCGACCTTTTAAAGCCTGACAACCCTATGCCTTGCCAGGAAAAAAATAGGCAACCCTACTTTAATATATTGTAGAGGCTCTAAACTTTCGAATGGTATATATTTTTTTCATTAAACAGATGGGTGCATTTTTTCAAAAAAATTCACTTTTTAATATGGAATTAACCATAGCCTTGCCAGGATTTTTTTAGACAACCTACTCACAAAATGTTTCTAAACGTATTTACTTTCATATAAAATAGGTTTCATCCATTAAACAGATGGGTGCAAATCTCTCCTTATTCGTATCTCCTACTATTGTCTTTCTATTGCGTTCAGCGTTAGTAGAATGTTTGTCGACTGTGAATGGCAGTAGATCGATGGCTGTTCTATCAGTTTGTTTTGTTAGATAAATTTATTTCGTCGGAATATTTTGCGCAAACGGAGAAAATGGTTAAAAAGTAAGAATTTATGTAATATAAATGTTTTTACACCAAATAAATGTTGAAACTAATACATTAAAAGTTAATTTGCTACGGAGCAAAAGTGTTCAGCAACAAAAGGCAACTTGGCCGGTTGGTGGAATTAATGGAGCAAAATGTTGCTGCCATAAGGGCCTAAGACTAAATTACGGGCCAGATTTTCAGGACATAAATCGGACTATAAAGCGAGAGATAAACAACTTGAACAAAAAACCGCACTTGCAGCCTCCTGTACTGAAACTGGACACTCTCCCAATTTTGACGACGTTAGAATACTTCAACAATAACAAAACTACGCGCGAAGATACACACTCGAAATGATACACATAATAAACACACCAACACAACATCGACTCAATTACAAAACAGATATACACCAATATAATAAAACAACACAAAAAAACCTAAAACCAAAAATTGAGACAGCTGATCACAGCAACCAAAAGAAGAAACAAAACATTGGACAACAGAAAGGCTGATTTGTATTTTATGTACTTTTATTCCCTGAAGATGACTTCCAAATGAAGTCGAAATATTAGAAATAACACAGTGCAACAAAGTGAAAAAATTTTTTTATCCCTGGGGTCTCATAAAGTTTTCTGGCAGGTTATGAAAAATAAAAAGACACTTATTTTACCAAATTTGTGTATCAGTGATTTTTTTCAAAGTTTAAAGCTCGCATTTTATATGAAATTTTGAGATTTTATGAAAAAACCATCTCAAAACCATTATGAAATGGTGCTTATGTCCTTATCTTTAATTTAAGATATAGCACTTTAGTATCCGCATGGTAGTTTTGGTTTTATAAGCAAAACCATTTTCAATGTATTTTTTTTTTTTCATATGTTTATTTTGGAAAATAAAAACAAGGAAATCATCACAAAGTTTTCTTATATTGAAATAGCAAAATTATTACAGTTTTGCTTATAAAACAAAAACTACCATAGATTCTCAAGTGGTATATCTTAAATTAAAGGTAAGGGCATGAGCGTCATTTCATAATAAGATGGTTTCTTCATAAAATCTCAAAATTTTATATAAAACGTGAACTTTAAGCTTTAAGGAGCCATAAAATTTAAAAAATCACTGATACACAAATTCGGGAAAATACTTGTCTTTTTATTTTTCATTACCTATCAGAAAAACTTTATGAGACCCCAGGGACATTTTTTGTGTTGCACTGTGTAGTTAATAAAAACAAAAAAGGTTTTTAAATTAATTTGACTTTGAGCCCGAGAAATTAATAAGTATTTCTCAAAAACCATATCAGATACAGCAAATCTGAGGCCAGATTCAGCATCAAAATTTATGTTGAAAATAATTTTTCTTGTTTTCGTTTGTTGCTAATTTTCTAAAAAAATGCATAAGGTATTTTTTTCCAAAAAATTTTTAAATGCAATATCTCTTTAAAGCGATCAGTTAAAATTTTCTGCAAATAAACAAGAAACTAACTGCATACCCAGTGTAAACTGAAAGACCAAGTTTTAATAGCATGATTCTTTAAAAATCTGAAATTTGTTGAAGATATTTTAAATCAATAGTAATTTAAGGTCTTACAATTTTTTCCTTAGTTATCTCTTTTTAATTACAAGTTTAAATTATTTCGGCACAAATGACTTGCTCAAATCGAGTTTTACAAAATTAAATGTCAAACTTAGTGTGATTGCAGCAGGGTTGCTTTCGCTAAGTCTATTTATGGTTAAATAATAGTGAATTACTTAGGGCTATTCAGGTTTTGGCGGTAACAATTCTATCCCCAGCAAGCGACTGCCTTACTCCATTTCATTGCCGACATCCAAAATAGCGAGCTGCAGGGCGATCAATTATATCACTTTTCGTTAGGAACTTAGCCCGACGCACTTGCCCAGGTATTTCTCTCGTAATTTTCATCAACCACAAAGACGATGTCTCCAACAGTGATTGGTTTTACACGTTGAAACCATTTACTTCTGGTAAAAGTTGGAGTTTCACCCAGCGACGCCAAAAGGAATTTGCAAATGTTTCACTTTGACGGAGTAACATTCGATGATCAATGTTGTCAGCATCGCAGAAGGGCTTTTCGCCATTAGAGCTGCCCATCAAGAAATGGTTGGGAGTTATAGCTTCTTGGTCCTCGTGTTCCAACGATACGTAAGTAAGCGATCGTAGGCTTTCGTCTGTAAACTTTTGAGACGGGGCTATTTTTAATAAAACCGTTTTAATAGAGCTCACCAATCTTACCCAAGCTCCCCCCAAGTGGGGTGCTGAGAGGGGATTGAATTTCCAGGAAATGCCTTTGTGAGCGAGTTCATTTTTAACTTGTGAAAAATTTATGTTCTGAAATTCATCTATCAAAAAACGCTCAGCGCCGCGGAAATTCGTTCCATTATCGCTGTAAATCTCTGCAGGCATACCGCGTTTTGGAATGTAACTGCGCAAGCACATTAAAAAGGAGTCAGTTGTCAGATTATGAACTATTTCTATATCTACTGCTCTAATCGTTAAGCACGTTAGCAATACACCCCACCTTTTAAGTATTTTTCTACCTGTAAATGATCCGAAGTCAGGAAGCTTTGAAATTAATGAACGCACATTTAAAGTATAAAATATACACGTTTATTCATTTATTTCTGTTAAAAAGAAATTATTTAAAAGTTAAAAATGACAAGTAATTATAAAGAAACCAAAAATAAAATACGAACCGCAGTCTGCGCTTCCCAACTGACTTATGAATTTAAATAATAGAAAAAAAACGGCAGGTGGCACTCGGGGAGTGGCCGATGATATTGGAAGCTAATGCTTATTATAAGCTAATATAATAAGCTAAAACTTATTATAGTGAGAGAGAGAGAGAGAGAGAGCATGAGCTGGTGCGCGCAATGTTTATAAACATATATATATGTATACATACATATATACTGTATACTGTACTTTGTATACAGTACGTCTCTATTTTTATATGTGTGACGCATTTTCGTTGCAAACATCCGTTACACTTTTTCGTTGCATGTTTTCGCTGTTCAGACTCTGCCTCTCAAAACGTCCGATAAGGAAGCATTAGCTTCCAATAACAAAAGAGAATATAAATAATGTAAAATGTCAGACTACAAATATTAAAATGTCAGAGTTGCAAATCAGACTACAAATCAAGGCTACATTTTCAAAATTATACATTTTAAAGTTTGAGTTAACGACAACTTCTCCGTGAATCGGTTAAGATTCACCACCTTCGACATCCAGCACAGCAAGCTTAGATACCGGTCATCGTAATATTCCATTCTATAATTCCTCGATACCACTGCCGCCGAGGTATGCCACTATTGCAGATAAAAACCACATCTCCTGGCTCAATTGGTTTCGTCCTTTCACACCACTTTTCACGTCTTGTCAGCGTCGGTAAATATTCGCCAATCCAACGCTTCCAGGAAGCGTTACGTAAATGTCTTGCAATTCGCCATTGTTTCCGTGAAATATAAATCTCTACAATGTCGTTTACTGGAACAGTTTGTGCGGTGTTGGCTGTACCGAGTAAGAAGTGATTGATCGTCAAGGGCTCTTCATCATCCACGTTCACTGGTAAATGCGTAAAAGGTCGCGAATTGACAATGTTCTCTGCCTCAATGACAAAACTCAGTAACGTGTGTTCTCGAGGTGCGAATTCTTTTAGCGTTTGTCTCAGCACTCTTTTGACGCACTGAACCATCCTTTCCTAGATACCACCCTCGGATGGATTAATGGGGCAGTTGAATATCCATTTAACACCTTTGTTCGCCATTTCATTTTGTATTCGCTCGCAGTCGAACACATCTGTAAATCTTTTAGCCTCTTGGTCAGCTCCGACGAAGTTTTTCCCATTGTCACTGCGTATTCGTAGAGGTAGGCAGCGTCGGTTGACAAAATTTCGGAATTTATGCAATTTTAGAAAATTTTAAGAATTTTTAAGTGTGTTACTTAATGACATTTATATATAGAAAATTGATTTTTTAATTGAACTTTTAGTCATATATTTGCAAAGATCGATTTACATATAAATCTATCAATGCATTTTCTAACACATAATTATGACAATTCAAGGAACGGATTAAAAACACGGCTATAGTGACATATGTTTCGTCTTTCGCCACAAAGACTCATCAGACTATTTTTAATGTAATTATAATTATATTTATTTCACTAAATTAATTATATTCGAATTTAAATTCGTTTGACTGATGATGACCTAAAAGTCGAAATGCATCTACAATAAATTATAAAAATAAAACTTTTGATTTGTTTTTATTTAAATAGCGAAGTCGGTTAAGGCGGTTTGAATTTTTTAATATTTTCTAAAATTGCATAAATTGAATTAGACTTCGCGGTATTGTCCGTTTTATTATTAGTATACGGCTAATAATAAATATAATTAAAATTTCGGATTACAAGTATAAATGAGTCAGTCGACAAATCGTTTGCAACTTCCAAATGGATTGCTCTCATTGTAAGACACGTGAACAAGGCGACCCATCTCTTCTCATGTCTACGGCCCACTATCCCTACTAACGGTCCAAAGTAATCGACACCATTATACGTGAACGGCCTGATGTAAGGTGTCAATCGATCTTTCGGTAAGCTTGCCATCAAAGGAGTGACCGGCTTGGTTCTCTCTAATTTGCAGTGTTGACAGTTTGATATTAATGTACGCAAGACCGATCTCAGTTTTGGAATCTAGTATTTCCTTCTAATTTCACAAATAGTCGCTTTTCTATAAATTGGTTTTTTGTAATTGTAAAAGGGTGGAATATTTGTTCTGGAATTCTTATGTTACATGTTGATTAATTTAACAAAAAAAAATTATTTTAAAATATTAAGTTTTAAGGTATGGAGCCGGTCTCAAAGTTGGGAAAAAATTAAGTATTATTGTAACGAATGTTGTAGTTATTATTATTAAATTCAATTAGATTTCATTGTTTCAACTATTTTTAAATTATTAATTTGATTTTGGATATAATTATCAAGCCTTCACTGCAATGTTCGAATTTACTTTTTATGTTTCTATGGAAATTTCTTTAGAATAATTTTTTATTGTGTTTCCATAACAATTTCATTCGAATAGAATTTTGTTATTTGAAAAAATTTATAATTTAATTTTTAACTGAATTTTAATTCATTCAATCTTAGGTCGTTGAACAGATCACATCAAATAAAATATTTTCAAAAATAAAATAAAAAATTAAATTTTCTTTCATTGAAACAAAAAAAAAAGGAAAAATATAACCAAGCGGACCTAAAAATAAAACAAAATAAAAAACAATAATTCACTAAACACTTGAAGACGGGAAACCGACTCTAGTGCAGAGATGGGCAAAATTGTAACTTTTTGTTACTGATACTTTGTTACTCTTGTATCAAGTATCAAACATTTTTTTAGTTACTTGTTACTTTTGTATCAGTATCAAAAAAAATTTTGTTACTTGTTACTTTTGTATCAGTATCAAAAAAAAATTTTGTTACTTGATACAAAAGTAACAAGTAACTAAAAAAATTTTTGATACTTGTTACAAAAGTAGCAATCTCATGAGTAACTATTGTTATTGATACATATATATATAAATAAATATGTATTTAGAAAAAAAATTAAATTTTAGTCTTAAAACGCTTAGATAAACTTTTTAAAAATCAAGCACATTTTTGGGGTTACCACCTGGTTTTTTTAATAAAATCAAAATTTTCTTCCAAAAAATTCCTTAAAACACAATTTTCTCTCTATAAATTAACATATTGGTTCCAAAAACAACGAAACAAAAATTTAGGGTTGCCATATTTGGGTTGCCAGACGTTTTTTCGCAAAATTGCCATTCTTTGTCAACTTTTTTTATTGAAAAGTTATAGGATCGACCCAAAAACTCATAGTAAATTTTTAGGGTTGCCACCTGGTTTTTTTTAATAAAATCAAAATTTTCTTCCAAAAAATTCCTTAAACATTTTCACTCAATAAATTGACACAGTGGGTCTAAAAATAACAGAACAAAAAAAATGGCAACCCTAAATTTTTGTTTCGTTGTTTTTGGATCAAATATGTTAATTTATAGAGAGAAACGTAAACGCAAGGATGCCCACGAGACATATGAAATGTGTAAAGTTTTGATTTTGTTTGCTTCCCGGTCATATTCATAAAATAAATGGTCAAAAAATAAGGTTTGAGCCGGTCTGCGATCAAAGCTTGAAAAATGTACTAAAAAAATTTTTAATTTTCGAAATTTTTTTGAAACCTCATCGTTTTGGCCTCATAATGCCAATTTTACATCTGTATTTGGAAAAAGGCCTTTTTAAGTTTTAGATAGAATAAGAAAGAACTAACGATAACTTTTTTAATATTTTTTTTTCTTAAATACTGCAATTTAAAAATTAAAATTAATATTTTAAAAAAGGCAGGATTCGGTACCTTCCAGCTTTTAAGCTATTAAGCGTGTAAAAGGCACGGGTTCGGGTTTTTCCCTTGGCCCGCGGGGCTCTTCTTTCCAGCGACGGTCTCGGCCCTTCTAACCTAACCAGAAAAGGCTTAAGCTTAGAGGCCCGAGAAGGCCCGTAAATCACAAGAAAGCTTAGAAGCACATTCTTGAAAAAAATTATGGAAAATAATGTACATATAAGTGTAGTAGATTTTACCAAAAAGCTCAAGAAAGCAGACAATGTATAATCTTTTGAAAAAAAAAAAATAATAATAATTGTGCGGGCCCGGACTTTTTCTCAAGTGCTTGTATTATGTTCATGCCGGGCATCTAAAGTCTATTTTTCAAGCTTGGAAAAAATTACGACAAATTTTATTAATTTCTGCTTGAGTCCGGGCCCCCCAAAAAACTCCGGGCATGGGGCAATCCTCCCCTTACCGCCCCCCCTCTCGTCAGGCCTGGTTACGCTTCGTCTTGGTGGCAAGGCATAAAAACTGAAGCACTTACATTTAACGACGCCGTAGATTTGCTGAGAAAAACATTTTCTCCCCCCAAGCCAGATTGGCGTATCCTGTCAGAAATTCAACAAGAAAAACAAACATTTTTTGAAACTACGGATAATTTTATATGTAAAAAGCGAAAACTTTTTGCTCAACTTTCATACCGATTGAGTGAAAAAACTATGATCGATTTGATTTTTTCACAAATACTGCTCCAGATAAGGGAAAAAATACCCAGGGACAGCATAAATGCATTTCAAGAATTGTTACAAAAAGCTAGAGATATAGAAATGCTCATAAGCGAAAATAAGGATATGAATGAAAAACCCGACACAAAAACAGAGAAATTCGATCGGTGCACATTCTGCAGAAAAATGAATCACACGGCAGAAGTGTGTTATAAAAAAATAGAAGACGACCGTAAAAATAACTCAAAAAAACTGGAAACAAATATGCTATGGATGTGGTGCTATGGGATATTATCGATCAAACTGTCCTAATTGCAACAAGAAAAATCCCATCAATAGCCCAGAAGCACTCGATTTTAATTCAATCCATACAACCGTAATTGGTAGAAATGTGCCAACCCAGTGTGCCAGACGGTTCATATCTTCACTTTTTTACCCGTTACGGATCCGTTACTGATCCGTTTGCGGGAGAAATTCCAAAAAAAAAACGATTCGCTTTTTTTTTGGGAATCTCTCCCGCCAACGGATCAGTAACGGATAAAAAAGCGAAGATTTGAACCGTCTGGCACACTGGGAACGGTTGAAGTAAATATTAATGGCCTAAATGGTGAAGCTTACCTTGATACAGGAGCTAGAACCAGCGCAGCAGGTTACCAATTATACAAACTTTTAAAAGAAAAAGTCGTATTTCAAAAAGCCACAGCTGAAATAATATTAGCTGATGGTATCCCTCGTATTGAGTCGGTATATTCTACAATTGTAAACATCATAATTGGAAAGCGGTTCAAACGCATTCGTTTCATTTGCTTGCCTCATGCACGCGACAATCGAACTTTAATCGGCATCGACTTCCTTGAACAAGCCGGAATAGTGATGGACTTGGCTCAAAGAACTTGGCATTTCAAGGACGATGCAGTTACGTTAACACAATCAAACGTGATACAACACGATAAAAGACATCTACAAAAAGAAAACTCCAACAAAGAAAATATAAATCATTTTATGTCATGGTTTGAAAAATTAAATCAAACAAACAACAATGGAGAGAAAACTCCTAAGCATCAAGAGTCGATAACTAATGACTATTCACCAACAGGTATTAACAAAATTTTTGAGAATTGTCTCCCTGTAAATTTTAAAACTCCATAAGATGAAAACTTATTTCCACCTATGAAGAAGTTAAAACAAAATGAGCGGGCAGAGGATCACATATTTTCACCAATAGAGCTTAATTCATTTGATATCGAACTTCGGGGAATGAAGGCACTAACTTACAGCCGAAACAAAAATAAATTTTACAAGAACTTATTAATGACACAAAGAGCATTTTCAATGATATTTCGGTACCGATACCTTATATAAAACACTATATTAACACTGGTACTCATGAACCAATTTCATGTCCGCCATATCGAATTTCACCAGTAATGAAGAAAAAACTACAAATCGAATTAAAAACAATGCTAGGAAATGGAATTATAGAAGAAAAAGAATCACCATGGGCATTTCCAGTGGTACTTATACCCAAACCAAACGGAAGTGTTCGGTTCTGCGTAGATTATCGCCGACTAAATTCCATAACAATAACCGACACTTATCCATTACCTCGTATGGATGACCTTCTTCATGCTGCCAAAGCAACGCCATACATGACGACAGTCGATTTAAAATCCGGATGTTGGCAAATTCAGATGGCAGAAAAAGATAAAATAAAAACTGCTTTCACAACACCTTTTGGAGTTTACATATTCAATCGTATGCCCTTTGGATTAAAGAACGCTCCAGCGACTTTTCAACGATTAGTTGACAAATTTCGAGCTAAGCTACCGCAAATTTTAATTTTGGCATGTATAGATGACATTATAATATGCTCCAAGGATTTTGAGTCACATATCGCAGATCTTAAACAAACTTTCAAAAAAATAAAAGAGTTTGGGTTTCAATTAAACAGAGAAAAATGTTACTTCTGTCGACTCGAAGGCAAATATTTAGGTCACATCCTAACAACTGAGGGGTTGAAGCTTGTAACGTCCCAAGTGACGTCACAATATAATATAATAGTATCATATACATACCGCGACCTTAGAACAACAGGGTTCTGTCTACACTCACATCACTTTCGAGAATCTATGTTTGAATATTTCGTGTCGTATAACTTTTATGATTTGATTTTAATCACAATATTATTTATATTACAAGCATTTAATTGTTGCGATACATATTCAATATAGACGTACGACAAACAAAGGAAAAATAAAACCAAAAACAATAACAAAAATCCCCAATAATAAATGCACGTGCTCATAGGCAACAACAAAAACATTGTTGTCACATACTTACATATACACACAATGAAAATTATAAACAAGTCGGTCGCGGCGCGCGACTATAAAAGTACGACTGCGAACACAGAAGGCAGGCAGTCACAGCCAGACAACCGATGCGAACACATCAATTGCCAAGCACTTGAAAGAAGTAGCAATCGAAGAATTGTTTAATTGTGCAAAGGCCTCGTATATACTAGGTATCTTAGGGTAGTTAGTTTTTCACGTAGCGGCCTGGAAGATTTATTATAATCTACCACATAGGCCTCCTGGCACCTTAAGTGACAGAGACATTATCCTACTGCACTGGAAACTTTTTATAGTATCCATATAGTGTACGTAGCAACCAGGAAGACTTATTATAGTCTTTCACGAAGGTTTCCTGGGCACCTTAAGTGACCAGAGTAAAGTAGCTACGGTGCTGGACACTTTTTATAGTATCCTTATAGTATCCGTAGTCTTAGAGTAGTTAGTTGACACGTAGCGGCCTGGAAGATTTATTATAATCTACCACATAGGCCTCCTGGCACCTTAAGTGACAGAGACATTATCCTACTGCACTGGAAACTTTTTATAGTATCCATATAGTGTACGTAGCAACCAGGAAGACTTATTATAGTCTTTCACGAAGGTTTCCTGGGCACCTTAAGTGACCAGAGTAAAGTAGCTACGGTGCTGGACACTTTTTATAGTATCCTTATAGTATCCGTAGTCTTAGAGTAGTTAGTTGACACGTAGCGGCCTGGAAGATTTATTATAATCTACCACATAGGCCTCCTGGCACCTTAAGTGACAGAGACATTATCCTACTGCACTGGAAACTTTTTATAGTATCCATATAGTGTACGTAGCAACCAGGAAGACTTATTATAGTCTTTCACGAAGGTTTCCTGGACACCTTAAGTGACCAGAGTAAAGTAGCTACGGTGCTGGACACTTTTTATAGTATCCTTATAGTATCCGTAGTCTTAGAGTAGTTAGTTGACACGTAGCGGCCTGGAAGATTTATTATAATCTACCACATAGGCCTCCTGGCACCTGAAGTGACAGAGACATTATCCTACTGCACTGGAAACTTTTTATAGTATCCATATAGTGTACGTAGCAACCAGGAAGACTTATTATAGTCTTTCACGAAGGTTTCCTGGGCACCTTAAGTGACCAGAGTAAAGTAGCTACGGTGCTGGACACTTTTTATAGTATCCTTATAGTATCCGTAGTCTTAGAGTAGTTAGTTGACACGTAGCGGCCTGGAAGATTTATTATAATCTACCACATAGGCCTCCTGGCACCTTAAGTGACAGAGACATTATCCTACTGCACTGGAAACTTTTTATAGTATCCATATAGTGTACGTAGCAACCAGGAAGACTTATTATAGTCTTTCACGAAGGTTTCCTGGACACCTTAAGTGACCAGAGTAAAGTAGCTACGGTGCTGGACACTTTTTATAGTATCCTTATAGTATCCGTAGTCTTAGAGTAGTTAGTTGACACGTAGCGGCCTGGAAGATTTATTATAATCTACCACATAGGCCTCCTGGCACCTTAAGTGACAGAGACATTATCCTACTGCACTGGAAACTTTTTATAGTATCCATATACTGTACGTAGCAACCAGGAAGACTTATTATAGTCTTCCACGAAGGTTTCCTGGGCACCTTAAGTGACCAGAGTAAAGTAGCTACGGTGCTGGACACTTTTTATAGTATCCTTATAGTATCCGTAGTCTTAGAGTAGTTTAGTTTATACGAAGCGGCCTGGAAGATTTATTATAATCTGCCACATAGGCTTCCTGGCATTTTAAGTGACCAGAGTATTTACCTACGGTGCTGGACACTTATTACAGTATCCATAAAGTACCCGTAGTCACCAAAATATAAGTCTTTGGAAATAGTCTTCCATCAGTGATCCGGCCAAGGGATCAAGGAATCCAAGCAAGGACAGCACTCACCGAAAGGAGATTCAGCCAGTCGCACGATCAAAGGGATTAAATCTAATATAAATTTTAAATAATTATAATTAATAAACAACATAAAAAATAAATGAATTGTAACTGAAAAAGAACACTAAATAAAAAAATACTTTGTAAACTAAAAGTTTTGGATTGTCTTTTAGTCTGACCCTGGACACCGCTGACGCCTACCTCAGCTCAGTACCAAAACAATCGTTACAAATGGCGCCCGAGCAGGGACCTAGCTCAGAGGATGGCGATTTACCGTCAGGATCTGCAGCTATCCCACAAATATTTATAAACGAAATTCAACATCAACAAGAAAACAAAACTGATGCACCAGAGCAACCATTCCTAAGTCCAGAACCGTTAGCATCAATCCACCACTTAACAAAAGAACGATTGATAGAAGAAATGGCAAAACAAGGACTCGAAACCGAAGGGAGCGTAGAGACCCTTCAACGCAGATTCTGCACCTTTCTTAAAAAGCGACGAGGTCGAAAATCTACAGAAAACCTTGTAAAACTTCTTACAGAAGAAGTCGAGGATAAGGGAGTGGAAACGTCTGCAGGAAGATCACCCCTAAGTAATGCGGATGTAATGGACCTCGTAAGAAAGTGGAACTTCACCTACGAAGGTACGAAAGATATGTTAAGCTTTATCGAAGAAGTGGAGGAAATGGCTCGTTGGGACAAAATCCCGCTGGATAAAATGCTGTTTCCAATGATTAGCTTACTGAAAAGGAAAGCAGCTGACTGGTGGAGAATAAAAAAAAACAAAATCTCAACATGGAAACAGTTTCGACGGGAAGCTGAAAGTTTCTTTATGCCGGCAAGATATTTCACTCGCTTGGAGGATGACATTTATCGCCGCCGTCAGGGCCCTCGCGAAAGGGGCAAGGATTACATACTTGCTATCCAGAATCTCATCGCACAACATCCGCGAATGCGAACAATCGATTTTACAGACAGAATTTATGACGGGTTACGACTCGAGTATCGACTGTTTATTAACCGAAATGGATTCAGTTCACTCGATGAGCTGGTAACTCTTACCGACGAATACGAATTTATCCGGATGGAAGAAAATCATCAGAACCGGGTTCATACTATTCAAGAAACGCAAGTCTGGTCAGGAATGTTTGCGGAGTACTCGCGATATGGCAAGGATATTACAGCAGAAGAACAAAGCATGTATCCCATGGCAAGAAGAAATGTTGGAACCGTTATTTCTTCTCACCCTCCAACTGCCCCCGAAAAGGAAACGCTTGATGGTCAAGAAAAAGACAAAAGAAATTTTACTTTTACCGCCGATGGAAGAGTCAAGACAGAGTCATAGACTTCCTAGTCGAATAATGAAAGTCAACCCGGACGATTTTGCAGAGTATTATCGACTGGTATACGAAATTCTGCCAGATAATTCCAGAGTACATAATGTGGTAGAAGAAATTTCAACAATCGAGGATCCTGTTGTTCGACAGGTTGAGAAACGGAATTATTTGAAAGATAACTGGTCAAATCAGAGCCAGCATGTTGAAGCAATTCAAGTTCCTTGTGCAAAATTTTCTGGAAATCGTCAAAATGAACCTCAGGATCTAATTCAATGGCGTAAAGCGAGTAAACTGCCATTCGAAATGAAGAAGAAAAATAAACCTGGAACTAGAAACAAACAACTACATCAAAAATCAAACTCTAAAATGATGACAGACTTTAAACAATGGAATTGGAGAAAGAGGAAGAAAAGCTCGAACTGTACCAATGCGGGGAAAAATTTTTGAAAAACTGGAAAATGCGACATATAGATTTGAATCTATCTCTAAAAGCAGAATAATTTTATTTTACATCTATCAAAAAAAAAAATTTCTTATAGAATTACACAAAAATGTATTTTACAGTGGAACAATCACCACAAACAAGGTACACCACGATGATAACACGTGATACTTCAAATCAACAACGAAGAGAGAGGGGAATAATGTCGACGAGAAGGTTCCCGTCTGCGAAGTAGGAGGGGACTGTAACGTCCCAAGTGACGTCACAATATAATATAATAGTATCATATACATACCGTGACCTTAGAACAACAGGGTTCTGTCTACACTCACATCACTTTCGAGAATCTATGTTTGAATATTTCGTGTCGTATAACTTTTATGATTTGATTTTAATCACAATATTATTTATATTACAAGCATTTAATTGTTGCGATACATATTCAATATAGACGTACGACAAACAAAGGAAAAATAAAACCAAAAACAATAACAAAAATCCCCAATAATAAATGCACGTGCTCATAGGCAACAACAAAAACATTGTTGTCACATACTTACATATACACACAATGAAAATTATAAACAAGTCGGTCGCGGCGCGCGACTATAAAAGTACGACTGCGAACACAGAAGGCAGGCAGTCACAGCCAGACAACCGATGCGAACACATCAATTGCCGGTGTTTGAAGTGAGAAGACGTGTGTTTTCAAGTGCGCATACAAGTTTTTATTTATCAGCTACAAAATATTTACTACCTGTTGCCACCGGTCATTATGCCAGGTAGCAACAAATTCAGCGGCCTCGAGATGAGTTGCAGCGAGGCTTCGGTGAAATCCGAAAAGGCAAGAAGAAAGAAAAGGCGCAAAAGGATGAGCGCCGAATGTGAAAGCGACGAGCGCATAGATTTCGTCGCAAAATATAACAAGCTTGCAGCGGCTTATGAAGAGCTGAAAAAAGATAATGCCCTAATGAGGCAGCAGCTGTTTCCACAAGAACAGCAACAAAAAGAACAACAACAGCAGCAGCAGCAACTACCAGTCCTAAGTGATGTGACTGACATAGAATTAGACCTCCAAAGCGACATCGAGGCTATTGAAAAATTAAAAGAGAAAGCAGCTACAACAGTGCGTAACGACTTTCCAGCTTTAAAAAATCCAATGTTGCCCCAAAAGACGACAGCCTCAACAATTAAGCCAGCTAATAGCAACATTACCAAACAACAAGTCAACAAGCAACAACCCAAGAAGAAGAACTTGCCACCTCCGTTAGTTGCATATAATGTAAGTCAAAAAGTCCTGTCCGATAAAATTCTGTTGGAGTTAAAGCATAAAAATTACTCCTTCAACATAATTAATAGAAATGTCACCCACGTTAATACTTTAACGATGGCTGACTATAATAACGTTAAAAATATTTTAAAGAAAATGGAGACTAATTTTTATACTTTTACTCCAGCAGAAGTAAAACCGTACTCTTTAGTCATAAATAAGCTTGCCCCTACCTTTGAAAAGGAAGAAATTGTGGGATACCTTAACGGTTTAAATTTAAATATTCAAGTTGTTGGCCTTTCCAAACTTGGCGACCATAAGTGGTTGATCCAACTTAGTAAGGATTCTAACCTTAAAGAATTTAGGGCCATTAGGTATATTTTAAATTGCAAAATAAGTTTCGAAGAGGTTAAGTCAAAACTACCTGTTCAATGCAAAAATTGCCAGCGGTATAATCATGTTGCAAGCAATTGCAATATGCCATACCGTTGTGTTAAATGCGGTGAATCGCATGGTCCCAAAATGTGCAAAATACCTGAAAAAAGGTTAAACATTGAAGAGGTAGTTATGACTGAACCAACTACAGGTCAAATAGTTAAAAGTATAGGCATACCTTTAAAGTGCATAAACTGCAATTCTATAGGGCATACCGCAAATGCAAAAATCTGTCCCAAAAGAATAGAATTAATAGCTAGATTAAGGGAAAAGAAAAACACACAACCCAAAAATGTACCTCTTGCAGTTCACACTGCACCAAGGCCCTCATCGTTCAGAACGACCCAAAGTTTTGCTTCCATGTTTACAGGTAGCACCCCAAAGCCCGCAGCACCTCCAAAAGTCAGCGGCGGCAAATCCCAAATTCAATTTGAGGAAATTGACACAGACTGCAAACGTCTGTTAGGAAAGAACTTCCTTGATTGCCTTAACAAGGTCAGTGAGTTCTCCACCTCATATAAAACCCTTTCTAGGGATGAGGATAAATCCAAAGCCCTTATTAACTTCCTTATAGGTTTTCACTTAGATGTTTAGAAATCTCAAGTGCATTTTCATCAATGTAAATTCCTTAGTTTCCATAAAAAAGAGACACTTTTTCAATAGATTCTTAAAAGACCACAATCCCGACATTGTTCTGTTAGCAGAAACAAAATTAAGCAATAGGCACAATTTGACTTTTAAAGGATACAACTTAGTAAGACAGGATAGGACCTCTGGTAGAGGTGGGGGTACAGCTATTTGTCTACGAGAAGGGTTTAGTTACAAGAGATTGGTAGTCTTAACAAATAGTATAGAAAATACAGCAATAGAAATAGGACTTAGGGATGGGAGTAAAATCACTTTCGTATCTATGTATACACCACCCCAAGGCACACTTGCAGAACAAGACCTAACCAAAATATTTAGCTCCATTGACACAGAACAATTTGTCCTTGGGGGAGATCTTAATGCTAAGCATCCAGACTGGGGTAACCAAAACTCTAATACTAGAGGGATGGTTCTCAAAAGTTGGATAGATAAACTTCCCAACATACAAATAGTCCCCACAAAATTTCCCACAAGAGTCTCAACTTGTAATTCTTATATAGATCTTTTCCTCACTTCTCCTTTTGTCAGTATTGAATACCATCAAAACTTCACAAACTGCCTTAGGACCTTAGACTATGAGTCAGACCATTTAGGTGTTGAGTTAGTCTTAGTAACTTGTGACATAGAAAAATGTCCGCCTCTAGAATTTTTCAATTATGATAAAATGAATGTTAAAGATTTCAACTATTCACTTCAAAGAAATCTACCCACACATACTCTTCCTGTAGATAGAAACGTAAGCAAGTTAGAAATAGACACTTGCATACAAGGGCTAAATGAATGTTTTGAACTAGCAATAGCATGTTCCGTTCCAAAGGTCAAAGTTAGAAATATAGGTCTTATTGATCTTCCCCAAAATATATTAGACTTCTTTAAAGAAAAGAAAAGGCTACGTAGGATAGTAAATAGATGTGTAGATCCTCAACGGAAAAATACACTCAAAGCAATAGTTAGAAACTTAGATAAAATTATTTCAGACCTCATACAAATTCATGAGGAAAATCACTGGGCAAAAGTTTGTAGGGACATTAAAATGAACCACAAGACATACAAAAAAATCAAGGGTATGTGTGGTCTTAGTAAGAAAAGGGATCTGCCTGATTTAACGGACGCCCAGGGCAACGTTCAGGTAGAAAATTTTTATAAAATCAATTTATTAGCGGATAAATTTGAAGAAATTAACAGCATAAATTCGAGTTTAGGTTGTCCAAACTTTGCAAGGCAGGTCGCTAGCGAAATTTCTGACTTAGATTATTCTGAACCCACCATAAGGTTTAATAGTGAACTAACAGCAGATGGGGAGTCCTTAGTGAGTAGGTTAGATCCTGAATCTTTTCAAAATTACCTAAAGTTAGTTAAGCCCACTGAAATTGCTATAATTCTTAAGAGAAAAAATAATAAAAGGAGCTCAGGTGAAGACAATATTTCCAATTTTCTCTTGAGGAAAACTGAATATGTTGTCTGGAAATTTTTAGCGACCCTTTTCAACCATACTTTTAGTATAGGTTATTTTCCCACTTCTTGGAAATGTGCAAAGGTTATTCCCATTCTTAAACCAAACACAGATCCAAAAGTGCCTAAAAATTATAGACCAATTTCATTATTGTCCAATGTTAGTAAGCTATATGAAGGTTTTATCTTTGATAAACTCAAAAATCATATAGCGGAACACAATATTCTTAAAGACTTTCAATTTGGTTTCAGACCCTCTCACTCCACTAGCCATGCACTGACTCTTCTTTCTGACTTTGTCACAACAAACCTAAATAAGCGGCGTGCAACAATTGCTGTAGCCCTTGACTTTGAGAAAGCTTTTGACACAGCCTGGATAGAGGGGATAGTGTACAAAATGTATATAAAATTTAGTTTTGACAAGCATCTTTGCAAAATAGTGTTAGATTACCTCACAGATAGGTCCTTCTTTGTACACTACAATAATGAAAATTCTATTTGTAAGCCAATCACTGCAGGGGTACCCCAGGGCTCTATTCTAGGACCAATCCTTTATAATATCCTGTTGGCAGACATTCCCAACTCTGACTCAGATATATTGACCCTTATTTATGCAGACGATATTATGCTTCTAAGTTCAAATGCTAGGGCCTCAACGGCAAATCTTAAAATGAATGACCACCTAGAGATTCTCAATAGGTTTTTTAGAAAATGGAAACTAAGGTTGAACATAGGAAAGTGTGAAAGCACAATTTTTAAAGGCCTTAAAAAGGACTTATATCCTAATGCCAGGCAATTTATCCCTGATATAGAAATAAATGGAGATTCTATAAGGTATACAGAACAAATTAAGTATTTAGGTGTTATTTTTGATAGGAAATTTACGTTTAAAACCCATATTGACTACACCTTATCGAAAGCCAAAAAAATATTCTTCTGCTACTCGAGCCTGTTTCGCAGAGCAAAACATCTCAAACATGAGATAAGGTTAAATTGCTATAAGCAAATTATAAGGCCCATTTTAGGTTATGCATTCCCTATTTGGTTTGATATCTCGTCAGCCCAAATGGAAAGGCTAAGAATTTTCGAGAGATACACTCTCAGGGTGTGCTTGGGTATTAGAGCTAAGCGATACGTAAATGGCACCTATAGAAATACTCCTAATAAAGTAGTTTATGACCAAGGTAAATTAATAAGAATAGATTCATTCCTGGTAGGCTTAGCGTTGAAATACTTAGGAAAGTTGCCTTTTGTCTATAACAATCTGATAGATAATTATTTAAATAAAGAAAGTGATATAGCATACCCCATAGAAGATAAGCACATGTCACCCATATATTTAAGTGTATTAAATAATAATAATAATATATATTCAGGTAAAGAACTCTTATTTTACCATAGAAGATTTAAAACACTTGACGTCAGAAACACAGTGTATAGCACTAGTCAATTTCTGCAAAATTAATGACGAGCTAAAATAAGGGTTCTCTATCTGTTGTTATATAGTTTTAGGTAGTTTTAAGATATTGTTTAGTTTTAAGTATAAAAACAAATAATGAAATTTCCTTTTTTTAAATTTTTTCGGAAAAAATTAACGCAATGTAAACAATGTATTTTATAATTTATGTTATGTAGTAGAATAAGATATGTATTATTTTTACAAATTTATAAACCTAATTAAGAAACTCTTAGATAAATACGTGTGTATGTTAAGAAAGAATGTATGTAATGTAATGTAGTATTAAGACAAAATGTATTTCAAAGTAATTAAATAAATGGCAATATACATCAATTGCCAAGCACTTGAAAGAAGTAGCAATCGAAGAATTGTTTAATTGTGCAAAGGCCTCGTATATACTAGGTATCTTAGGGTAGTTAGTTTTTCACGTAGCGGCCTGGAAGATTTATTATAATCTACCACATAGGCCTCCTGGCACCTTAAGTGACAGAGACATTATCCTACTGCACTGGAAACTTTTTATAGTATCCATATAGTGTACGTAGCAACCAGGAAGACTTATTATAGTCTTTCACGAAGGTTTCCTGGGCACCTTAAGTGACCAGAGTAAAGTAGCTACGGTGCTGGACACTTTTTATAGTATCCTTATAGTATCCGTAGTCTTAGAGTAGTTAGTTGACACGTAGCGGCCTGGAAGATTTATTATAATCTACCACATAGGCCTCCTGGCACCTTAAGTGACAAAGACATTATCCTACTGCACTGGAAACTTTTTATAGTATCCATATAGTGTACGTAGCAACCAGGAAGACTTATTATAGTCTTTCACGAAGGTTTCCTGGGCACCTTAAGTGACCAGAGTATAGTAGCTACGGTGCTGGACACTTTTTATAGTATCCTTATAGTATCCGTAGTCTTAGAGTAGTTAGTTGACACGTAGCGGCCTGGAAGATTTATTATAATCTACCACATAGGCCTCCTGGCACCTTAAGTGACAGAGACATTATCCTACTGCACTGGAAACTTTTTATAGTATCCATATAGTGTACGTAGCAACCAGGAAGACTTATTATAGTCTTTCACGAAGGTTTCCTGGACACCTTAAGTGACCAGAGTAAAGTAGCTACGGTGCTGGACACTTTTTATAGTATCCTTATAGTATCCGTAGTCTTAGAGTAGTTAGTTGACACGTAGCGGCCTGGAAGATTTATTATAATCTACCACATAGGCCTCCTGGCACCTTAAGTGACAGAGACATTATCCTACTGCACTGGAAACTTTTTATAGTATCCATATACTGTACGTAGCAACCAGGAAGACTTATTATAGTCTTCCACGAAGGTTTCCTGGGCACCTTAAGTGACCAGAGTAAAGTAGCTACGGTGCTGGACACTTTTTATAGTATCCTTATAGTATCCGTAGTCTTAGAGTAGTTTAGTTTATACGAAGCGGCCTGGAAGATTTATTATAATCTGCCACATAGGCTTCCTGGCATTTTAAGTGACCAGAGTATTTACCTACGGTGCTGGACACTTATTACAGTATCCATAAAGTACCCGTAGTCACCAAAATATAAGTCTTTGGAAATAGTCTTCCATCAGTGATCCGGCCAAGGGATCAAGGAATCCAAGCAAGGACAGCACTCACCGAAAGGAGATTCAGCCAGTCGCACGATCAAAGGGATTAAATCTAATATAAATTTTAAATAATTATAATTAATAAACAACATAAAAAATAAATGAATTGTAACTGAAAAAGAACACTAAATAAAAAAATACTTTGTAAACTAAAAGTTTTGGATTGTCTTTTAGTCTGACCCTGGACACCGCTGACGCCTACCTCAGCTCAGTACCAAAACAATCGTTACAAATGGCGCCCGAGCAGGGACCTAGCTCAGAGGATGGCGATTTACCGTCAGGATCTGCAGCTATCCCACAAATATTTATAAACGAAATTCAACATCAACAAGAAAACAAAACTGATGCACCAGAGCAACCATTCCTAAGTCCAGAACCGTTAGCATCAATCCACCACTTAACAAAAGAACGATTGATAGAAGAAATGGCAAAACAAGGACTCGAAACCGAAGGGAGCGTAGAGACCCTTCAACGCAGATTCTGCACCTTTCTTAAAAAGCGACGAGGTCGAAAATCTACAGAAAACCTTGTAAAACTTCTTACAGAAGAAGTCGAGGATAAGGGAGTGGAAACGTCTGCAGGAAGATCACCCCTAAGTAATGCGGATGTAATGGACCTCGTAAGAAAGTGGAACTTCACCTACGAAGGTACGAAAGATATGTTAAGCTTTATCGAAGAAGTGGAGGAAATGGCTCGTTGGGACAAAATCCCGCTGGATAAAATGCTGTTTCCAATGATTAGCTTACTGAAAAGGAAAGCAGCTGACTGGTGGAGAATAAAAAAAAACAAAATCTCAACATGGAAACAGTTTCGACGGGAAGCTGAAAGTTTCTTTATGCCGGCAAGATATTTCACTCGCTTGGAGGATGACATTTATCGCCGCCGTCAGGGCCCTCGCGAAAGGGGCAAGGATTACATACTTGCTATCCAGAATCTCATCGCACAACATCCGCGAATGCGAACAATCGATTTTACAGACAGAATTTATGACGGGTTACGACTCGAGTATCGACTGTTTATTAACCGAAATGGATTCAGTTCACTCGATGAGCTGGTAACTCTTACCGACGAATACGAATTTATCCGGATGGAAGAAAATCATCAGAACCGGGTTCATACTATTCAAGAAACGCAAGTCTGGTCAGGAATGTTTGCGGAGTACTCGCGATATGGCAAGGATATTACAGCAGAAGAACAAAGCATGTATCCCATGGCAAGAAGAAATGTTGGAACCGTTATTTCTTCTCACCCTCCAACTGCCCCCGAAAAGGAAACGCTCGATGGTCAAGAAAAAGACAGAAAAGAAATTTTACTTTTACCGCCGATGGAAGAGTCAAGACAGAGTCATAGACTTCCTAGTCGAATAATGAAAGTCAACCCGGACGATTTTGCAGAGTATTATCGACTGGTATACGAAATTCTGCCAGATAATTCCAGAGTACATAATGTGGTAGAAGAAATTTCAACAATCGAGGATCCTGTTGTTCGACAGGTTGAGAAACGGAATTATTTGAAAGATAACTGGTCAAATCAGAGCCAGCATGTTGAAGCAATTCAAGTTCCTTGTGCAAAATTTTCTGGAAATCGTCAAAATGAACCTCAGGATCTAATTCAATGGCGTAAAGCGAGTAAACTGCCATTCGAAATGAAGAAGAAAAATAAACCTGGAACTAGAAACAAACAACTACATCAAAAATCAAACTTTTAAATGATGACAGACTTTAAACAATGGAATTGGAGAAAGAGGAAGAAAAGCTCGAACTGTACCAATGCGGGGAAAAATTTTTGAAAAACTGGAAAATGCGACATATAGATTTGAATCTATCTCTAAAAGCAGAATAATTTTATTTTACATCTATCAAAAAAAAAAATTTCTTATAGAATTACACAAAAATGTATTTTACAGTGGAACAATCACCACAAACAAGGTACACCACGATGATAACACGTGATACTTCAAATCAACAACGAAGAGAGAGGGGAATAATGTCGACGAGAAGGTTCCCGTCTGCGAAGTAGGAGGGGACTGTAACGTCCCAAGTGACGTCACAATATAATATAATAGTATCATATACATACCGTGACCTTAGAACAACAGGGTTCTGTCTACACTCACATCACTTTCGAGAATCTATGTTTGAATATTTCGTGTCGTATAACTTTTATGATTTGATTTTAATCACAATATTATTTATATTACAAGCATTTAATTGTTGCGATACATATTCAATATAGACGTACGACAAACAAAGGAAAAATAAAACCAAAAACAATAACAAAAATCCCCAATAATAAATGCACGTGCTCATAGGCAACAACAAAAACATTGTTGTCACATACTTACATATACACACAATGAAAATTATAAACAAGTCGGTCGCGGCGCGCGACTATAAAAGTACGACTGCGAACACAGAAGGCAGGCAGTCACAGCCAGACAACCGATGCGAACACATCAATTGCCAAGCACTTGAAAGAAGTAGCAATCGAAGAATTGTTTAATTGTGCAAAGGCCTCGTATATACTAGGTATCTTAGGGTAGTTAGTTTTTCACGTAGCGGCCTGGAAGATTTATTATAATCTACCACATAGGCCTCCTGGCACCTTAAGTGACAGAGACATTATCCTACTGCACTGGAAACTTTTTATAGTATCCATATAGTGTACGTAGCAACCAGGAAGACTTATTATAGTCTTTCACGAAGGTTTCCTGGGCACCTTAAGTGACCAGAGTAAAGTAGCTACGGTGCTGGACACTTTTTATAGTATCCTTATAGTATCCGTAGTCTTAGAGTAGTTAGTTGACACGTAGCGGCCTGGAAGATTTATTATAATCTACCACATAGGCCTCCTGGCACCTTAAGTGACAGAGACATTATCCTACTGCACTGGAAACTTTTTATAGTATCCATATAGTGTACGTAGCAACCAGGAAGACTTATTATAGTCTTTCACGAAGGTTTCCTGGGCACCTTAAGTGACCAGAGTAAAGTAGCTACGGTGCTGGACACTTTTTATAGTATCCTTATAGTATCCGTAGTCTTAGAGTAGTTAGTTGACACGTAGCGGCCTGGAAGATTTATTATAATCTACCACATAGGCCTCCTGGCACCTTAAGTGACAGAGACATTATCCTACTGCACTGGAAACTTTTTATAGTATCCATATAGTGTACCTAGCAACCAGGAAGACTTATTATAGTCTTTCACGAAGGTTTCCTGGACACCTTAAGTGACCAGAGTAAAGTAGCTACGGTGCTGGACACTTTTTATAGTATCCTTATAGTATCCGTAGTCTTAGAGTAGTTAGTTGACACGTAGCGGCATGGAAGATTTATTATAATCTACCACATAGGCCTCCTGGCACCTTAAGTGACAGAGACATTATCCTACTGCACTGGAAACTTTTTATAGTATCCATATAGTGTACGTAGCAACCAGGAAGACTTATTATAGTCTTCCACGAAGGTTTCCTGGGCACCTTAAGTGACCAGAGTAAAGTAGCTACGGTGCTGGACACTTTTTATAGTATCCTTATAGTATCCGTAGTCTTAGAGTAGTTAGTTGACACGTAGCGGCCTGGAAGATTTATTATAATCTACCACATAGGCCTCCTGGCACCTTAAGTGACAGAGACATTATCCTACTGCACTGGAAACTTTTTATAGTATCCATATAGTGTACGTAGCAACCAGGAAGACTTATTATAGTCTTCCACGAAGGTTTCCTGGGCACCTTAAGTGACCAGAGTAAAGTAGCTACGGTGCTGGACACTTTTTATAGTATCCTTATAGTATCCGTAGTCTTAGAGTAGTTTAGTTTATACGAAGCGGCCTGGAAGATTTTTTATAATCTGCCACATAGGCTTCCTGGCATTTTAAGTGACCAGAGTATTTACCTACGGTGCTGGACACTTATTACAGTATCCATAAAGTACCCGTAGTCACCAAAATATAAGTCTTTGGAAATAGCCTTCCATCAGTGATCCGGCCAAGGGATCAAGGAATCCAAGCAAGGACAGCACTCACCGAAAGGAGATTCAGCCAGTCGCACGATCAAAGGGATTAAATCTAATATAAATTTTAAATAATTATAATTAATAAACAACATAAAAAATAAATGAATTGTAACTGAAAAAGAACACTAAATAAAAAAATACTTTGTAAACTAAAAGTTTTGGATTGTCTTTTAGTCTGACCCTGGACACCGCTGACGCCTACCTCAGCTCAGTACCAAAACAATCGTTACAAGCTTGATCCAGAGAAAATGGAGCCTATTTTAAAAAGGCCTAATCCAAATAACCTTAAACAGTTAATTTCATTTTTACAAACCGCTTCATGGTATAGACGTTTCATACCCAATTTTGCTGAAGTTGCTAAACCATTATCTAATCTTACAAAAAAAAAAAAAAACACGGAGTGGAAGTGGTCAACAGATCAACAAAAAGCATTTGATACTCTTAAAGAACTTCTAATTTCACCGCCTATACTTCAACAGGTAGATGAAAATAAACCATTTTTTTTAAAAACCGATGCGAGCAGTTATGCTCTCGGGGCAGTTCTACTCCAGGGGGAGAAAGAAAAAGAACATCCGATAGAATATGCAAGCCGACTTTAACTTCCTGCAGAGAGGAACTATTCAACTATAGGCTATATAGAAGGTGCGCAAATCACAATTTTAACAGATCACCAACCTTTAAAATGGCTTTTTAGCTTAAAATCGCCAACCGGACGTTTAGCCAGATGGGCTTTGCAGCTGCAAACCTATAATTTAATTTTTGATTATATACCTGGAAAACAAAATGTCGCTGACACGTTGTCACGACCACCATGTCAACATGAAAATCATAATGAGCTCAGTTGCGAATGTCTTTCTATTGAAATTGATTTTCCACGAAAAGGTGCGGAAGAATTTCGAAACGCGCAGCTTGAAGATGAAAAACTTAGACAAATAATAAATTCATTTGAATCCAATGACGAAAATATAACACATCACACCAGCCGTGGGTATATGATGGTAGATGGAGTACTCTATCGTTTCTGTGCAGAAGATTCTGAAAATGGGCAACTTGTTGTACCAGAATCTATGAGAAAAGACATTTTATTTAAATTTCATGATGATCCAACTGCTGGTCATTATGGCATCGATCGAACCATTAATCGTATTACGCCACATTACTACTGGCCAGGGATGCGAAAGGAGATAGCTGACTACGTAAAGTCCTGCATCAAATGTAAAAAATACAAACCAACAAATCTCAAACCAGCAGGACTACTCAAAACAGTGTCAAGTAATCAACGATTTGAAATCATAGCCATTGATTTATTTGGTATTCTTCCAAAGACGGATAAAGGGCATCAATGGATATTGATTATTGAAGATTTATGCAGCCGATGGGTTGAGCTTTTTGCTATAAAAGAGGCTACAGCAGATAATTGCGCCACAATTGTTTTAAATGAAATAATATTACGATATGGAGTTTCAAGAATAATTCATACAGATAATGGAAGCCAGTTCATTTCTTCAATTATGCAAAAACTAACATTTTGTTTAGGCATTCAACAATCATTTACGCCAGTTTATCACCCAGAAGCAAACCCAGTAGAACGAAAGAACAGAGATTTAAAAACGCAACTTTCGATTTATGTTGGTAAATGTCACAATACTTGGAATCTTTATTTGCCAACAATAAGGTATGCCATGAATACTGCAAAATGCGGAAGTACCCGCTATTCTGCAGCTTATTTAACATTTGGACGAGAACTAAGAAGTCCTCTTGAAACTCATCACGATCTTAAAGCTATAATACAATCAGAAAATTTTATTCCACAAATAACGCCACAGACTGGCAGATATTCTAAAACTGGCTAAGGAAATAGAAGAAAAAATGCAAGATAAAAACAAAGATTATGCTGATTCTGAAAGACGACCTCAAAATTTGCTAAAAATCGGTGACAAAGTTCTAGTTAATACACACATATTGAGCAAAGCTAACCAAGGAGTAACATCGAAATTCGTACCTCGTCGAGATGGGCCATATGTTATCATTTCAACAAAAGGCACATCGTGTTACGTAATAGCATCCGAAGATAATTTGGACATTCCGCTGGCAACACTTTCTTTATCAGATTTGACGCCATACACAGGGTCAAGTCAAAAACCAATCTATCCAATCAGAACTCGCGGTCGACCATCAAAAAGTATTGACAACCAAACCAAAATATCAGTAAATCAAAAAGACGCTGATAACATTACATCAATGCCAAATCCATTATCGCAAAATAACAACACTGAACCCACTTTACCAAGAAGATCACTACGATTAAACAAAGAGCAATAATAAGTTCCTGCCATCATCATCGAGACGATTTCTGAGGCAGAGGGTGAGATTCTAACGAATGTTGTAGTTATTATTATTAAATTCAATTAGATTTCATTGTTTCAACTATTTTTAAATTATTGGGTGCTATTATTGATTCCGTCGGAAAGCATTTTCCGCGCGGAAGCAAATTTCGCTATTCTTTATTCCGCAAAGTAGATACATCTGTCATCACTGTTCCCCAAAACAGATAAATTTGGCATTCTTGTTTCCGCAAATAATTTGACAAATTTAACAACCCTGACATCGAAGTGACGTTCATTTTTGTGTATTCTTGATTCCGACGGAAAGATATATTTCAGTATTTTCCTTCCGCGAAATTTTTGTGTCGGAAAGACTATAAAAAGTTAAAAATGTATGCTTTTTTGATAATTTTGCTCTTTTTATTGATAAGGAAATTAAGCTAAATATTAAATATAAATTTTAAACACTTTACTACTACACAATAGTCGGTTTAATTAAAAATTACAAAATTTATTTTTAAAATAAAACTCAAAATTCATAAAACACATTTAATTTTATTTTATTAAAAAAATAAAACAATTCATCTTTATTTTGATTAGATATACAACTAATATAGAAGAAGTCACTTTCACATCCAACCCTCGCTGCGGTGATCAAACGATGCAATGTAATCATGTTATCAATGGAAAAAAAAATTTTTTAACAAACACTTTTTTACAAAAAACAACTTTATAGAAACACGCGACTTCACCGAACTCTAAAATGTATAGAGAATTAATCTTTAAATCGCACTGAAAAAGCTATTTTATCCACATGAAATTTACAAAAAATTATCAAAGATTCATAATTTTTCTATGTTGACATTTTTATTTATTTTTTATCCTTTGTCATCTGTCAAAATGTTAGAGATGTTCTTATTTCAAGGTTCCCATTATTCTCGTTCGATATTCCTCTTCCGTCGGAATCAAGAATAGTAATTCTCATATCGAACGATATTTCTTTCCGCGAAAATTTCCTTATCGAACGGAATCAATAATAGCACCCATTAATTTGATTTTGGATATAATTATCAAGCCTTCACTGTAATGTTCGCATTTACTTTTTATGTTTCTATGGAAATTTCTTTAGAATAATTTTTTATTGTGTTTCCATAACAATTTCATTCGAATAGAATTTTGTTATTTGAAAAAATTTATAATTTAATTTTTAACTGAATTTTAACAATTTAGGCCATTAATATTTACTTCAACCGTCGACACATTTCTACCAATTACGGTTGTATGGATTGAGTTAAAATCGAGTGCTTCTGGGCTATTGATGGGATTTTTCTTGTTGCAATTAGGACAGTTTGATCGATAATAACCCATAGCACCACATCCATAGCAATGTATATTTGTTTCCAGTTTTTTTGAGTTATTTTTTCGGTCGGCTTCTATTTTTTTATAACACATTTCTGCCGTGTGATTCGTTCTGCTGCAGAATGTGCACCGATCGAATTTCTCTGTTTTTGTGTCGGGTTTTTCATTCTTATTCTTATTTTCACTTATGAGCATTTCTATATCTCTAGCTTTTTGTAACAAATCTTGAAATGCATTTATACTGTCCCTGGGTATTTTTTCCCTTATCTGGAGCAGCATTTGTGAAAAAATCAAATCGATCATAGTTTTTTCACTCAATCGGTATGAAACTTGAGCAAAAAGTTTTCGCTTTTTACATATAAAATTATCCGTAGTCTCAAAAAATTTTTGTTTTTCTTGTTGAATTTCTGACAGGATACGCCAATCTGGCTTGGGGGGAGAAAATGCTTTTCTTAGCAAATCTACGGCGCACAATGGGAGGGTTTGTATGGAACGGCGGTCATATATAGTAATAATATAGCTAGACTATTGAAATTTGGTACAGATGTTTTTTACATTAAAATAATAAAAATCTGTGAATATGAACAAAATCCGCCGACGGAAACGCCTACCTCCATACAAAGTTGGGGCGTGGTCCGAATTTTTTTTCAAAATGGGTATCAATTTTCAATAACTTGACCCCGCTTATTTCAAAAATGTTAAAAATTTTGCGCTATCTTTTATAGTTTTCAAGATATGAGGAATAAACGAAAATCTTTTTTATAAAAAATAGATTTTGTTTGTTTGTGTATTTGTCCCTTATTAACTCGGAAATTAAGTATCCGATTTTAAAAAAGTTTTTATATTATGCTAGTACAAAAAAAGGCTAAGCTATATACTAAAAAAGTGAGCGGTGCCACGCCCCCCAAAAAATTGACTTATCATATCACCGAAACTCTTTGACGCAGATAAATGAGATTTGGTAAATGTTTAAAAATCATCAGGACAAATAATGTTCTTAGGACAAATGAGCGGTGCCACGCCTTCAAAAAAAAAAAAACTCATCATATTTCTGAAAATATTTGACGAAGATAGATATTATTTGGTATATATGAAAAGACCATCAAAAAAAATAATCCGCACTAGAAAAATGGGCAGTGCCACGCCTACCAAAAAATTAATTAATTTTAATTAGTTTTTTCATTTAATTGCAACACCTCTTGATCTTCTGGTGATAATTCTTTATATTTTTTATCACATTTTACTCGGATTTGGCTAATAATCGGATCAGAAGAGATCAGCATGTAATGCAAAACGTCTTCGTTGTTTGCTACTCTAGAGCACACAGTCTGCTGTTGTGTAACCTAGCGCTTTTGATGCTTCCTGAGCTTCTTCGGAAAGACTACCAATTGGTATTTGAAGTGCTTGTATGATATTATACCAATTATAATGTTTTTTGTATACCTTTCAATATGCTCTTGGCTTATTTTAAGAAAGGGTGAGTCCCAAGGAGGAAATATACCCCTTACATGTCACCCTTGTCTCAAAAAAATTTTTTTTTTGAATTTAAGAAGACTGTAAGCTTAAAATTGATAAATATATTGTAAAACGTTGCAGAATGTAAAGAAATAAAAATATTTTTTTTTCTCAAGAACTGCTATAGGAAAAAATTCATAGAAAAAAAAGTTCTCAAAAAAGGCAGTAGGGACTTTGCATATCGATTAAGCATACTTGGCCACATATTATATTGGAAAATAATGAAAATCAGAAAATGTATTTTTTTTTTTTTTTTTTAATGTCAAAGTTTGTACAATTTATCGATTTTGGCTTTTTGAGCTTAAATTTTCGAAAAATCACCATAATTCACCTATCATACATAAAAACTCAAAAAAATGTTTTTTTAAAAGCTAAATGCTTGTACTTTTTGACAAAATGTTATCTTGATATATTTCGATGCAAACGAATTAAAAATAGCGTTCCAAAAAAGTCAACTTATTTTGTCCCGTCAAAAACCACAATATGAAAAAGTTTATAAAAAAAAAAGTTCTCAAAAAAGGCAGTGGGGACTTTGCATATCGATTAAGCATACTTGGCCACATATTATATTGAAAAATAATGAAAATCAGAAAATTATTTTTTTTTTTTTTTAATGTCAAAGTTTGCAATTTTTCCATTTTTACCATTTTTTTTTAAATATTTGAAAAACCACTATAACTCACATAAAATCGGCAAAAAAAAAATAAAAATATTTTTAACAAAGCAGGAACAATATACTTTCCAACGATATGCTATATTAGTGGATCGGGTTTAAAACAAATTAACTAGAGCGTTTATCCAGCAGTTCCTAGAGCATTTTTTCTGTTTAAAGTCCAACTATGGGCTCACTGTGTTGCTAAGCCAAAACAAAATTTTAAACTTTTATAGTTTTTTTTTCCGTCCCTAAGTATTAACTGACGATTGGCGTAAAATTTTTTTTAATCCATAGCACTTTCAAATTTTACCTATTTATGGCCACAATCTCCCATTGTGCGGCGTTGTTAAATGTAAGTGCTTCATTTTTAATGCCTTGCCACCAAGACGAAGCGTAACCTTCTAATAACAATGGCAGACTAACTAACGCGTGGCTGTCAGAAATATTTTCTGCCTCCTTGTAAACTAAAATTGTGGCGATGAAATCTTCGACTTTTGCTGTGTTCTTACCGCCATTGAAGCGGGCACTGCATGTGCTAAATGTTGCATTTCTGCTATTTTGTCTGATATTCAGACCACCAAGTAATTCCCTAAATTGGTCTTAGGACAAGGTAACATTCATTTGGTTTTGAGCGTTTTCAGCCACATGCGCATCTTGCAAAACCTGCGGAGACTTACGGAGACTTCTACGCATTTTGATATGTTTAATTGTTTATGTGTAAAACGTAGTTGGGTGATGATTGAGAACTTGGACTTAAATACCAAATCGTTTACCTTAATAGAGGTATCGCAATAACAAACACTGAACACGAGTAACTTGCAGCTGTTAAATCTTTATCACTGAAGTGTGCCAATTTTTGTTGATTGGAGGATTGTGGAGTTTTTTCGTTGGGTGCCAATGTAAGATTAAGGATATTGATATTTATAATTTACATAAAATTACCCGATCCAAACTCGACATGCGTCGTTGTTTGTGTTCTAGGCTTTTTATGTTTTTTTTTATTTTTATTATTTAATTCCTTCCACTAGAGTCGGTTTCCCGTCTTCAAGTGTTTAGTGAATTTTTGTTTTTTATTTTGTTTTATTTTTAGGTCCGCTTGGTTATATTTTTCCTTTTTTTTGTTTCAATGAAATAAATTTAATTTTTTATTTATTTTTATTTTTGAAAATATTTTATTTGATGTGATCTGTTCAACGACTTAAAATTGAATGAATTGAAATTCAGGTAAAAATTAAATTATAAATTTTTCAAATAACAAAATTCTATTCGAATGAAATTGTTATGGAAACACAATAAAAAATTATTCTTAAGAAATTTCCATAGAAACATAAAAAGTAAATTCGAACATTACAGTGAAGGCTTGATAATTATATCCAAAATCAAATTAATAATTTAAAAATAGTTGAAACAATGAAATCTAATTGAATTTAATAATAATAACTACAACATTCGTTACAATAATTTTTTTCTTTTTTTCGCTACTTTATTGGACGCAAAAAAATGTATTGCTGTTGTTATTAAATGCATCATTTAGAACTGCGTTTTGTCTTCAAAATGAGCTATGAAATGGGTTTGTGCGACTTTTTTTCAAAAAGTTACGATTGTAAATCCAAACTTATTTTTATGACAAATTGCCGCTGAATTAATACTTTTTATGCTACGCTATGAAAATGGCGTTCACGTTGATTTTGCTTTAAAACGACAATGCCGGAAACAGCCGTCAATGCCGGAAACTATATTTTGACATTTATATGTACATAGGGTGATAACAAAAATGAAAATAACAAAGCATAGGGTGATTTACAAATTATAACTTAGACATAACAATTTATGATTTACATTCGGCCAATTCTGACATATGATCGTCCTCGATCAGAGTGCTTTCTTGTTCGTTTGCACGATGTCCAGCCGCACATTCGTCATCAGTCCGCCTCCAAGACCTAAGCCTAGCCGCTTCTAAAACCCCCTGATACGGAATCTGAGTTATCTGACAGTTTTCTATGTTCCTGACAATATATCGGTCATTCGGCAGTGCCCGATGAATAACATAGGGACCCCTATACTTTGGGATAAGTTTTTTGTTCTTTCCAACGGTTGTATCTATATTACGAATTACTACATAATCACCTTCTTTATAAATTTGAGGGGAAACGCTTCTTTTCAAATATTGTATTTCATTTCGCTTTTGAGATTGCTTATTAAATTAATCTGCTGTCGATCGCATTAATTGTAGGTTTCGAGGGGCAGTTCTACTTTGTTTTTCGTCCAAATATTCAGTAAGTTCGTCGGGCTCAGGTCCTCTCTGACGTATTCCAAACAGTAGTTTACTAGGGGTTTCTTTCGTTGAACTATGAATAGAGTTATTAATAGAAAATTCGGCCTTTGTTAATAACTTAGTCCAATTAGACTGTTTCATTGGTTCCGTCAACTTGCTCAATATTCGAGTAATAACCCTATTAACTCTTTCCACCTGACCATTGGCCTGTGGTGCACCTGTAGCTTCCTTAATGTGATCAACATTTTTCTCGGACATGTAACTTTCAAAGTCATGGGAAGTAAAAGCAGTACCACGATCTGATATTAATCGCCTGGGACGGCTATAATAAGCAAAATATTTATCGAGGGCGGATATTACTTCTTTAGTACTAGTAATATTGACAGGATATAATTTAACAAATTTAGTAAAGGCGTCGAAAATTACTAATATGTGTTTATTTTTATTAATTATAGAAGGAAGTGGTCCGTAGTGATCAATATGTATTGTGTCGAAGGGGATGGGCTCTTTAGGGATACTATGCAGAGTTCGTTCGTTGGTATGTTGCGGAGGAGTATGAATAATACACTTTATACAATTTTGAATATAATTTTTAATTTTTCGGTACATAGAAGGAAACCAGTAGTGAATACGAATTTGGTCATTACTTTTATCAATGCCCAAATGGCCAATTTGTTCATGAATTTGACGGATAATGTTAATTTCCATTTCATGAGGTACGTATAGTACAAGATGACCCTGTTTCATACGGCGATATTCTAGACCATTATTTAATTCAAATGGTTCAACCTCCCTCTGTTCTAGCTGATTTCGAATTTTTAATATATTTGAGTAACGGGATTGAGCAGCAGCCAATTGAAAATCAATGTCATCATTTTGAACGAAAAGAGAACAATTTTCAATATTATTTTTAGAAACGAACGCAGACGTATGAATACGACTTAACGCATCTACATGACCCATATTTACGCCTTGTCTATGATGAATTGTGTAATCGTAATTTTCAAGTTCAAGGGCCCAACGGGAGATTCGCGGATTTAGATTCTTTTTAGCTAAGGTTTGCGTTAGGGAATTACAATCAGTTATGATTCGAATTGGAATTCCTTCCACATAAACACGAAAACGTCTAAGAGCATAAATAACTGCCAAAGTCTCCAATTCGAAACTGTGATACTTAGATTCGGCTGGAGTAGTTCGGCGAGAATAATAAGAAATTGGATGCCATTTTTTATCATTTAGTTTTTGTAGTAAAACGGCTCCAAAACCATGAGAGCTAGCATCAGTATGGAGTTCGGTTTCTCGGTTCGGATTATATATTGCAAGCACTGGAGCAGCAACTAATGCTTTCTTTAACACATTGAATGCTTGCTGACATTCAGCATTAAATTCGAAAGAGGCATTTTTTGTTAATATTTTATGAAGTGGTGTAGCGATTCGAGAGAATGAAGGCACAAATCGTCGGAAATACGAAAATAAGCCCAAGCAAGATTGAAGTTCTTTCACATTGGTAGGCATTGGATACGATTTTAATGTTTCTATATGAAAATTGTTTGGACGAATTCCTTGTGCATTGGCTGTATATCCTAAGAAATCAACAGTTTTTTGCATCAGCTTACATTTGGAGAGTTTCAATTCTAAGTCATATTCAATAATGCGTCGGAAAAGTTTTCTTAAAAGATGAATATGCTCTTCTGGCGTTTCAGTAGCGACCAAAATGTCATCCATGTATATTACAATTTCATTTGCTCGAATCATATCATTAAAAATTAAAGAAATAAATCGTATTGACCGTAGGGAGTAACAAATGATGTGTACGGAATGGAGGATTCATCTACAGTGACTTGATGGAAACCATTTTTTAGGTCCAGTGAAGAAAAGCAACTTTTCCCGTCTAAATATTCTAAACAATCATCAATTAGTGGCAAAGGAAAGTTATCACGAAGGGTTACCTTATTTAGGGTGCGGTAATCGATACATAAACGTAAGTCACCACCTTTCTTTGGTACTAATTGAATTGGCGATGTATATGGAGAATTACTGGGTCGAATAATACCTTGAGACAACAATCCATCCAGGATTTGAGAAAGGGCCTCTTTCTCCCTATAGGAAAGGCGTCGGGGATTACAAGAAAATGGGGTGTCAGTAGTTAAATTCAGTTTAAGCGTATGTATATGTTGGAGGAATTTGCGTTGGACGGCTAGCGGTAATATATTCAGTATGAAGCAATTCGTAACATTGCTGGAAACAGTCCGACCCAAAATCGCGACCGATACAAGGGTCATAAAAATCATCCAACTCAGAATCCGTCATCACTGAACAAGGCATTTCTCTTAAAAAATCCATTGATTGGGATAATGGAGTGTGGTGTGGGTAATGAGACCCTTAGCTGGTGGTGTAAAAGTTGTGTATTGGTGCACACGCCTTTTTAAGCAGCCTCTAGGCTTAAGTGAAGTTATAAGTTTTTAAGCCACAAGGCTATTCATCAATAATTAAAACAGCAGACGTCTTCAGTGTTTTAGCTCAGAATAATCATGATTCTTTATTGAAAAATGTTTTATTATTTATATAAAATTTGCCAGTATTTTTCCTTACCATTGTTTACCAGTATTTCCTAAAACTTCTCCTCTCTCTCTTTTGATCGCTAAGGCTGTGCAACGAGCGCAGCTCGCTCGAACCAACTCGCAGTTCGAACAATTTCAACAGAAATTTCTGTTCGATTAGTACACCGAGCAAGTCGAGCGTTCGAACAGTATGTATCGTTCGAGCGCTCAATTCGAATTTGTTGCATACAACCACGGCTGGATTAACAGATTATCCAAGAGGGGCCGCTACAAGAAATATTTTTTTTTGTTAAGGAATGCAACGAAAAATACTTTGAGAAACGTTCTTTTAAAAAACCTAACATATATTTTAAGGTTGCCACCTGATTATTTTCTGAAATTTAGTTAAAACTATACTTTTTTTAGCTAAATTCAAGTTTTTAGTTTAGGAAACGCTCAGATAAACGTTTCAAAAATTACACAAAAACTTAAGGGTTGCCGCATGTTTTTTTTTTTTTTTTTGTAAATTTTGTTAAAATCATACTTTTGCCACTAAATTGAAATTCTTGGTGTCAGGTACGTTCAGATAACTACAGGTAGTACAGATTGTAAATATAGCAAAAAAACGCAGCCCAAAATTTTTGGACCCAGGATGTCAATTTATAGAGAGAAAATGATGATCTTAGCAATTTGTTGAAAGAAAATTTTGATTTTATTGAAAAAACTAGGTGGCAACCCTAAAAAAATTACTATGGGTTTTTGCGTCGAAAATATAACTTTGCAATAAAGAAACTAAACAAAGAAACGCAATTTTGCGAAAAAACGTCTGGCAACCCTAATATGGCAACCCTAAATTTTTTCTGGTTTTCAAAATTCAAAAAATTCAAAAAATACAATTCAAAAAAATTTTATCTGATCGTTTCTGAAACCAAGAATTTCAATTTAGTCACAAAAAGTGTAGTTTTAATAAATTTTCAGAAAATAACCAGGTGGCAACCCTAAAAATATTTGTTGGATTTTTTAAAAGAATGTTTCCATAAATGTATGAAATCGTTTTCCTATCCCTTTTCCATATACAAAAGGAAACGGGTCAGTGAGGATGATAAAATATACAACAGAAACATCGTATACGAAAAAATGACTTAAGCACTGTACCTAACCAAGGGCGACAATAAGCTTAAATGCGGACCTGCACACAACTTGTATGATACAAGCAAGCAATGTGTTGGCTGTAAGGCTGCATACACAGAAGCCCATGCAACAACATGCACAAGAGCAAAAACGGCCTACTGTAATCGCAGCCTAAGGTTGTGCACCGAAGACTTGTCGCGCGATGCAACCCGAAGCACGACCGATTTCAAAGGAAATTGCTGTGTGTTGTAGCTGAAGGTTTGAAGCGATCAAGTGGTTTGGTTGATTTTTCCGTACCCAGTGAGCATACATGTAGAATTTTATGCGTGTAAAAACTGAAATGTTTTTTGTTTCATTTAATTCAACAAACTTTTTTTTATTAATAAACACAACAAGTGATTTAATTTAAACAAACAAAACATAAAATAAAAAATTAATAAATAAATAAACTAAAAAACACAGAAAAAATATATTATATGCAATTTTCGTGCAAGAACGCTATTTCTTCCACATGCTCTGTCAACAAGTTAGCTCGATCAGCCTTAACGATATTGCTACACGTTGAAAAGAGGCGTTCGCTCGTAGTTTGCGTTGCAGGAATATTTAAAAATGATTTTGCCAGACGGCACAGATTTGGAAAAATGTGGATATGATTTTTCCACCATTCAACAACGTCAGTTTGCTTAGCGCAATTGGGTTCTGCCAAATATAAATCCATTTCAGACTGTAGCTGACTTTGGAATTGCTCTGAACCCCCGAGGCTGTTTGTTGTATTACATTCATCCATTCCAAATAAACTGTGAAGAAATTGATTGGAGATGGATGCATCTAAAGTAAAAATAAATTTATTGTTGCTATTTTTATTGCAATTTGGCAGTTATCAACCTATTATATAATTAATCAAAACCAACCTATTATATTTGAGCTTAGCGATAGCTCCTCAAGACTCGTGTCTTTGTTTTGTTCAAAAACAGAACACTTGGATTTTAAAAGTTCAATTGCATTTTGTTTTTGTTCTGGTGTCAAAAACCTCATTTTAAATCGAGGATCTAGAATCATTGCCAGCAATAATGGTTCAGAACCCCGTTCCAATTCTCCAAATCTGCTATCTAAATCTGTAATCAATTTCGTCCTCAGGCGCTCCATTTGCTCTGATAAAGCCTCGTTGTTAAATTCTGTATAAAACTTTTTCAGTGTTTTTATAACTGGAATGTAACTGGACGCTGTGGGATATGTATCTGCACTCATTGAAGACGTGGCCACTTTAAGGGGCTCAAACAATTTTTTAAATTGAATGGCAATCTCCCATTCGTCGTTCGATAAGTTTGTGAAGTTTATGTCTGCAAATGAAATCATATTAAATGTTATTTTCTTAATGAAATCCTACCTTTTTCAACCTTTTTCCCTTGCAGCTACTCCTAAAGCATCCCTTAACTCAATAAGTCTACTCAACATGTCGAATTGACTGTTCCATCGAGTAGCCACATCCTGTATAGGCTTAAGGCACCGTTTTGTGGGATTAATAGATTCCTGCGCTTTTTCAAGTGCAGTTGCTCCTTTGGTAGAACGATTCAAGTAGCCAACAATACTCCTTGCTTTTTCTAAAACTTCCTTGAGTTCTAAACATTCCTAAAAGTTTAACTTCTTTTATGATTTCGAAAACGTTTTGCTTAAATTTGAAACTTACTTTTATAGAGTCGTTAACTACAAGTTGCAGTGTATGTCCAAAGCAAGGTATGTGCATCCACCTATTGGCATTGATTTTAATTGCGTTTGTTAGGTTTTTTGCATTGTCCGTTACAAAGTAAATAGGAGTAGGTAAATTTGATAAGCCCCACTCATTTAAAGAATTATTTAAAAATTCCGACAAATTGCTTGCAGTATGCGCGTGTGGCAAATATCGCATATTGAGCATAACTCTTTTTAATTCCATGCTTTGGGTTAGAAAGTGCATGGTCATGGATAAATACCCATCTGTAGATCTTGACGTCCATCCATCTACCGTAAATGCAGCGCTTTCAATACCTACGTTTTTTAACTCCTTTAAATTATTTGTTTTCTTTTAAAAAAATAATTGTTTACCCATTTCCATTTCCATATTCAAAAAAGTTCTTAGCTTAGAGCGTTCATCGCTGTACAATTTAGGTATGATTGATCTGGAAAATGTTGTCCTGGATGGAATGGTATATTGCGGTGCCAATAAGTTTAGCAACTCCCGAAAACCGCTTTGCTCAGTTATACTGAACGGCTGTAAGTCTCTAACAATCATTTTGGTTATTGCCTGTGTAATGGCAGGTTTGTCAACCTGAACAGGCTTAAAGGCTGTGTCTGCAATATTTTTTTTACTTTAATGTATAACTTTGAGATGAATATATTTTTAATGTATATAGGTCCAGTAGAATTAGAGGTAAATGTCGCTTTTGGTTTTTTATTTTTCTGTTTTATGACATATATTTAATGTCAGCTACGAGAATACTAAGGCAAAAAAAATTATTATATTTGTGAGATTTTTTAGATCAATAAACTCCAATTTTACTGGATTATATTGGAAAGATAAATGAAAAGCCAGTCGAAATTGAATAAATGAAAATTAAATACAATTAAGGGCCATTTTCACAATGTTCAGTTAAGCATTAACTGGAACTTTAACTGCCACTTTGACATAAAATTTCATACAAAATTTTTATTTATCTGAAAGTTAAATTTTAACTGGACATTGTGAAAACGGCCCCTAATGATGTTATTAAAAATCAAAATGTTTCAATATGAATGTTTAAATAATAATAAAAATAATTTTACAATCATAAGTAAGTGAAATGACGGAAAAATAAATGAACCAAAATGAAAATGATTAACCACGAAAGTGATGGAAATGAGAAACTAAAAAATAGTTATTAAAATAAAATATAAAATCATCGGGTAAAGACTATAACTAGACATCTACATTTTTGATGTTTTGCGAAAAACGCTTTTTAAGTTTTTTGATATTCAATTTTTGTATGGGATTTTAAAGTTATGAACTTTTTTTTTAGAAGATTGGATGGAGACTACAATTCAAGAAACAGACTAGATAAGGACATAGAGCTGTTAATTCGTCATGTCTCTGTTAACTTAACTCAAAACATCAAAATCTAGATATCCAGCTGCAGTTTTAACCCAATAAAATGATTAAATAAAAAATTATAAAATAATAATGAATGACTAATGAAAAAGCAATCATATGTTTGTTTATAAAAAAATAGATTTATACACAACCTTTGTATAAATATTTGTGTATATTTGATACTTCCGAGCTGTTTTCCGTTCATTTTTATAGATAAAATTGGAAAATCCTTTAAGTAGCAATAAAATTACTAAAGAATTGGTTAAATATATCATAATAAATACACGAATATAAATTAATAAATGAACTTACTGGCAACGTTTATGCTTGGATCATGCGATTTGGCATGTCGCAGAAGTGAAGTTGTCGTGGTACCATTGTACAATAATGTCCTACTGCATGTTTTACATTTTTTTAGTTTTGGTTCCTCGGTATCGTCGAAATGCTCCCACACAATGCTTCTCTTGGCTATGTTTGACATGCTGAAATTCACACTACCACTACACACAATAAGCAAAGCACAACTGAATATATGAATTGAGTTGCTGTTCGACAACACGAAGCAGTTGGCAAACATGTTGCAAGCTACGAACGTTCGAACAAACGAGTTGTTCGATCGATCGATCCTGCTTGTTTTAGGTTCGACACGCTGACGGAATACTCGAGTTGGTTCGAACAGCTCTTTGCACAGCCTTAGTATCCAATCCCTAAAAAACTGACCACCATTCGCCTCTAGTCTACTCTATGCTTTTATTATTCTATTGCGAAATATTTTTATAAACGTTTTACATTTGCACATAAGCCAAAGAAATTCACCAACAATGGCTTAAATTGGAAAAAAACACTGGCAACCCCAAAAAATATTTGACATTTTCGTAATAGGGGGTGGACCAAAGGAGAACTGTTAGGGGGAGAAGTAAGAGGTCGTAATAGGGGGTTGGCGAGACGGGAATGTTTGGCAGGGTAGCGGGAGGATGTAAAATTCAGGGTATAGGCGAGCGGGGTATTTTTGCAGGGTTGCATTAGGTACGTGAATACCAATCGATGATAACAATCGAAGCATTTTTTGTTCTTTATAAATTTTTATTAATAAATTTTGGTGAAATTCATCACAGCCACCATAAAAACGTGGCCGGATGTTGTGGATTTTGTCAAACATCCCAAAAATTCTAAAGATTTTAAAAGTATTTTTTCAGAATTCACGATTGAAAGATTTGGCACCTCTATTTTTGGAAGTAAAGTCAAAAACAGCTGATTTTATTTTACAATTTCAATTAATTTCTGCTAAATGTGAACAACAGATCTAAAATAAGCTGTATTAATTGAAATCCAAAATTAAAACTTCCTCAAATATAGACAAATGGTCAATAGTAATTTAAGAAGTTATTTAATTGATGGCTTTCAATATCACAGCAATTTATTTATAAAAATTTATAAAGAACAAAAAATGCTTCGATTGTTTACATCGATTAGTATTCACCATGAACTTTTTTTTTTGTCATTCCACGTACCTCCTGCAACCCTGCTAAAATATCCCGCTAGCCTTTACCCTGAATTTTACATCCTCCCGCTTCCCTGCCAAACATTCCCGTCTCGCCAATCCCCTATTACGACCTCTTACTTCTCCCCCTAACAGTTTTCCTTTGGTCCACCCATGATTCAATAACAATGGTTATGGCAAGTTGTCAAAATAAGCAAAAATGGAACCCTGATCCTGCCTTGCTATCTGTCAAAAGACTAGAAAATTTTGACATTTTCGTAGTTTAAGAAGAAGCAGCATTTGTTATTGCTGCAACCAGGGTAATTCAACCATGGGTCCACCCCCTATTACGAAAATGTCAAATATTTTTTGGGGTTGCCAGAGTTTTCTTCCAATTTTAGCCATTGTTGGCGAATTTCTTTGGCTTGTGTGCAAATGTAAATAGAAAAGCTTTAATTACATTAATTGTTATAAAATACATAAGAAAGCTATGTATTTGTTAATATTTCTGTGGTAGTCTCACCTTAATTTTTTTACGAGTAAGAACAACTTTCCAAAATAGAAGTCTTATAACACATATATATTTGCTTTTTTTTTGCCGCTTAAGAGCATAATATACAAACAAATATGATTAATGTTTTAAATAAACAATGTAAATCGATATTTTTTACGAGATCAAAACGCCTTTTCTGAAAACATACAATTTCTATTATTTCCCAAACAATAGCTGTGTTTTTAACGAATGTTTATCTGTTCTTGTCTTTAGCACATTTATCCGTGTTAAATTAAGCTAATTTGTTGTTGCTTTCCTATAGATTTCTCAGAATGTGCTTACACAAGTACATATAAACTGTCGTAAAAAATTCAGCTAATTATTATAATAATATTTTCTGTCAACTGTAGAAAAGCTTTTTAAGGTCGCTATGCAATTCATAACCTTTTAAATAATAGCTGTGTTTTTGTGGACACTTTATCTGGGCTTGTGTACATTCTGAGAAAAGTATGAGAAAGCAACAACAAATGTGTTCAACTTTTCCCATATAAATGAATGTGCTTAGGACAAGCCCGGATAAAGAGTCCACAAAAACACAGCTAATTATTAATATGGTTGGTATTTATGAAAAAGTACAATTATATATCATTTTACAAATTAAGGATCCATTTCACAGTGACTAAGTAAATAATTTTTAACATTAAGTTTACTAATTAGAACATGAAATGCTTGAGAGTTAACAAATTTTTTGATTTTATGGACGATTTGATTTTATTGTCGATAAAAAAAAAATTTTTTTGTTAAGTCTTACTGTAGTATTTTCTTTTATTTATAATTTTTTTTTTTTTTTTTAAAAAAACAAAACCCAAGAGAATGATTTAGTTAAATTGAAATATAATTACCGAAATTAACATTAAAAACAAGTTTGATCCTCTTCGACTTTAATAGTTTTAATTGGAATGAATGATTTTTTTCTTTAAAAACAATATTTAGTAGAGCAGTGCTGCACGAAATAGTGTGACATTAAAAGTATATAAAAAGTAAAAAGTTTTTATAAGTTACTGTAGTCATTAACAGCCCTAAATAATGAAAACGAAGACACAATTTAATCAAAAAAGTAAAAAATTATGCAACTTTTTAAAGTTATTTTTTTTACTATACAAATTTTACGATTTAAGGGTTCTTAGCTTTTAAAAGCAGATAATATGTGAAATAATACTTTTCACACAAATTTATCACATCAGTATAATTTTTCTTAAACTAATTACTACATTTGGTTAGGTCTGGTATCACCAAAAATGACGATTTTCGTGTGGTGAGTGAAAATGTTGTAAATTTATAGAAAGGTATCCAATACCAAAAAATCTGACCACCATTCGCCTCTAGTCTACTCTATGCTAGTGATGGGTAACGCAGCGATTTTTGGCGCGTTGATTCCATAGCGCCAACGCCAGTACCGGTATCAACGCATTGCGCTAGCGCCAACAGCGCCAATAACGCCAATAGCGCCTTAATACCAATTTGGTACAAAGCAATTTTGCGCGCAAGGTTGCGCTACTGGTGTAACGCCAATCTTTACTGCATTGAATTACAGTTATTGCAGCAAATACAGAAAAAATGGTTTATCAGTGAAAAGATAACAAATCAGACTTCCTTATTATATAAATGAAACATTTTTGGAAAAAAATTATTGAAAATTTTCGAAAAAAACTTTAAATAAGAGACTCTAATACTTTTTATCCTCGGGCTCACCATTTCATCAAAAAGCTGCCTCAATAAAAAGTAATTGAAAACACACAGATTGTGGAACAGGCCTGATTGTCTTTTAACTGATAAACATTTAAAAATCCACTCTATAATTCAAAGATTATTCGAAAATTTAGAATAATTTTTTTCAAAAATGTTCCATTTACATAATAAGGAAGTTTGATTTTTAAAATTTTCTTAACTGAAATGGGCATTTCCATGGTATCGCACGTGATCGTCGAACACATTTGAATTAAAAAACTAGTAAGGGTGTTACCTTTGGTCTGGCCAAACATTAAATACCCTACACAGCAATATTTTAAAAATTTTGCTAATATGGGAGGTGCCACGCCCTCCGAATTCACCCAGTTTTTTCTCAGAGTTTGCATTTATAGTTCTTAGTATTTAAGTGAAATTTGGTTGGATTATCTGAAAAAATGTTCTCAGAATAGCGTTTTGAAGCTTTTGCTTATACAGGAGGAGCCACGCCCTCTTGTCCGATTTTATCTAGTTTTTGCTTAAAGCTTGCATTTATAGTTTTAAGTGTCTGAGTCAAATCTAGTTCGATTATCTCAAAAAACCCTTTCAGTACAGCGTTTTGAAGCTTTTGCTTATATGAGAGGTGCCACGCCCTCTTGTCCGAATTCGACCAGTTTTCGCTCAGAGCTTGCGCTGACAATTCGTAGTATTTATGTGTATTTGGGTTGCATTGTTGTGAAAAATACTCCAAAATTTGCACTTTGAAGATATTTTTTGTATGGGCGGTAGGCGTGTCCGTTGACCGATTTCGCACATTTTCAATCCCCCGAGCTAACTTTGACGACGGAGGCTGTGAATCAAATTTAATTGAATTATCTTGCTTATTTTTCCCAAAAAATATATTTCCACACACAGCCAGCCACCCAACCCAGCCAGCCAGCCAGCCACCCGGACATGGCTACATCGACTCAGGAGGTGACGCTGATCAAGAATATATATACTTTTCTGTATCTGCCACGCCTCCTTCTTTGCGTTACAAACGGAAGGACAAAGTGAATATACCCTGGGTGTAGGGTATAAAAAGTCAAAATAAAATGGATTTTTATACCCTACACCCAGGGTATAGTCACTTTGTCCTTCCGTTTGTAACGCAGAGAAGGAGGCGTGGCAGATATAGAAAAGTGTATATATTCTTGATCAGCGTCATCTCCTGAGTCGATATAGCCATGTCCGTCTGTCTGTCTGGCTGGCTGGCTGGGTAACGGCTGTGTGTGGAAATACAAATATGAAACCGGTAATTTTTATTTAAAAAAAAACACGTTTATTTTGCGAAAATGGTTCCAAATTTAATCTTCAAAGTACTTTCCCTCGCTAGCGACACATCTTTCCCATCTTTCAGGCAATTTATGGATTCCTCGCCAAAAAAATTTTTCGTTTTTTGAGGCTATCCATTCATCGAGCCATTTTTGCACTTCTTCGTAAGAATTGAAGTGCGAATCGTTGAGTGCGTGTCCCATCGATGAAAACAAATAGTAATCGGACGGCGCCAGGTCCGGTGAGTACGGCGGGTGGGGCAGGGGCTCCCAGTTGTACGATTCTACCAAGTTTTTATTGACCGCTGCTCGATGTGGCGATGCGTTGTCATCTTGGAATACAATTTTGTCATGGCGAAGTTGAAATTCGGGCCTCTTCTGACGTATAGCACGGTTAAAAGCGATCAATTGTTGATGGTAGCGTGTACCAGTAACTGTTTCACCTGGTTTTAGTAGCTCATACCAAATAACACCACGCTGATCCCAGAAAATACACAGCATTGTCTTTCGGCCGAAGCGATTTGGCCTTGGCGTTGATTTGGGTCGTTGGCCGGGGCTCAAATATGATTTTTTTCGTTTGGGATTGTTGAAATAAATCCACTTTTCATCGCCAGTGATGGTTCGATGCGATTCAAAAGCGTTTTTCTTTAAATGGAAGCAGAAAATCAAAGCTTCCCGCAAATGAGAGTTTTCCGGCACAAAATTCGACATCTTTACGAGCGGAAAAAATGCGTTGTTGTATGAAACTTGACAAATTTTTAACTGAATATTGTTGACAGATGACAGAATGAACAATTAAGACATTAGGTACTCGGAAGCTCATACATATACGGCTATCGACCGCTAGATGTCATTACCGGTTTCATATTTGTACACCTAGTACATTTTTTGGGAAAACTAAGCAAGATAATTCAATGAAATTCGCTACACTACCTCCGCCGTCAAAGTTAGCTCGGGGGATTGAAAATGAGCAAAATCGGTTAAAGGACACGCCTACCGCCCATGCAAAAAGTATATTCAAAATGCAACTTTAGGAGTAGTTTATACGACAATGCAACCAAAATGCACTTAAATACTACGAATCAAAAGCGCAAGCTCTGAGAAAAAACTGGGCAAGTTCGGACGAGAGGGCGTGGCACCTCCCATATAAGCAAAAGCTTCAAAACGCTATACTAAAAGCGTTTTTTGAGATAATCGAACCAAATTTGACTCAGACACTCAAAATTATAAATGAAAGCTCTCAACAAAAATTGAGTAAAATCAAGGGGGCGTGGCACCTCCCATATAAGCAGAAGCTTCAAAATGCTATATGAAAGCGTTTTTTGAGATAATCCAACTAAATTTCACTCAAATACTGAAAACTATAAATGTGCGCTCTAAACTGAAACTAGACGAACTCGGACAAGAGGGCGTGGCACCTCCTATTTAAGCAAAAGATTAAAAACGCTATACTGAATTTTTGAGATAATTCAACCAAATTTCCTTCAGATACTAAGAACTACATATAAATGCAAGCTCTGAGCAAAAACTGGGTGAACTCGGACAAGAGGGCGTGCCACCTCCCATGTAAGCAAAATTTTAAAAATATTGCAGTGTAGGGTATTTATTTTTTGGCCAGGCCAAAAGTTACACCCTTACTAGTTATTTTGACAAATAAAATGGATTTTTATTTTGACAGTAACCCTTCAACTTCAAGTAAGAATAATTCGAAATCCTGCAGCCACAATATATTGAAAATTCTGCTGATGAAGACGGATTCAGCGTTGAAAAGTACACAACAGCCTGTTTCCACCGAAGATTTAGCTCTGATTAGATTAGTAAATCATATTGTTAATCCCTGCACGTTTCCACCGGTCAAAATAGATTTATTTCTGTCAGTAAATGTCAGAAGCAGTAAAATTAAACTTGTAATTAATTGTCTTCTTAATGTTTATCTTTCATTTGCATTGTGTTCATGCCAATTGTCAAAGTTCCAGGGGTGTCACTAGGTTAAAAATTGCCATAATCGGTAGCCTTGCTGAGATTAAGGCACAGATTTGACTTTAAACCTCAGATTTAACTCAATTCTCAGATTTATATGGTAAATCCTGGGGTCAACGCCCAAATTTAGCGCTAAGTCCAGAAACTGCATTAAATCACCTTTTAAATCTGCGGTAGAATTAGGCTATAAGACTGGATTTAAGAAATAAAAAGTTCACTCCATTTTTTTCTTGCGCCTGAGTATCTAAAATTTTTACTTTGGCAGAAAGTGGGCTTCGCAATTATTGAACACTCCCCTTTTCGTTGTGCTTTAGATAATTATGAACCAGATCTACATACCAAATTTCATTTAAAATTGTTACTCCATTTGCGAGAAATAGAGGTACATTAAGCTAGCAGAGCGAAAATGGCAGAACTAAAAAAAAAAAAATATGGCAGAATTATAGGCTAATTATAGGCTAATTTTGGGCCCAAACGCCGAATTTTAGGCTCTGCATTTAAAAAAAAAAAAAAATAGCTCTGCCCGCTTAAGTGTAAGCCAGCAGAGCTGTTTCGAGAAAACACATACGGGACGTATATTGAACTAAAGTAAGTAGTCAATAATTATAGGCTAATTATAGGCTATTTAAATGCCCAATCGCCAAATAAAAAGCTTTCCATTAAAAACAAAAAAAAAAGATTCTGCTAGGTTAAGTTTAAGCTAGCAGAGCGATTTCGAAAAAAAAACATTTTGTACTAAAGAAAGTATTCAATAATTATGGGCTAATTATAGGCTATTTAAATGCTCCATCGCCAAAAGAAAAGCTTTTCATTAAAAAAAAAAATAATTCTGCTAGGTTAAGCTTAAGCTAGCAGAGCGATTTCGAAAAAAAACCATTTTGTCCTAAAGAAAGTATTCAATAATTATGGGCCAATTATAGGCTATTTAAATGCCCCATCGCCAAAAGAAAAGCTTTTCATTAAAAAAAATGGACCAAATCAATTTTCTTGAAATAACGAACTTCGAATAACAACAATTCCACAGAAAAAAAAACAACAACAACAACAAAACTACTACAACAACAAAAAGTTTACTACTACTACAACAACAGTAATTTTACATAAAGGTAGGGGTAAGTAGGCGGCCTGCGGCCGCTGCTCAGGATTTAAACCCGTCAGACATCCAACACCGGCTTCGCGGCGGCCTTCGGCCGCGGATCAGTCTCATACAAGCGCAGTAGCTACTTATTATTTAAAAAAGAGCAGACGAATTTCGTCCGTACTGTATACAACCTGAAATATAGCCGAAAACCGAGATTATTCGCTTTAAGTTTCATGGTGTGATTTTAAAGTTAACATAACTTTGCAGAAAAATATTGCAGATAAACATTTAATAGCTCAATTTAAAGCCAAAAGAAAGTACCAAATGTTTATGGTAATAGAAACTCCCAAAAAAATTTTGTGTGTCCTGTATATAACATCCAATATAGCCAAAAATCGTGTTTTTGCACTTTTTTAACTTTTTAGGCAAAGATATATCCGACAAAAAAAAAAGATATCGTTATTGGTTTGATTGAGTTTTCAAGGAAAAAACTAGGGCTATTAACTGTCGTACCAGATTTTACGGCATAATATTACCTTATCTTGTTATATAACTTCAAAAATAGGAAAAAAAATGGTGTCCTTTAAACATATATGTAAGGATATCTCAAAGTCCAGACATAATAGAGCAATTCTAATACCGGAATCGGATTAAGCATCAAAAATCACATCTGGAGTAACTACTTTCGTTTCCGGTTTTTGTTTGTGTTTTTCTTAAATACGAAAAAACCGATTTTTTTAAAAAATAAATGGTGCGGAAGCGATACCTTTTATACGTATGTATGTGTGTATGTATATATATATCTATATATATATATTACACATATATACATATACAAGTATATATATGTATGTATATACATATATGTGTGTACATAATATGTATATATACACCGAGATATACTCAAAAATCGTTAAAAAAACTAAAAGGTTGAAAAAAAAAAACGGCTGTAAATTTCACGAGTCATTTTTTTTTTACACTCTCTTTATAGGTCATAGAATCATATTCTGTAGGAAAATTTCGTGTGCTTAAATTTTTGATTTAAATTTTTTCTAGACCGGTGTGTTACATCTATTGTCCATCATTAAATCTGTATTTTGATTTATGTTTTCTAGTTTGCAGATCGATATGTCTGCGCCTGTGTCGATTAAAAATTGCAAAGTTTTGCGTGAATTTTCGCATTTCAGATTAACGAAATTCGTTGTGTTATCCGATATTTTATATATATTTAATTTCGCTGTCCCGGTAGATCTTGGACATTGATCTCCGAGCGATTGTCGTTTCCCTGTCCGTTGGTATCAATGACATATACTCTTCCTTGGTTTTGTCCATTGTTGTAGTTGGAATTATTGCCTCTAGGGTTATTATTCTGATTGCAGTTGTTATTGGAGTTGTTTCCTCTATTATTATAATTATTGTTGTTGTTTCGCGTATTTCTGCGCGGGTTTCTGTTGTTATAGTTTCTGTTGTTAGAATTGTTATACCCATTGTTATTGGTATTATTCCTGTTGTTGTTATTATTCCTATAATTATGAGAATTGTTTCCGTTCTGGTTGCGATAGTTGTTTCTACCTTGGTTATAAGAATTATTTCTGTTGTTATTACGCTGATTGTTATTGTGTGCACTATTTTGATTTCTGAAATATAGCAGTTGTTTATTTGTGTTTTTATTTTGCTCAACTTCGAGTGCTAAATTGGTTGCTTCTGTTAAGGTTTTAGGTTGTGCTGCAATTATTGTACTTTGTAAGTCTTCATTTAAGCCATTTTTGAATATTGTCAGTGCATAATTTTCGTTCATTTTATGTACCAAATTTCTTTGAGTTTCATCATTCGGTACATCATTTAACTGTATTCTGTTGAGTTCAGATACAAGGTTCAATAGTTTGTCTTTGAATTGATTAACTGAATTATTTCTTTGTGTTAAAGTGGCGAGTTGTGTGTGAATTTGCCCTATCGTTAAAGAACTTTTGTATGCATTTTGTAATGATAATTTAAGATCGTTTAAGGTTTTAATATTTGCAGTATATCCTAACGTGGTTTTTACTTTTACATCATACTACGTCTATCAATTTCGTTCTGTCACTTGTTGAATATCCTTCATGGATTAATTCAACTAATTTGAGGAAAGCTTCTAGTTCTTTGTAATTACCTGAAAAAGCAGGTATTACCTTCATAACGGTTTCTATACTGAATTCTACCATTTTCGGTTCTGTTGAATTGTTTTCATTTATTTGTTGGTCTTCGTTCTCTGTCATACTCTCTAACTGTGTACTCAATAGCCTAGTTGTTTCATTTATTAGTACATAAAATTCATGAGTGAAACGTTGTAGTTCTAAGTTTTCTTTTAATTGATTTTTATGTGTATCATCTAGCTTGTTCAAAATTGTCGGTCTAGTATACCCTCTTGTGATAGATTTTTTTAGGTTTATTTTTATTACTCTAACCTTTTTATATATATCTGTTAACAACTGCATGAATATATTTTAAACATTATCTGTCCTATTGATATGTTTCAGTACATAGCTTTTGTAGTACCTGTTTAGTTTGTACGCTATGTAACCAAGAATTGCTAACACTATAACAGTAATTATTACTGTGTTTACTGTTGACTGAATTTCTGTCTTAGTCACAGCTGACCCGAGGTTATTTTCTATCTCCTCGTTTATTGTGATAGTGTCTTGGTTTTTATTGTCTAACATTGTAAGGTATTTATATATGTCGTTTAGGTTAGGCAGAAAGAACATTTGTAAAAAGTTAGTTAGTCAAAAGTTTAAATTGCTATGTTTGTAATGGTTCTATTTATGTAAGTAAAAAAAAATCACGAGCATACAACAAGACCATATGAATCTATGCATTTTTGTTTTAGCTTTAGAAAGTGGATTTCTTCTATTTCTACGTAATAATAAAAATTTCTAAAATAAAGTAAATTGTTATTTATTTTGAAAAATAATGGTTCTGCATCGATGCTTTTCTCGTTCTATTAGTAACGTGTAAATTTTGCGAGTGTTCTTTTTAAATTATTTTGAACAGTCATCACGTCCATCAGGATCATACGACAAGGTTTCATAGTGACTTGCAAGGCGGCAAATTATCATCTGCTACCCAGATTAAAGTATCGATTTTAACATTTTGTGGAATCATTTTGTGGAATATATTTTTCAGTTCAGCGATGCCAGAATATACGTTTTATATGATGGATTTGTTTCCATACTTCTTCTTTATTGAACGGCTCAGGAATAGAATTTGGTGTACGTTCCTGGTGTAAGAATTGGAAGCTCAATAGAAAATTTTAGCTTTAGTCCTTTGCCAATTTGGCAGGATCGCCATGTGGTGTGGGTAATGAGACCCTTAGCTGGTGGTGTAAAAGTTGTGTATTGGCGCACACGCCTTTTTAAGCAGCCTCTAGGCTTTAGTGAAGTTTTAAGTTTTTAAGCCACAAGGCTATTCATCAATAATTAAAACAGCAGACGTCTTCAGTGTTTTAGCTCAGAATAATCATGATTCTTTATTGAAAAATGTTTTATTATTTATATAAAATTTGCCAGTATTTTTCCTTACCATTGTTTACCAGTATTTCCTAAAACTCCTCCTCTCTCTCTTTTGATCGCCAATCAATTTTCTTTGGTCGATCACGTATATTGGTTTCTCACGGAAATGAAAAATACCAACAACATATGCACTAATTTTAGCCTTGACTTTAAATGTGTCGTTGGCTTTGATGCAACCTAATACTCTTCGTTGCATTCGCTCTTGTGCATTGCATTGATGTTGTTGTTGTTCTTACGCTTGCGCCAAGCATTAGGTATGTTTAGCGGCGCAAGCCAAAGGGGATGAAAAATAATTGAAGTAAACAAATATGAATTTGAGTAATTTGTTTACGGGACTTTTGGTTTTCATGTGGGAATTTATTTGTTTTGGCTAGTTTTTAGTTACTGTAGAATTCTATGGAATTCTTTGGTTTAATTGAACTAACACATGAATTGATTTCAAGTGTTTGAGTGTTGGTGGTCTTTAGGGTTTTGTAAGAAAAGTTACTTGAATTAAAAAAGTGGCATTGAAAGCAATAGTGACTATAGGAGTACACTACAGGAGTCATTTCTTCGATAACAGAATCCCTAATAATAGATTCTGCCTGATTATTATCTAAGTCAAACTCGGCTATCGAAAATGGCAATTCCATAAAATTTTTTACTAATAATGAAGTTGATTTTTCATCATCAATATCCCTGGAGGCAGGACTGGACGGCGAAGCATTGAAGGCCAATTTGAAATTTATTTAACACATCACGACCGAGAAGTATTGGCGTTGGTAATACCTTGTCTGGAATAATAAAAATACTATGAGATCGGATATGTGAATTAAATAGAAGATAACAATTGACTTTACCGTAACTATATATTTTTATTCCCTAATCCACTGTATTCAGATTCACTTAGGTGATCATTACAAAATTTGTCCGGTACAAGTGATCTATAAATGAAGCTCACCGGGCTTCCAGTATCGAAAAGTGTCGGATAAAAAGAATTTAAATTATCACCATGTTCGATTTGATCAACAGAAAAGAAAACACTCACCATTTGTAATGCGGATAGTCCGGAGCTAATCTCGTAGTCATCGGTAGCCCTAATGGCATCATTGTTAGAAGCAACTAAATTGCGTTTCTTCGGGCAGTCAACATGGAAATGGCCTACTTCCCAACAATTAAAACAGCTGTTTGGTGGTCTACGTGGCTTGGTACAAGTTGAAAATTGGTGTCCAAATTCTCGACAGTTGGAACAACGATTGGGTTCGATGGGTCGGCGCAATTGGTCAGGTTTCGGCTTAACAGTTGAGTTGTTCGATGATGCTAGTATTTGCGTAGGTCTAACGTTTCCTTGATTCGGATTTGTCAATCGATTGTTATGTGAAGAACGTGCAGCTGATAGCTGGGATCGGCGGTAGTCGTACTCGGAAACTATTTGTTTTAACTCGGACACGGATGAGGCACTATATAAAATAGCAGCACTTAGGCCAGTATCATGTATGCCATCAATAATGGCTCGTAGCAGTTTGGAGTCGGTAATGTCGGTACGTTGAGCAATTGTCTGCATTTCCAGAATATATTGCCTTATATTTTCTCCTTTGCGCATGGATCGATTGGCCAGCTCAGCAAACACCTCTGAGCGGGAAGTTTGACAGTTAAATTCAATCATCAAATTTTCTTTTAATGACTGCCAATTAACTGCATTTATCGTTGATAGAAAGATTCGAGCCGTTCCTTTCATCAAACGACGAGCATAAACTAGCTTATCCCTGTCATCGGCATAGCCAGAAGCTAAAATACTCTCGTAATCTTCAATCCACTTTACGATATTGTAGCTATCGTCGCCCGAAAATGGTTGAATAGCATGTTCAATGTCAGCAAACTCTAAGCGTCGACGTTGTACTGGATTATTTTCAGGTTCATTATCATTTAAAATTCGCAATCGAGCTCGAAATTCAGCAATCTCAGTTAATTTACGTAGCCTAGCGATTTCACCATCGAGATCATCATTCCTTTCTTCTACACCAACATCAGCACCACCGCCAACAATTTCATTATCAACAACTCCTCGATCGGCTTCATTGTTGTCAAGCACTTCTTTGGGAACTTCGCCACCAACATCAAGGCCAACGATTAGGCCGCCATTGTTTTGCAATTGTTCAATGGGCTCCGCTGCTATTTCTTGTTCAATGTTAATTTCATTCATCGGTGGAAAATGTTCTTCATAAATTCGGCGCAATACAGCGATGGAAGCATTAAGCGGAATTTCGATGTTTCGAGATCGTAGAGCCACTAGCAGTGAAGTTTTCGTCATTTGGTCAGCCATCTTGACAAATTTTTATATTTTTAATTTTACAGCACGTTGTACAATCTGCAACAATTCAACTTTATAATATTCTCGTAGGGAATGGTACCCCACATCTGAAATTTAAATCCAAACTTATTTTTATGACAAATTGCCGCTGAATTAATACTTTTTATGCTACGCTATGAAAATGGCGTTCACGTTGATTTTGCTTTAAAACGACAATGCCGGAAACAGCCGTCAATGCCGGAAACTATATTTTGACATTTATATGTACATAGGGTGATAACAAAAATGAAAATAATTATTTTGGTTTTGGTTTGCAGTGGTTTTTTTAAAATACCGTTTTTCGACCTCATTTTAAAAACCATGCCATGCCATGAACCGATTTTGAAAACTTTTTTTTTTTATTCAGTAAATGCTCACGTGTTATTTAACTTCTTTATGCACTTCACGACAACTTGATTTACATTTTCTTTCTTTCTTTCTTTCTTTCTTTCTGCCTTTCCATTTTGTTGCGGGCTATATGCAGCAGTAAGCTGAATCTGAATTCCTTCTGATTTGAGGTAATTTGTTAGACTTTTTCCAGTGTACTCACCACCACGGTCTGAACGAATAATCTTTGGCTTGCGTGAAAATTTTGTCTTACATAACTCCACAAAATCTTTTATTGTTCCTTCAACTTCTGACTTATTTCTCAATAAACGAATTGTTGTAAAATGCGAAAAATCATCAATGAGCGTTATAATAAATCGTTTACCTCTATGTGTTTGTGTCTGCATTGGACCACACACGTCCGTGTGAATTAAATCAAGTGGTTCCTTTGACTCAGACTGTGATTGTTTTGGAAATGGCAATCTAGTTAATTTGCCTTTCATGCAAACATTGCACTACTCTTTTATACCACAATCAACAATTTGCAAACCTTCAATGGATTCATTTGCATACATTTGACGAATTGCTTCAGGATCTCGATGTCCCATTCTTCGATGCAACTGATGAATGCAATTTTTATTATGTTCAACCATTCCACAAACTTTGTCTGGTTGACGCAAAACGTACAATTCGTCTACTGGATCAGCAACACCAATCTGTCTTCCTTCGCACTTAATTTCACAGATTTTATTATCAAATTCAACTCGGTACCCACTTTTCGTTAACCGTCTGACTGAAAGTATGTTTCCAGTTAAATTCGGTGCATATAGCACTTCAGTTATCTTAACTTTGCATACACTGCCTCTTTCATTTAGAATTATCAAATTACCAGTACCAATTCCTTCAACTGCAATATTTTTGCCATCTGCTAATTCAATTGAACTTTTGTATGTCTCGTCAATCTCAGTGAACGCGCAAAACGGTATATTCCATTTCTTCCTCATTGCATGGGAATTTAATCCAATCTTTCGCCTTTTCAACTATTTTCTGACGAAACGGTTGATTGATGAATACCAAGGTCTTCACCCACACCAACCCAAACACATTTATTTTAGGCTGATCAAAACAAATCTAAATTAAGGTAACTGTTAAATGGCTTATTGTCAAATTTCAATTATTAATTGTGGTGAATCTGCTCCAAATTTATAAAAAAAAATTATTGACACTTAAAAAAATGTACCTTATCCAATCCTAATCAGACCACGCGCATTAGTATTATCTGCACCGAATTTCATGCATCTGGCTTTGGCCGTAATCGTAATTACAACTAGAAGACGGAAACATTTACCAAAGGGGCAATCAGGGCTTAACAGTCCCAATAAGGACTCAAAATAAGAATCTGAAAAAATCTCAAAATTTTTTTCTCGAAATATGGAGCCGATTGAGAACCATCTATCATGACCTTACACATACCGGCCACCCTAATGTATACAGAAAATTCACAACGTATCACCAACGTATCGTAAAAATGATTTAATTTTATGCACATTAGAGATTGCGCCGCCACGCCGTTCCGAATATGCAGGTAAAAATAATTGCGCCAAGTACTCCACATTTGAACGCGCAAAACGGTACAAGTTTTTGAAATTTTTTTCATGACCAAGTGTTCTTGGCTTATACTGCTTTTGTTCACGATCATTTGCCACCACAATCGGCACAAGTGGTATAATATGCGAATCCATTTCAATTAATTTGAATTCGAATTTAAATAGTTTGTTTCATTAAGAAAATTTATGAGACTTTTGTCTTATGTATAAAAAAGTGCGTAACAAACTCTCGTAGTCAGCTATAGAACTGACTCAGAAAATTTAAGCAACTGCTACGATTTACGTATTTTTGTTCATACCAATTTAAGCAGAAGCTATTTTCGAACAGAGCAAATGCTAAAAATTATTTTTTCACATACCAATTGAAGTAAATGCTACAAATTGAAGCAATTGCTTCAAGTTTTAGCAACGTAAGTTTTTATTAATACTACCCAACGAGTGCATTTAGTCGAAAAACACATTTCAGATAAATGACTTCTATGAATCCAGACATTTACAAAGATATACTTTATAATCGGACATCAAATGTTGGAGCTATAGGAAAAAAGCTAGTTATTTAGAGATCGAAAAAATTTTTTTTTTCTAAAAAATAAGTTCCAATAAGCTCTCAAAATGGTCGGTTTTCATCGATCTTTTTTATATGGGGATCAAATTTGCTGCAGTTTTTTGTTCATATTTTTTCCATGTTACTTTGTGTAAAAACACTCTTAAAACTCATCTTACAAGTGTGAATTTACGATTTTGAGGTCGAAATTAAGAAATTTTGCTGCCACGTTTGTGACCAAATTGCCACATTTTAGCCACAGTACGGAAAAATGATAATTTTAAAGAGTTTTGATGGGAGATATATTGCATTTAATGACAAATTTATACTTCAAGACTAATTTTCCAGCAGTGTCATGTCTCCGGTGGTCCATTTTTTTTTTATCCCCTACCGCCCTAAAGATCAACTATGGTTTTCTGTCCTCTGTTTTTATAGCCGTTTATGGTGGATTAGGATCTCCTAATTACGCATCTCATCTTGATTTTTTTCTATTACATCAGAATCCTTAGTTATCCTTGCTCAAAAGTGAAAAAATCATTGTTTTGACATCTACTTAACAAGAAGAACAACAATTAAAATTATTTTTTGTTATCGTGAATCAAGATTCCCAGGGAATTTTCTTAAACTGCTATAGAGAATGCACGGCACTCTAAGAAAATTCCCCGAGAAGAAAAAAAGAAAAAAATTAGAACTTTGAAATACTGTATCGGATTCTACGTATGAATGTTCTATATTCTAGTTATATAGCTTCAAAATTTAGCAAAAACGGAATTTTTTTATGTTTAGGCTAAGATATCTTTAAAACCATATGAGATACAGCAATTCTAAGGCCGGATTCGGATTCAGCATTGCAAAATACATTTTAACTATTTTTATATTAGTTTGTTGCGTTTTTTTTAAATTTTTTTTTATTTTATATGGGATATGTATTTTTACGAAATTTCGCGGAGATGATCAGCTACGATTTCGGGGCTTGCATTTTTATGACCACTAAACTATTACAAATGAAACCCCATTCACAGATTTTCTTCACATTTTCATCAAACCACTGTTCAAAAGCACTGTGCACCCTATTAGAAAAACATAAGTCATAACTAATAGTGTCATTTTTTGTGAAAAAAAGCCTACTGTCGCCAGAGGACACAAAAAGTACAGTTATCTGAGAATCACCCATACATATTCTTGATCAACGTCTCCTGGGTCGATATTGTTAAATAATGATGTGAAATAAAACAGAAATAATGTTTAATTTAATATTATAAAAGTTAAAATAAATTTATTTGTGCTTTCTTAGCAGATCGTTATTTGAATAGAATGAAAAAATTTTGAGTACATTTTATACAGTGCTACTCAGATATAAAAAAAAACATAAAAGTTTTTTTTTGAACTAAAGTTAAAGTAACATTGCTATGAATGTTCAGTACTCTTCACTCCTCCTCATTCATACAATATTACATTTTTGTCGCAAATAGATGTGTTTGTTTGATGACAATGGCTTCGTGAATAGATCCGCTTTCATTTCTTCTGTTGGACAATATTCGATGTTGATTATCCCTTTTTCAGTCAAGTCTCGTATCATCTTGTATTTCGTATCAATATGTTTTGTCTTGAATGAAAATTTTTGATTATGTATCAATTCAATACAGCTTTGATTGCCTTCATATATTAGTGTTGAGTCGTCAAGGAATTCATGCATTTCTTCCAGTAATTGCCGCAGCCATTTGACTTCTTTTGCTGCTTCTGATATTGAAACATATTCCGCTTCACACGATGAAGATGCAACTATACTTTGCTTGTTGCAAGACCAGCTTATTGTTCCACCGTTGAAAAACAGTATTCGACCGCTATTCGATTTTCTTCCAATTTTGTCGTCTGCCCATGAAGCATCAGCATAACCATACAGTGACAAATCATTTGTTTGTTTATTGCTCAGCATTAGCTTCATTGAATGTGTTGATTTCCATTCCTCTAATGTTGGCTTTGAAACCTTCTGCGCCAAAATGCTAATACTTGCAGATATATCTGGTCTCGTGTTTGTAGATAAATAAAGTAACCGTCCAATCAATTGCCGATTCTGAGTATTGCTTGCTAATTCATTTGATGAATCTGATTTCCCATAGTTCAAGTCCATCGGTGTTTTAACTAGCTTTGCATTCTCTAATCCAAAATCTGATGCAATTTTCATTATATAACTTGATTGACAAATTGCATAGTTACCATATTTATCCTTTGTTACTTCCATACCTAAATAGTGTTGGATCGGACCTAAATTATTCATTACGAACTTTGAATTTAATATGGACTCAATTTCTTTCAGCTGATGAAGCGTTTTGCAAGCTACAACTAAGTCATCAACATAAACAATGAGATAACAAAAATCTCCATTTATCTGTTTAGAATACAAGCATGGATCATTATAACTTTGATGAAAATCAGCTTGTCACACTGCTCCTGAACAAACGATAGGTTGCATGAAAATGACACCAAAAACGAACAATGCCCCTTTATTCGTAATCATTCACTGAGTAAAAATCAACTTTATTTGAAATCTTAGCTGCTCCTTTTTTGAAAATATCTCGATTTTTCCAATTGGGGCATTTTCCCATACAAGAAGAAAAAAAAAATTTTTTAACTACATTAAACTAAAATTAAAATAATCACAATCGATGTGTTTTGCGATGCTAAACGCGAATCCAACCTCAGAATTGCTCTATCGTGTATAGTTTATGAGATATTGTAACCTAAAGACCAAAAAAAGTCGTTTTTTGCCATTTTTTGAAGCTATATAACTATGTAACATATCATTTATTCGTCAAATGTGGCTTAAATACTTGAAAGTCCCAATATTTTCCTTTAAAACATAATTTAAATTATGTTGATATCTTTTTTTTCCTCAAAGATATCCTAACCTAAAAAGACACAAAAGTGCAAAAAACCCGTTTTGACAATATTTCGGTCTACGACATCTCTTAGAAGCATGAAGATATAAATATAATTTAAATTAGGTTTTAAAGGAAAAAATTGGGGCTTTTCAGTATTTAAGCCACATTTGACGAATAAATGATATGTAACATAGTTATATAGCTTCAAAAAATGGCAAAAAACGACTTTTTTTGGTCTTTAGGTTACAATATCTCATAAACTATACACGATAGAGCAATTCTGAGGTTGGATTCGCGTTTAGCATCGCAAAACACATCGATTGTGATTATTTTAATTTTAGTTTAATGTAGTTAAAAAATTTTTTTTTTCTTCTTGTATGGGAAAATGCCTCAATTGGAAAAATCGAGATATTTTCAAAAAAGGAGCAGCTAAGATTTCAAATAAAGTTGATTTTTACTCAGTGAATGATTACGAATAAAGGGGCATTGTTCGTTTTTGGTGTCATTTTCATGCAACCTATCGTTTGTTCAGGAGCAGTGTGTTGTATAAGTACCTCATGAAGTTTGCTGTTCCACATTCTCGCAGCCTGTTTTAAACCATAAATGCTTTTCTTTAATAAACACACTTTTGATGTGTTTGCTCTATCATACCCTGGTGGTGGTTTCATATAAATTGTCTCAGATAGGTTGCCATTCAAAAACGCTGTTTTTGCATCTAGATGATAAACAATCATGTTGCGTTTTGCTGCTACTGAAAGCAATGTCCTGAACGTTGTATGACAAACTACTGGCGCAAAGACTTCATCGTAGTCTTCATCATATTTTTGTGAAAATCCTTGAGCCACATATCTTGCCTTAAATCTCTCAAGGTCACCATTTGCACTAGTTTTCAACTTAAAAACCCATTTTCCACAAACAGCCTTTTTTCCAACTGGCAAGTCTACAAGTTCCCAAGTACCATTCGTTTCATGAGATTCTATCTCCTCCTGCATGGCAAGAAGCCAATGTTCTCTTTCACTACTTTCGATTGCTTCAGTGTAAGTTTTTGGTTCGGTAATTCCTCTGATAACAAAAATTTCGTCAATTAAACATTTTGGTGCGACGCCTTTGGTTGATTGCTGAGAAAGACGAAGGTTTGGTTCGTTCTCTTCTTGTGTATCGTGCGATTGATTTTTCTCATGAACTAAAGGTTGCTCCTCCTGAATTAATAATTTTTGATCTGATTCATTTACTTTGTTTGGCCTATACAAATCAATGGTGAAATCATTAAACATCGTATCTAGTTTCGATGCACAAAATCTGACATCTCTACTTATGACAACTTCTTTTGTTTCTTTATTATAGCATCTATATGCTTTAGACGTTTCATCATACCCCAAAAACAACATTTCAATACCTGTTTCATCAAGTTTTTGCCTCTTCTGCTTAGGCACATGAACAAAACATTTAGAACCGAAAATTTGAAATTGATCAATACCTGGTTTGACGCCGTTCCATCGCTCATAAGGTGTTGTCTTCATATTTGTCGCTTTTGTTATAACACGGTTTTGAATAAAGTTAGCTGTTGCAACTGCTTCACCCCAAAAACTGTAAGGAAGATCTGCATCAATCAGCATACAGCGTGCCATTTCAATTAAAGTGCGGTTCTTTCTTTCTGCCTTTCCATTTTGTTGCGGGCTATATGCAGCAGTAAGCTGAATCTGAATTCCTTCTGATTTGAGGTAATTTGTTAGACTTTTTCCAGTGTACTCACCACCACGGTCTGAACGAATAATCTTTGGCTTGCGTGAAAATTTTGTCTTACATAACTCCACAAAATCTTTTATTGTTCCTTCAACTTCTGACTTATTTCTCAATAAACGAATTGTTGTAAAATGCGAAAAATCATCTGCATTGGACCACACACGTCCGTGTGAATTAAATCAAGTGGTTCCTTTGACTCAGACTGTGATTGTTTTGGAAATGGCAATCTAGTTAATTTGCCTTTCATGCAAACATTGCACTGCTCTTTTATACCACAATCAACAATTTGCTAACCTTCAATGGATTCATTTGCATACATTTGACGAATTGCTTCAGGATCTCGATGTCCCATTCTTCGATGCAACTGATGAATGCAATTTTTATTACGTTCAACCATTCCACAAACTTTGTCTGGTTGACGCAAAACGTACAATTCGTCTACTGGATCAGCAACACCAATCTGTCTTCCTTCGCACTTAATTTCACAGATTTTATTATCAAATTCAACTCGGTACCCACTTTTCGTTAACCGTCTGACTGAAAGTATGTTTCCAGTTAAATTCGGTGCATATAGCACTTCAGTTATCTTAACTTTGCATACACTGCCTCTTTCATTTAGAATTATCAAATTACCAGTACCAATTCCTTCAACTGCAATATTTTTGCCATCTGCTAATTCAATTGAACTTTTGTATGTCTCGTCAATCTCAGTGAAAAACTTCTTTTCATTCACTGCACTTCTAGTAGCTCCAGAATCAAGTAACCAACCAGTTTTAAGTCGATTTCCAAGCGTAAAAAGAAAATCCTTTGATTCTACACTCGATTTCGAAATACTTTCTGTGTTAGCATCTGCCATATTGACTTTATCACCTGATTTTGAACCCTTCTTTTTAAATTCATTCCTCTTAAGCCATTCCTTATATTTGTCGCAATTTATCTTTAGGCTTTTTGCAGAAATAACAAACACTTGATTTAGCAATTGTTTTCATAATTGTATTACCTGATTTACAATCAACATTTAAATGTCGCTCATATTCAGCAATAACGCGTTGTTGTACTAAAGCAAATGAAATTTCATTTTCACTACGAGATTCAAGTGCAGTTATTAAAGTATCATAACTGTCTGGTAAACTGCTCAATAGCATCGCAGCACTCCATTTATCGGACAATGTTTCTTCACCGATGTCACTTAACTTTGTGAAAAGATCCTGCATTTGGTTAATATGTGCCTTCGCATCACCTCCTTGCTCTAATTTCAGCGAACAAATTGACCTCATTAGAAATACTTTATTAGTGAGTGTATTTCTTTCGTGATAATTCTTCAAAGCATTCCATGCTTCTATTGCTGTCTTTGATGTACGAATATGTGCAAGTTGATCGTCTTCAACAGACAATCCAATTGTTCCACGAGCTGTGTCGTCGTATTCGTCCCAATCATCCAATTCCTTTTGATTGCTAATAGCACCACCGGTACCAGTTTTAACTTTTGGCCTGTTCTCCAAAATCACCTTTTTCCACAAATTTTGCTTTCGAAGTAGCAACTCCATTTTAAACTTCCAGTTAGCATAATTGCTATTGTTCAATTTGGCAATCTTCGATTTTATTGCATCCGCCATTTTTCTTAATGCAAAATTTTGCTTCGTTTCTCCGTTGTGATTTATTTTAACAATTTAACAATTACTAGAGTTTGCCTTGTGGCCGAAATTCGACCATTTCGATTTGACCATAAAATAAAGGAAAAAGTTTTTATACACTTCCTTGGTCGATAAAACACAAAAAGTTTTAAATATTCTTCCGTAAGGTTCGGGTTATCAGCATCGGTGCAGCAGCTAAGTTGCAATATAGTACTTTCCATTTAGAAGCGTGTACAGTTTTTGATATCTTACTATACCAAAATTCATAAAAATCAATCATGCTAAATAGTGCTAACTCTATATCTATACCAAATTTCATAAAAATCGTATGCAGTATTTTCGCCATGAGAGCGTTTTTTTCATTTAGGGGCGTGGCACTGCCCACTGAAAACATAATGGCCATGTTATCGTTCCTTAGTGCCAATCTCCATACCGAATTTCGTTGAAACCGATGCAGCGGTTTAGCGTAAGAGCGTTTTTTCCATTTAGGGGCGTGGCACCGCCCACTGAAGAACATAATGTTCACATTATCGTTCCTTAGTGCTAACTCTATCTTCATACCAAATTTCGTTGAAATCGATGCTGCGGTTTAGCTGTGAGAGCGTTTTTTCATTTAGGGTCGTGGCACCGCCCACTGAGAAACATAATGGTCATATTATCGTTCCTTAGTAATAACCCTATCTCCATACCAAATATCATTAAAATCGATGCAGCAGCTTAGCTGTGAGAGCGTTTTTTCCGTTTAGGGGCGTGGCACCGCCCACTAAAAAACATAATGGTCATATTATTGTTCCTTAGTGCTAACCCTATCTCCATACTAAATTTCGTTAAAATCGATGTAGCGGTTTAGCCGCGAGAGCGTTTTTTCCATTTGGGGGCGTGGCACCGCCCACTTAAAAAAAAATATAGTCCTATGCACTGCTCCTCCTCACAACCTTTCCAACAAAAAAAAAATCTAGCAAATTGGTTGAGATTTAGGTATAGAAACAGGGACCGAACCGATTTCGTTTGCCTATTTATATATAGATTTCTGTTATGTGCCACTGGGCTCATAACCTGTTAAATAATGATGTGGAATAAAACAGAAATAATGTTTAATTTAATATTATAAAAGTTAAAAGAAATTTATTTGTGCTTTCTTAGCAGATCGTTATTTGAATAGAATGAAAAAATTTTGAGTACATTTTATACAGTGCTACTCAGATATAAAAAAAAACATAAAAGTTTTTTTTTGAACTAAAGTTAAAGTAACATTGCTATGAATGTTCAGTATTCTTCAGATATGTGTGGAAATATTTTTTACGGGAAAAGTAACCAAGATAATTCAATAAAATTTGGTACATTGGCTTCGTCGTAAAAGTTTGCTCGTGGGATTGAAAATGAGCGAAATCGGTCAAAGGACACGCCAACCGAACGCTACGCGAATAAAGACTAAAAGGCGTGACACCTCCCATATAAACAAAAGTTTCAAATAGCTAAACTGAAAGCGTTTTTGAAAGCAAATTTTGTGCAGATACTTCTAATATTTATTGCAAGATCTTAGCAAAAACTACAGTCAATTAACTAACTTCATAATTTATCTAGGGAAACCTGCCTATCTATCATTAAAATTGTCGTAATTTCGAGAGCCTGCATTGTATGTGGGAATCAAATTCGCCCTTGTAGGTTTTAATTGTAGCTAGCGTAGCATGTCTCAAAACCAGAGTGTGTTACCAACTAACAATTTGGCAATTTTTCACAACAGACGGCGCTAGTGAGCCTTATGATTTGTTCATAATGGCGATCCTGCTCAGAGAGTTTACTTGTGACCTATAGCACAATCGCTTAAGCACCGCGTTCTCTTTCATTAGAAAACCGGAGTCACGGGTTCGAGTACGGTTTCTGGCAAGATTTAACTAAAACTGATCTGATGAGGCTATATACATGTTTATATATGAAAATATATAAAAAATATGTATGTGGAAGTAGCCGAAACATATGTAATCAATTTCCATGTTAACACTTGCTTTCGTCTGTTGTTGAAAGGTTGCAAAAATGACTGTTTAATTAGTTCATCATAAAAATAAATGCTATTTTCGTGTTTAACGATCCCAAATTAATTTAGAAAATATGACTACCAAAATAATTTCTTACCAAATTAAAAATTAGAAGACAAAATAAAAAAATACATTTTTTGCCGTGAGAATGCTAAACTATTATCTAAAACTTTAAAGACTACGTAAGGAGGTTGTCCGCTTGGTAATGATTTCAAAAAACTGTTGAAAACTCGTACATTAGAAAGAATAACGAATTCTCAAGCGTTTTACAATACCTACACAATCCAAATAAATATTAAGAGCTGAAATGTATAGAAAATGTCTAAAAAATCATGCTTAGCATTGCTAGTATGCCAGAACTTTTCCATGCTAATCAATGTATGGAAAAATCAGTAGTATTCTGATAATATTTTTAACACTGAAAATTTGATAATTGCCTCGCCAAAAACGAAATCGACTAGAAGCTACACCAGAATAGTTTGAAAATGAAATCATCGGCAAAAGATACTTGAATCTTATTTATGTATAACGGTTTCCTTCGATTTCACCAACGAGTGTGCAATCTGAAAAGGCTTTTGCTTCTATTGGAGTAATTTGCACAAAAATAGGGCCAAGTCTGGAGGATGAAAGCCTTGATGAACTTCCTTTTCTACTTTCCTTTGTTAATTATAATTTAAACCCTAATAGTTCTTTTTTTAATATAAAGCTTATAGTAGTTTATTTGAATTGAAAAGTAACTATGTTTATTTTATTTATTTTTATTAAATATAAAAATAAAACGTTATTCCAATTCATTGGGCATAAAACTATGATCCGCGGACTCATTTTATTCATACTTGCCCTCTTTTAATTCAACTTGACGACAATACCTGGCGTTCGAGTCGTTACAATAACAACAATGACACCACCAATAACAAATACAATGACACCACTAACAACAACAACACTAACAACAAAAATATCACCAACAACAACATAACAAATAACAATAACATCAGCAACAACAACAACACGAACAAAACAACACTACTAACAATAACATCATCAACACCAACAACAACAGCAGCATTACTAACAACAACAACACTACGAACAACAACATCATCAACACCAATAACAACAACACCACCAAAAACAACACCACCAAAAACAACAACACCACCAAAAACAACAACAACACCAAAAAAACCACACTACTACTAACAACAACAACATCAACAACACTAAAAAATTTACTAACAACTGCAACATCAGCAACACTACTATCAGCAACAACAACTACACCAACAACAACCGCAATAACAACAACACTTAAAAAGCAACTACAACACTAACAAACAACAACACTACTAACAACAACATTAACAACTCCACTATCAACAACAACAAAATGAAAATTTTTATTCAAAAAAGTGAGGTTTACTATGGGCGTGTGCCAAATCGAAACTTTTTCCTTAAGCAAATAGGGGTGAAAAAAAATTTCACTCTGGTGACTAAATTTTTGTATTTTTGTTGTGCCAAATAGATTACAAATTCTGACTGATTCAATTTTTGACATTCCAACAAATCGAAGTTTTTCCGAAAACTTTTTAGTACGATTTTCTTCAATTGCAGAAAATAAAAGTAAAAAATTTGTGATGAATGAGCTGGGTCACTAAAGGACGCAGTGCTGGAGTTAATTTTTAATGAAAAAGTATGACCCAAGTGTCCCAAAAGAGTTTAAAAAAGTTTATATTTACTTAAATAATTAAAAATAAATAAAAATAAGCCATTTATCGAAAATGTTGTTTTTACTTATTAAAGAACACCATTTTGGAAGTTTATTTCTTAAAAATAATATTGGCCGAATGTAAGATTAGCGGTCACGGCACTCATTTATTCAACAGCCCACAATTACTTATCGCCATGATATTTGACTTGACTTCTTTTTATCCTAATCGGTGCTATCGGACCTGTAACGTGCCATCAATTAATAAAAATTATTTTTCGGAGCGTACTCTGTTTCTGTTGCCGGCCGTGCTCAGGGCTTTGGGATAGGTTGTTCTCCGATCTCAAATGTTACATGGCAGTCACAAAAATACAAGGAAACAGAGATTTGAATAAGGGTATAGAAAATAAAAGCAAGGAACCGAGAAACCAAACGACCTCAGAAAAAAATGATTGAACTCTAAACAAAATTACGAAAAATTATTACATCAGTATGATCTATGACGGAGCCTGCTGTTCTGGCCATCCTTTTCTGTACCCACCCAACCTGCTAAAAGAGTCTGAATTTACTTTTAGCCCAACTCAACATACAGATTTACGGTCTAGGAAGCCTTACATATGTAAATTAAATAAAACACTTTATCTCGACATGATTTATGGTTTACAATTCAATAATCATATTTTATTTTTTGTTTTAATACCCCTTATGACTTTATGCTGGACGTAGCCAAATAAAAGAAAATTTACATTATTTATGTTCTCTTAGCATAAAAAGAAATGTCTCATATTTAGTACGAGTAGCTACGATTATACTCTCTTTCGAACAGTGTATAACACTTACATATGCTACTCTCGATCGTCTTAAATTTAAACAATGGTTATGCTGAGTGCAAAAATCACAAAAAAAAAATATAAGGAACTGTGAGCAACTACGAAGAGAATGTATGCCATTGTTGGATGCAACAACAATGCGCCTAACAAAACTGAAGTAGGCAGCTCCAACAACAAAGTTTAAAGCAATGGAGTAAAAGCAATAAAGTAATAAAAAAACTTAAATGTATCTCATAAATCTAACGAAGATAGACATTAGTTATGATAATTAGGGTGTGTATCAAAACTAATTTGATCAAATTTTGGTTACAGTATTTTTTTTCTTTTCAAATCCTTAAGAAATATTCAATCATTGCTAATGTTGAAAGTAATTAATTATTTAGTTAATATCAATTATCTTTGGGTATTTTTCCAATTTTAATGTTTTTTTTTTTTTTTTTTTATTAGGTTAAGTTAACTGTTAGCCCTAGCATTTACGTTACTATATTATCTTGCATTAGAAAATAAAATAAATTGAAGTCTTACCAAATTTATATTTAAATGTCGACAAATCTGACTTACTTGTTTCTGCATCCAGCGTTGTTATCGGTGGGCCCAGCGACGACACGGAGATGCGTTTCTTTCAACCCAGTTTTAATGATTAAGAGTTACTATGAAAATTTGGTCAAAATTTCAACTTACATTGATGTAGCAAGCAATCAAAAACAATCAAAACTTACTTTAAATTTTAAAGTTAACAAACTCAAATTGGAAAAAAAAAAATGGAAATTAAAATGAAAATTTTGGACTAGGTGTAGAAAAAAAATTAATGTGTATACATATAAGTTTGTATATATGTAAACGCCGCGTTCATATTTCGAGGTTATAGCGTCAGATCCCACGCGGACTTTGAGTCCGTCCTTCAAGATATTAAATGGGGGTTCCTCATGCAGGATATCAATTTAGGCCCCAAATTTTCTATTCGTGATAAGGTATGCGTCCGTGGCTCATGTGCGTGGAGCACCAACCTGGAAGCCCAAGGGTATATCAAGTTACACATGGGTTTTTTTTTTTAAATAAAATGAAAATCAAAACTCACCAGTTGTGATTATCGCCTTTGGTATTACACTTTGATATATTTTAAATCTAGGTTTTTACAAATATTGTGGAGATAACCTTTAACTCTAAAAATAATGTGCCAAATGCTTTTTTTTTTTGATAAAAAAAAATAAAAAATAATGGCCGGTACTTGGAATTTTCGGTTTTTTAATTAATTTTTCAATCACTGATATACGTACTGGTCTGCTCAGCTTCTGATGATCGAAAGACTGAGAGCAAATTAACGGACTTAGTCAAAGTCGATCTGCACAACTAAATTTTGGGACAAACACAACAACAACATAGGCGATCGATACCGTTTAATATGCAAAATCAATGGGATCAGTGCACATACATATATTCGTAAAGAGCGTTATGAATATATATTGAATTGAATTGAATATTGAGTTTCTTCAGTGGATATATATGTGCATATGTAGGAACATATTAAATGCTTAAATTACTAATTCAGTGGCGTTATAAAAATTGTACAATTTTATGTTTGTAAGTAAAAGTAAATTCAAAGGACTAACAATCAGAGGATATATCCGTAGTTATGTTGATGTTGCCGATATATTTATTAAACGTAAATTTTAAAATTTTATAGCAAAAAAAAAATAAAAATTTCACCCTCACAAAACAGGTTCTATAACAGCGTTAGCTTAAAATAGAAGCTGAAAAAGGGCTTGGAAAATATATTGCCCGTGTATTACGTCAACCTTCAAACTGGTCCCAATTTATCTTTCAGGCGTGTCACCATAAATCCTTGGCATGATAATTTCCGATATTCTTACCATTAAGGTCTTCTAAAGTGTAATACGAATTACCTAATTTTGCTTTTATGAGCGCCTTTACTCCGGTAGGTGCTAGTTTTGCATTGAAATTTGAAGCAAGATTACTCTGCGCAAAGTTTCGCCTGATCACTATCTGATCTACCTTAAAATTTCGCTCTCGTGATCGAAGATTATACGATTTGACATTTCTTTCATGCGCCTTGTCTATATTTGTTTTTATTTTATTGCGAATGAGATCGAATTTGGTATCTCTTGGTAATCTAGCCGACGAATCTGACAACAATTTTAAATTTCGTAGAAGCTTATAATCCTCCCCATGTGTGATCATGTTTTGGCCAAAGACCGCATAATAAGGTGGCATGCCTAGCGATTGGTGGATGTTTTTTCTTAACGAACAGTTAATGGCACTTAAGTATACATCCCATTCGCGTTGATCTTTTCGGATATACGATCTTAAAGCTTCGTTTATAGAGCGATTTACGCGTTCGCTTGCATTTGATTGTGGGGTATAGAGGGCTGTACAAACATGTGTCACTCCGTATTTGGATAAAAAGCTTTCAAAGTCGCGGCTCTTAAACTGACTGCCGTTATCAGTGACCACGGTTTCCGGTACTCCAAAACAGTCAAATACATTCTCTCGTATAAATTCTATTATTAAGTTAGAAGTAAATTTCTTCAAGGGTTTTAGAAACGTAAACTTAGATATATGGTCTAGCACGATTAAAATACCTATGTGTCCTGTTTTTAGCGGGGAAATGGGCCTATTAAATCTAAATAAAGCCTTTGAAAAGGTCGCTCACTTTCAATTTGCTGTCCCATCGGTGGACGAAGAGTTTGAGAAGGGACTTTAGAAGTCCGACATAATTCACAGTTTTTGATAAAATCGCGAGTTTGAATCACCAAGCCAGGCCAAAAGAAATTTCGGCGAATTCGCTCAACAGTCTTGGTGATACCGCCATGGGATGCTGATGGTTGGTCATGCGCTGCACGTATAACGCTTTCACGTAGCTCTGCTGGCACAAAAAGTTTCCAACCGTGGTCGTCAATACTTTCATCGCCGGTAGCAAATGCGGTGCGATGATAAAGCATACCGTCTATGGTTTGAAAGTCTGGAAAATTTGATGCTTTAAATTTTCCTATCAATTCCTTATATTCTGAGGAATGAAAAGCACTTGAACTTAAGTGTATAACTGGCATAACGTCTAACTCAACTAACGCAACTTCGTTGTCGACTTCTACTGATCGTGATAGTGCATCCGCGACGACATTTTCGCTACCTTTACGATGCTCAACAGTAAAGTTGAAACCCTGCAATTTAATTGCCCACCTAGCTTATTTTCTACTCAGATCCTTCTTTTGCATAAGCCAGCGTAAGCTAGAATGATCTGTAACCACTTTAAATTCATGGCCCTCAATATACATACGAAATTTCTTAATTGCCTCTATGACCGCCAAGCACTCCATTTCGGTAACGGAGTAATTGCGTTGCGCTTTATTCAGTTTTTTTGACATATAGGCTATAGGCCTTTCAATGCCTTCATCATCACATTGCGCAAGCAATCCTCCGATACCAAATTGACTGGCGTCACATTGCACAATGAATGGCTTTTTATAATCGGGGTGAATTAAAAGTGGTGCAGACGTTAAGTTGTGTTTCAAGCTCTCAAATGATGTCTGGGCTTGAGGGTTCCACACAAACTTTTTAGAATTTTTCAGCAACTCGGTAAGGTGGAAAGTAACCGTTGAGTAGTCTCGTATGAAACGACGATACCAGTTTGTCATTCCTAAGAATTGTCGTAACTGGCGAATAGTTACCGGAACCGGATATTTAGTTATCGCACTAAGTTTTTCAGGGTCTACCTGTAAGGTGCCATGGCCAACTATATAACCCAGATATTTTGAGCGACAAAGTCCAAATTGGCTTTTAGCTATATTAATAGTAAGTCCGGCCATACGCAGACGTGAAGAAATTTCAGATAGATGTGATATATGCTCTTCAAAAGAGCTCGACATAACCAACAAGTCGTCTAAATATATAAACGTATGTGATTTCATGTGGTACGGCACCACCCTATCCATTAGACGGCATAAGGTCTGAGGCGCATTGCACAGTCCAAAAGGCATTCTTTTGAACTGGTACAAAGGCCTGTTAGGTATTGTAAACGCGGTTTTTTCTCTTGATCCTTTTTCAAGGTTGATCTGCCAGAAGGCGTCCTTGAGATCGATTTTCGATATAATGTGCACTGGCAGAAGTCGACTCAGCAGACCATCGATGTTGGGTATCGGATATGAATCCTTAACCGTAACCTCGTTAAGCTTGCGTGAGTCCAGGCACAAACGAATTTTTCCGGGTTTGACTATGAGTACCGTGGGAGATGACCACGATGAATAGGGAGCTTCTTCTATAACATCTAAGGATATCATTCTATCTATTTCTTGGCCTACCAATTTTTCCATCGCTGGAGATATAGGGTAATATTTTTGTTTAATAGGTTTCACACTTCTTGTATCTATAATGTGTTCGGTAAGGGATGTTAGGCCAAGACCCTCTTTTTCAAATGACGGAAATGATTCTACGACAAAATTTAAACGACTCCGCTGTGAAGGAGTTAAATCTAGAAGATCTGATTTTGAATTACTTTCAAATTTAAGTTCATTGACTAACAGTTTATTGGTTATCGAAATATTGAAATGAATAAAAAAATCCATGCCGCATATTATATTTTGTGTAATGGATGGTACAATTAAAAACTCAAATTGATCGACTTTGTCGTTATATTTTATTTCCAGAACTATTGTGCCTAATACTTGCTGCATTTGACCGTCAGCGGTTTTTACACTACCTCGAATTTTTGAAAATTTTATATCAGAACTCATAATATGGTTTGCGAGACTGTTTCCTATAACGCTTTTATTGGCTCCACTATCAAGCAACGCTAAGTGTTTTTTATTTAGTATTTCCAATTCTGTAAAAGGTCGAATATCGGACGATTTGTAAATAATGGAGGAAATTACATGCTTACGCAGTTTTTTCTTTTTCGACCAATAATCGCGCATACGTCTGATTGAACGTGTAGTTGAATTTATTAAAGGTTCTTCTGCAAATATTTTCGCTTTTATTTCGTTATAGCGAGCGAGTCGCACATGATATGGAACTATTGGATATAATTTTGGTACGTCCGGTGGCTTATCATCATTAGTTATGATGGATGGAACACTTTTTAAGACCGAGGCTGGTTCATTGGATACCCGCGTGAAAAGCGACGGATATCCGGCATTCTGTTTTCCGAATCCGACCTACATCTTTGACATGAAGGCTTATAAGTGTTAAGGGCACCACACCCATAACAAAAAACTCGCCGAGGCTCCAGGCAATCTTGGTATTTGTGGCCAAGACCATCGCAATTCCAACACTTCAATCGCATGTCAGAATTTAGTTCTGCCACTGTTGAGGAATTTTCTATAACCGCTTCATTCTATTCGAATTCATTTTCTAGCACGATTTCTGATACATTTCGCCTCATAGGAGTGCTACGTAAAGTTGCATTATAATTTAGAAAAAAGTTTTCGTGCCTATGAGCTTCACGACGTAGTGACGATATGTCATTAATTCTAAGGTGAAGAAGCTCATGACGCAGTTCTGGCTTAAGGTTTCTCAGAATGGTTTCTACTAGCTCTTGATCTGACATTGCTATCTCTAATTTGTCTGACATAGTCAAAATTGCATCTAAGTATTGATCAAAGTTTTCTTTTTGTGCCTATTTTCGAGTTCTCATATTTTCTTTTATATCAAAGTCGGTTAAATAATCTCTAAATTTTATTCGCAAAGCTTCACACATTTCGTCCCAGTTGACATTCTGCGACTGGCGGTGATAACGCCAATACCAGGTTTGAGCTTTACCACTAAATAATAAGTGAGCGTACTGACAAAGTGCTTGGAAATTTCCATGCAAGGACTGGTGAGTTAAAGCTGTAACTCTATAAATAAAATCATCGACCGTAATGTCGCTCGAGTTTCCAGTAAATTTAATATGCCAATTGGCAATTAAATTTGAAATTTTATCAGGGCTGGAGATGGAACTATCCCGGTTATTAACACGATTTTGATTCACGACTTGAGAAGTCGGATCAGAAGGTGGGTTCTGTAATTCAGGCAGATCTAGTTGCCTCACTGGTTGACCTGGAATACGATTAGAAGGTAAGGCTGCCTCCACGATCGAAGCTATATTTAAATCATTGAATAGAGCGCGTAGCTCGTTAGCTACTGAGTTGGTGATATCAACGCGGAAATCACTTAAAGATTCTTGAATCAGAGCGTTTACACGGTTTTCGGATAACGAAACGTTACGTCGCTCGCTATTTGAACCCACGGAATCCCTAGATGTATGAATCGGGTTAACAATTGTCCTTGTGGGAGTATTTCTTGCTCCACGATTGCGAGAGTAAGAACGCGTATGTGGGCGAGATTTGGGGATGGCTCCCCCTCTATAAGATCCTGAATTCAAATTTGAAGACGCATTAGCAGGAGCGTGGATGGCTGAGCTAGCCGGTTCTATCAGATGACTCACTAATTCGGTTGACAAACAATTGCGCCGGCATACCGGACACGTATCATGGCCAGCGGGCCAAGTTAATATACAATCGCGATGAAATTTATGACTACATCTTGTTTGTACAGTATCCTCGGTAAAAAGCAAGTTTTCTTTGCAAACTACGCAATGGTGTCCCTCTGAAACATCCATTAAATTCGTTTAATCTTCGTTGCTGTAACGCACGGCCATGGAAAAATCGATACAAAATTTAATAAAAACAAATTATAAAGGCTTAGCTGCCAAAAGTTCAATGTAAATATAAACGAAGAGAAAAAATATAATCGGCTTATGTTTATTTAATTTATTTACATATGCAAGGTCTTATACGATAGTCCGTAAATCTTTCAATCGTTAACAGATAAATTATACTGATTCTACAATTTCCCTATAAACTGTATTTACAAATAAAATGGTTGAACGACAATAGAATTTCCGAGGCAATTTACTCATACAAATATTTGAGAAACAAAAAAAATCCAACGAAAAATTCTACTGTACAATGAATCTGAGGTCAGCCAAACCACTCGCGTTTGAGGTCAAAATGATTTAAACTCAACTATCACAAAAGTTAAAAGCTACATCAGAATTCATTTAGGTTTACCTTGACTTAGTATTCCATTGGTCTGTTACTGAAAAACCATCTAGTAACAGCAAATCCTTTAAATGGAAATTTAAACAATGCAACGGAAATTACAAAAAAAATGAGGGAAAAAATTTATTAAGTTAATATTATGAAACTGAAGTTAACCCAATCGGTCATTAACGGTCAATCGACCCCACGTTGGGCGCCAAAATCTGTAAGGGCCCTCAATTAATAAAAATTATTTTTCGGAGCGTACTCTGTTTCTGTTGCCGGCCGTGCTCAGGGCTTTGGGGTAGGTTGTTCTCCGATCTCAAATGTTACATGGCAGTCACAAAAATACAAGGAAACAGAGATTTGAATAAGGGTATAGAAAATAAAAGCAAGGAACCGAGAAACCAAACGACCTCAGAAAAAAATGATTGAACTCTAAACAAAATTACGAAAAATTATGACATCAGTATGATCTATGACGGAGCCTGCTGTTCTGGCCATCCTTTTCTGTACCCACCCAACCTGCTAAAAGAGTCTGAATTTACTTTTAGCCCAACTCAACATACAGATTTACGGTCTAGGAAGCCTTACATATGTAAATTAAATAAAACACTTTATCTCGACATGATTTATGGTTTACAATTCAATAATCATATTTTATTTTTTGTTTTAATACCCCTTATGACTTTATGCTGGACGTAGCCAAATAAAAGAAAATTTACATTATTTATGTTCTCTTAGCATAAAAAGAAATGTCTCATATTTAGTACGAGTAGCTACGATTATACTCTCTTTCGAACAGTGTATAACACTTACATATGCTACTCTCGATCGTCTTAAATTTAAACAATGGTTATGCTGAGTGCAAAAATCACAAAAAAAAATATAAGGAACTGTGAGCAACTACGAAGAGAATGTATGCCATTGTTGGATGCAACAACAATGCACCTAACAAAACTGAAGTAGGCAGCTCCAACAACAAAGTTTAAAGCAATGGAGTAAAAGCAATAAAGTAATAAAAAAACTTAAATGTATCTCATAAATCTAACGAAGATAGACATTAGTTATGATAATTAGGGTGTGTATCAAAACTAATTTGATCAAATTTTGGTTACAGTATTTTTTTTCTTTTCAAATCCTTAAGAAATATTCAATCATTGCTAATGTTGAAAGTAATTAATTATTTAGTTAATATCAATTATCTTTGGGTATTTTTCCAATTTTAATGTTTTTTTTTTTTTTTTTTTATTAGGTTAAGTTAACTGTTAGCCCTAGCATTTACGTTACTATATTATCTTGAAAGTAATTAATTATTTAGTTAATATCAATTATCTTTGGGTATTTTTCCAATTTTAATGTTTTTTTTTTTTTTTTTTTTATTAGGTTAAGTTAACTGTTAGCCCTAGCATTTACGTTACTATATTATCTTTTAGAAAATAAAATAAATTGAAGTCTTACCAAATTTATATTTAAATGTCGACAAATCTGTCTTACTTGTTTCTGCATCCAGCGTTGTTATCGGTGGGCCCAGCGACGACACGGAGATGCGTTTCTTTCAACCCAGTTTTAATGATTAAGAGTTACTATGAAAATTTGGTCAAAATTTCAACTTACATTGATGTAGCAAGCAATCAAAAACAATCAAAACTTACTTTAAATTTTAAAGTTAACAAACTCAAATTGGAAAAAAAAAATGGAAATTAAAATGAAAATTTTGGACTAGGTGTAGAAAAAAAATTAATGTGTATACATATAAGTTTGTATATATGTAAACGCCGCGTTCATGTTTCGAGGTTATAGCGTCAGATCCCACGCGGACTTTGATGAGTCCGTCCTTCAAGATATTAAATGGGGGTTCCTTATGCAGGATATCAATTTAGGCCCCAAATTTTCTATTCGTGATAAGGTATGCGTCCGTGGCTCATGTGCGTGGAACACCAACCTGGAAGCCCAAGGGTATATCAAGTTACACATGGGTTTTTTTTTTTTTTAAATAAAATGAAAATCAAAACTCACCAGTTGTGATTATCGCCTTTGGTATTACACTTTGATATATTTTAAATCTAGGTTTTTACAAATATTGTGGAGATAACCTTTAACTCTAAAAATAATGTGCCAAATGCTTTTTTTTTTGATAAAAAAAATAAAAAATAATGGCCGGTACTTGGAATTTTCGGTTTTTTAATTAATTTTTCAATCACTGATATACGTACTGGTCTGCTCAGCTTCTGATGATCGAAAGACTGAGAGCAAATTAACGAACTTAGTCAAAGTCGATCTGCACAACTAAATTTTGGGACAAACACAACAACAACATAGGCGATCGATACCGTTTAATATGCAAAATCAATGGGATCAGTGCACATACATATATTCGTAAAGAGCGTTATGAATATATATTGAATTGAATTGAAATTGAATTGAATATTGAGTTTCTTCAGTGGATATATATGTGCATATGTAGGAACATATTAAATGCTTAAATTACTAATTCAGTGGCGTTATAAAAATTGTACAATTTTATGTTTGTAAGTAAAAGTAAATTCAAAGGACTAACAATCAGAGGATATATCCGTAGTTATGTTGATGTTGCCGATATATTTATTAAACGTAAATTTTAAAATTTTATAGCAAAAAAAAATAAAAATTTCACCCTCACAGACCTCTTATCGTAATAGAATCTGTTGTTTTAGATTGAGCTAACTTTGTGCTTGCAATAACTTCAGGTTCCTGAAGGATAATTTTATTATGCGGTGCTACAATTGGCGCAGCATTTGTCGCTACTTGTAATGCTGTTGCATTTATGCTTTCAATAGCTAAAACTTGTGGGCGTTTGGTTGAATGCGAATTTGTTAGCAATCCCACACTAACCGCACTGCCACCAGATGTAAAGCCAAGGAAGCCAGTAAAGCATCTTATAACACCACTTAAACTGAACCATTACTAGCTGCTTGATATTCACGAATAACTGTTTTCCTTATTTGTAATGATGATATTTTTTTTATTTTTGAAAAAATTTTATGTTTCATTTTAAATTTTTTGTTGACATTTTTTAATTTGTTTGCTGCCCCACATTTTCTATTTCGATTGTCACAATTTTCAGTAGCCCCTGGGGCTAGTACAAATTTTGACACAACAATTTCACCTCATATGCTTCAAAAATTGTTTTTGGGACGTCAGAATTTGTATAGGTGAGTGAAATGTTTTCGATTGGCACAGGCCCTATGTACTTCATTACAAAAGATAAAAATATTTATTAAATATTTCGCGCGACTTTTTCGGCTGCGGCGCTTTTTTTTACAAAAAATTTATTGAAATCATTCAGTCAGGTTAAAACTAGACAAATTAACGAGATTTTTAAATTTTTTTGTTATTGTTTTAGTTTTATTTATAACCTGTAATGAAAACACTGAAATAATGCAATAATTTATACTTCAGTTATTGAATTTTTCTGTATATGAATTTAAAAATATATTTTCATTCACTTTAAATATATATAAAAACACACATCTACTACTCGTATCATGAATATTCTTGAAATTTATTGTCCTTTCGACCAGTGCACTGATGGACCAATTACATTGGAAATAATCCATCAGCTCCAGCAATGGAATTTAAATGCAAAAAATGGTACAAAATTTTGTTACCAAGGGCATGTGTTGGTGTTGAGGGGAAAAAAACCAGTCTAGAGATAATTTCGTGTGGAGTTGCAACAAAAATTATAAAAATGCACGCAAAATAAATGTACAAAGCAAATAAAACGCGTACGTTTGTCAACAACCAATGTAAAAATAAGTTGAGGCTAAGAGAAAACGATTACAGTTGCATTTAACTATTTATCTCGACATACTGCCAAAAGGTAGCGGTGTCTCACGATTCCCCATGGCCCACGATTCCCCACTTTCCCCTACACATAAAATTTATCGTTTAGAAGTTATTCCATAAAGTTTAAGAAAACGTAAAAAAACATGTTTTTATAGAATAGCTCCTAAATTGTTTGTATACATATATCGCATATTTTTTATAGAGCATAAAATTTCCTATAAATGGATGGTTTTGATTTTATCGTGCGACTCATCGTTCTTGAGTTATGGCACTTTAAAAATCAACATATTGCTATGCACACTAATACGCTGCATGTATGAACTACCAAGCTTTACCACTTTTCTAATTGGAATATCTCCTAAACTATAAGCCGTACGAAAACAACTCAGAGGACTTTTTTATAGGAAATTACCAGGGCTACAAAATTGTACAGCCCTGTTTTTCTGAAAAAGCAACCGTTTGCGAGATATTTGCAAGAAACTGGTTTTTTGATCTTTGACCTTGAATAACTTAAGACGCAGACACGAGACTTTTGAGACTACTTTTAGAACACTAAAATTAAGGTGTATACCAGTTTTCAGCTTATTATCTTTCATTCCGATGTAAAATCATAATTTGACTGGCCTAAATAGCGTGAGCTGCAGATTTAGAGCTCGCCGCTACGCAGTTAAATAGGTAAATTTGGTATAAATAGTGCCGGGCAGTCCATTTTCCTTTCGAACATAAGAACTCAAATATTATACACTTCTAATAAAAAAAAATTAAAAAATTATCTCATTAAGAAAGCATAAAAAAAGGAAATTGTTTATTTAAAAACTTAAAAAAATTAACAAAATAAAAAAAAAAATTTTTTTTAAATTATTTTGTTAAAATTTGACATTTTTTTTATATGCCTGCAAAATTTCATTTAGTTTGGGTAAACAGTTTTCATGAAATAAGCTTTCAAAATTTTAGTTAAATCAATTTTGAATTTTATAAAAAATTATGTAAAAAATTTCATTTAATTTGGGTAAACAGTTTTCATGAAATAAGCTTTCAAAATTATAGTTAAATCAATTTTGAATTTTATAAAAAATTATGTAAAAAATCAAATTTTAAAAATTTAAAATTTTTTTGTATAAGGAATGTTTACTAATAATATAAGCATTAGATTCGGGTCATTAGAATTAATTTGCGGTACACACTTGGCGTGATTTGTCTCATATAAAATTAAAAAAATGAAGAAAAAAAACAGAACAAACAAATATAAAAATAGTTACATTTAATGCATTTTGCAATGTTGAAGCCGAATCCGGCCTTAAAATTGCTGTATCTCACACGGTTTTTGAGATATCTTAGCCTAAACAAGGAAAAAATACCGTTTTTGCTATATTTTGAAGCTATATAACTAGAATATAGAATATTTATACGTAAAATCCGATATAGTTTCTTAAAGTTCTAATCTTTTTCTTTAAAACTTCATTTAAATTATGTCAATAGCTTTATGTTTCTCTGAAATATCGTAGACTGAAATAATGAAAAACATGTTTTTTGCACTTTTTTAACTTTTTAGGTTAGAATATCTCCGAGAAAAATAAAGATATCAACATAATTTAAATTAGGTTTTAAAGAAAGAGATTAGAGCTTTAAGTTATTGTATTGGATTCTATAAATGTTCCACATTCAAGCTTTATCGCTTCAAAATATAGCAAAAACGGTATTTTTTTCCTTGTTTAGGCTAAGATATCTCAAAAACTGTATGAGATACAGCAATTTAAAAACTGGATTCGAATTCAGCATTGCAAAATACATTAAATGTTACTATTTTTATATTTGTTTGTTCAGTTTTTTTTCTTCATTTTTTTAATTTTATATGGTTTTCATGCAAGTGCATATCATGAACACAAAAATGTGCATAACTTGCGAAGACGAGCAGCTAGGATTTTAATTTTAACATTTTTTGAATCTTGAAACAATATAGAAACTTTCTGCATTGGCCGATTTTGGATCCATTTTAGCTTCACTTTCCCCCTTTTCAAGCTCACCGTGCAGGGTAATTCAACCATGCTTTTACTGAAGAGATTTGTAATCCTTTGATAAATTTTATACACATTTTTTTTATAATTCTCAACCATATTTATAATTAGCTCTGTTTTTGTGGACCCTTTTACTGGGCTTGATCGTAGCACATTTATTTATATGGGTTAAGTTAAGCACATTTGTTGTTGCTTTCCCATACGTTTTCCAGAATGTGCTTGCTCAAGCACAATGTGTCCACAAAAACACAGCTATTATTTAAAAGGTTATGAATTGCACCACGACCTTAGAAATCTTTTCTACAATTAACAGATAACTTTTATTATAATAAGGCGTTTTTGTTTTTTGTTCAGAGTAGAGCTCTGAACAGAGCAAGAGTGCGTCGAGTAAAATCAGATTAGAGCAATTCAAATTTATTTTGCTTCAAAACAACCGAAATAATTTTTTTTTTTATTTTCTTTATTTTTCTTTTTTAAAATGTCAATCCGGCTGTGCTCCCTTTTTACTCTAAACGCACAAACACAAATTTTGAGCTCTGATTGTTTTGAACTAAAAAAAAACAGCAAATTATTTTTCGACAACTCAGTCTCTGCTTTGAACAAAAAAAGAAAAATGCCTATAATTAGCTGAGTTTTTTATGATAGTTTATCTGTACTTGTGAAAGCACATTCTGAGAAACGTTTAGGAAAGCAACAACAAATAAGCTTAATTTAATACGGATAAATGTGCTAAAGACACATATAAACTGTCGTCAAAAACACAGCTATTGATTGGGATATCAAAACAGTTGTATGTTTCGTAGAAAATGTCGATTTATATTGTTTATTTAAAACATTGATCATGTTTGGTTGTATATTATTCTCTTATGCGGCAAAAAATAATCGTAAATAACAATGCTCTTTTATAACAATTGTATATTTATAACAATTAATGTAATTAAAGCATTTGTTATTCCATCGCGAAATATTTTTAAAAACATTTTATATTTGCACATAAACCAAAGAACTCTGGCATCCACAAAAAATATTTGACGTTTATGAGAATGTTGGGCAGGGTAGCGGGAGGTATTTTTGCAACCCTGCGGAGGAACTTGACATAACAAAACGTCAAACGTCGGTGGTGATTTATAATAAAAGTAAACAATACAAGTAAGCAGTGTCTTAAAAAATTTGTTTGTCTTTTATTTATCTACCCGGTGGCGTTTTTGAGCGACATCATCCATTATGATATTGTCATCGATGAATCATCAAGAAAATACCACGAAAATAGCGTTCTCCAAATGAAATTTTCCGAAATGATTTTTTCATCGATGACTCATAGTAGGGATGTAAGGAAGTTAGTATTCTCTGCCGGAAAATGTCATTTAAATGTCTCTGAACTTCTAAAATGTTCCGAATCGGTGAAATTGTCTGTTAAAAGTCAATAATAAGAGTATGGATGCATGACATTGTCTGTTACATGTCGCCATCAACGAGTAAAAGTCACGGATACAACCGATTGTTATTTTTGCTGTCAGTTTGTCAAGCGAATTGAAATAAATAAATAAAAAATTTCGTGTCTTCCTATAAAATGTGATTAATTTAAATTAAAAAGATATATTTTGCAACTGTTAATTTAACAATAAATACGACCCAGACTAACCATTTTGAGGTGAGTTAATATGTCCTTAAGAAAATTCTTTAAATATAGTTATTATAATGTTTGAATTTTATCATTTAATAGATTTCCGTCGTCGACCTACTTATAAAGAATATAACCTAGAATTTTGCTATTGGATGGATAAGTGTGAAAATTGCAGCACATCCCTTTGCAAACATTAGAAACGCATTATCAAATAGAATTATTGCCAGCGCCTGGCTGACCTACGCCATAGTATCAAATATGAATTATTTTAAGTGAGATATGCAGTTTTGTTTAAGTCAAATCTTGAGAGGTGGTGCTTTCGTTAGATATCGCATGGTAAAAGTCGAGAAAATTAGTTTTTTGCAAATATCTTGGGGTATGTAAAAAAAAAATTCATAATTTTTTTATAGGAAATTTTCTGAGCAATATTTCACCAAGGCACAATTTTACTGGAACACAAGATTATACCTACTATTGGACTATTGACATATTTAATAGTACTTAGTTATTTTCATTTGTTAATAAGTATTCTAATTTAGGGCCAAAGGCCCGAGTTGCTAGTGTCATGTTTCAAAAGATTGTTTATTTAATTAATGTAAATTGAAATATATTTATTAATAAATTTCAATAAAAAAAATGCAAAACCAAAAAAAAAAAATTTTCCAGGTCTATGCTGACTTTTTTGTGACAAAATCATTAGTGAAAACACGATGACATTTTCCTCTATAGCTCACTCGGAAGTATATGCATAAGTGACTTATTCATGAGGGAATCATACTGATATTGTCTGCTACAAGTCGCTAGCACACTTACGACTCAGTGACATTATTAGCATAAGTCATCAGTGATTTTTTGGACATTTGTTCTAAAAGTTCATGCATGAAGTCAAACAAATGTCTCCGTTTGTCACCTATGATCTAATTTTGTCTCTATTCGTCATCGATGAATCGTCGTGCCGTTCGCCACCGGGTATTTAACCAATAAATTAATTATATTTGTAATATTTCAGATTACTTGGATGCTCAGAATTTGACTCCATCCATTTTTATTACATCAGCAGTTACGATTCAGTGTGGGTAAGAAAATCAAATTATGGCCGTTGTTTGCATTGACTTTTAATTGTAGATGGAGTTGATTTTGCATCCATGAACTGCATTGGAATTGCCATGCGCTTAATTTTAACATCATGGAAGTCTGCATGCAAAATCAAATCCATCCACAATGAAGAGTCAGTGCAAGAAACGGCTGTGACGTTGCTCTAAATTTGAGTTAAAAGTTTACTTTTGCGACACCTCTCTTCTTTTTCTTTTAGGACTAATACGGGTCCAAGAATAAATTAAAAGACAATAAAAAGTGAAGTGAAGTTAATCGTGCACGTTATATGCCACAAAATGCATGCATTCTTGCAACAAAGACTCCGTCAAGCAATGTCTTGGTTTTTAACTACACTAAGCATCCAAGTAAGCCAAAATCATCAGGTGAATGCCATCCACATTTGCGTTTGCGTGGACATCAAAAAGAGGGATAGGTCTATTTATGAACGTACTTTGGTTGCGTTTTAGTAAATAAAGCAAAAGCTAGGTGACCTCGGAGAGGTGGGCGTGAAACTTTATTCGTAGTAATCCAACCAAATTTCACTCAGACACAGAGGACAGTAAGTGCAATCAGAGCAAAAGCTATGTGAATTCTGATAAGAGGTCATGGCGCCTCGCGTACAAGCAAAATTTTCAAAATGCTGCTGTGTAAGGTATTTAATGTTTGGCCAGGACAAAGGTAACACCTTTACTAGTTTAGATTTGTTTTGTAGGCGTCGACAAAAGTTAAATTCAAAATAAAATTTTTTTTACATTAAAAAACAAAAGGCTTGTTAACCAATTGTTGCAATTTCTTTTATTTAGTTTTTAGCTTCAAATTATATTTTTAATCATTTTTATTGATGTTTTTGTGCATTACGGAATACATATACTGCTATTATTTAAAATAAATGTAAATAAAATATTTTAGAAGCTTAATCTATTAAATGCATATATAAATTTAGTCGTAGGACTAAAATTAAAAAATAAATAAATAATATTCGAACTAAATTAGCTTGCTGTTTGTATTATTTGTACTGAATAAAGTTAATGCTATTTGAAAAATCCATTTTTAAGTACACAAGCATTTTTTTTATCATGGTCTATGCCCTCTTCATTTTCTAATTTAAAGACGCGCTTCTCCATAATCCAAAAATATAGTGAAGGACATAGAAAACGCAGCCAAAAAGCAAACTTTGCCTGAATATCGCAAATAACAATATCCTTGTCATTACGTAATATACCCAAAAGTATTTCAAATTCCATTCGCTTTGGTGCCATACCAGTGGCTGTCGTTTTATCTATTTCTAAAATAAAAGAATATTTTTATTTTACAAAGTGGAATCGCTGTAACTTACTGCCGTAATTTTGTCCAATAGCAGTCAATGCATTCTCTGAATGCTGCGTAAAAACGAGGCAAAAGTAATGTCAAAACATTAATTGCCTGAAGTTTACTTAATGGTGTAAAATTTATGGCATTAAAATAGCAAATTGATATCGCTCAAATAACCTATTATTATGCAACGCAATGTGTCTGACATTACTTTAGCTTCATTTTGCAAATAAGCCCTTTTGAAAAATAACTCCTCATATTAACAGTGGAGTGTGGGTATGAAATTCTCAAATCATCGGGTTAAAACTACAACTAGACATCTACCTTTTTTGATATTTGGCTCCAGTCTACCCGGTTTATAATAAATAAATAAATAAATCTTTTTTGACCCTTTCAAGCTCATCCATTCGTCTTGCAGCTAAGATGACTTTACAACCAGCTTTCTAGAAGAAATCAATTGCCTTGCGCCAAAAAGGCCAATCTGCATTTTTAAACTTAATGTTTAAGATGTTTGACGTATGCAAATTGGCCTTTTTGGCGCAAGGCAATCGACACGTGCAAGTGTTTCGCCTAAAACAGAGTTAGCACCTGTTATAAGTACCACCTAAATAATAAATTATGTGAATTTTTTTACTTTTAAAAGAATTGTTGTGTCCACACTCCTGCTTACGGCAATTGGTTGGCCTTGGATGCATAGATTTGGGCTGAGATTTTACAGCAGATCACTTTATCGCAATTGTATTTTTGTGCCCAAATACGCAAAGATGGTGATGCCGCCCCACAGACAAAGAACCAAGTGCAATGTTTATTCTTTCTGAGTGTTATAGTCGGAAAGAATTTGTCCATCTTCCAACTGCTTACCAGAGAAAATCATGCCTTTTTGCCGCGACATTTTCAACCGTTTTGTAAGGTTTGACCTCTGGTGAGGTTTTCCACGGATATCTGCAATTTATGGTTGCTTTTTTGCAAACAAAAGCTGATCAAGAATTATATGTAAACATTTTTTTTTAAATACCATTGTAATATGGTGAAAATAAATCAGCTGTTTTTGACTTTACAGCCGAAGAAACAGATGCCAGACCATGCAATGTTGAATTGTGGAAAAATATTTGTAAAATCTTTAGATTTTTTAGGATGTTTGACAAAATTCACAACATCCGGCCACATCATAGAAAATCAAAAGAAGTGAAACTACCAACACTATTACAAAATAATTATTTGGTTGTATTAGTAGTTTTGAAATTCAACTTTCTGTGGTGACTAATAGAAATGTTGGTTTACCACTTACGGTATTTTGTCCCAAATTAGGGAGTTATTTGACTTTTTTTTAATAATGTAACAAATTTTCAGTATATTTAGGGCAATATCTTGAAAGTTAGTGAATGATATTAAAAAATTAATTAAATAAAATACGTTTAATGTTTTTGTAAGGCAAAAAATCATTTTCGTCTTTATTATCTCGAAATGATAAAATTGGGCAACATTGCAAGAAATTAAATTTGACATTTCATTTCACCTCACGTTTGTTTACATTTTTCGCCCAACAAATTGCAAAAATTGTTTTTTTTTGCTTGGAATCTTTGCGGAAATGTAAGGAGAGTATTGCATATTATAATTAATATTTCAATATTTCAACTTTCTTTTCAGAGCGACCAATTTTTCTTAAGACTATTGCGATTATATACGCGCTTGTATAAAAACCATATATATTTAGAGAATATTGAATTTTGACTTTCTAGTTATAGAGACTTCTTTAAAATGCCGAGAAGCTGCATATTGGGATGCGAAGGATTTGTCTCGCTACACAAGTTCCCGGACAGGATTTAGCAGAGTGAAAGGTGAGTGCATTTACATACATATACAAAATATAAAAAAGTTTATGCAAGATAGTGGCAGAGGCGCTTGTGTCCAAAGTGCAATCTAATGCGAACAGCCTGCCGGTTTTAAACTTTGTACCCAAGGTATATTCACTTTGTCCTTCCGTTTGTATATAAATACATTCTTGACCAGCGCGTTACAGCATCACATCCAAAGTCAATATGCATATACCTGTTTGTTTGTCTGTCTATGAAAAACATATTTGCATACTTTGGAAGCAAGGTAATTCAATGAAGTATTGAACAAAGCCTCCATCGTAAAAGTTACCTCGGGGGGTTGATAATATGATATATGGGGAAATCTCAGCAAATGTGGACTTCGGTGTGAATAGGTCTCGGTTCGCCGAGTCAGCACCCGATGCATTTCCCATCCATTCCAACATGTCTGGGACACTTATTGGATGATGTTAAATATAAAAACATGCGTGTGCTATCGCCTAGAAGCTTTATTTTTTTTGCCGAAATTCGAGCAAAATCCACAAATTTTGAGTGCGAATTGAATAAGCCGCTTCTATTATTGAGCCATAACTTTTGAGGCGGTTCAGCAAATTGTTTTGGGCTTTTAGTATCTTTAACATGAATGTTAAGACGTAAGAAAAACTGCATTTTGTTGATGTGCCTCAGGTAGAACGCTAGATATGGGTCTCCAAAGTTGTGTGAATGGTTTTTACCCAAAATCTGGTAATTTTCGGTTTCTAACATTCTGCTCTGGGGGCGATTATTTTTTCGCAATATTCCTCATGAAATATGATTTCTTAATGTTATGACTAAAAGTTACGTCGAGATAAAAGGGTGTGCCACCACTGGTTCGGTGGTAACACACTTGAGAAGAAGCTCAAATGTCGATTTTTCATGCGAAATTACGTCTAAAAAAATGGTATTTTGAGGGGCACAAAATTGTCTCAAACCTTGCGAAATCATTGGACCTAAGGCCGATGAATATGTAAAAAAATCGCCCCTCAGAACATTCTTCAACGATGGCTAGTATGTAAAATTTTGACTGTGTGTGTGTGTGAAGAATTATCACTCAGGAACTAATAAGCCAATTCAGCTAAAATTTTGGGAATGAGTGTATCTCAGGTATGGAAGTGTGTTGATGCTTTACACGAAGGTTTCCGAAGATCACCCGAAGGCTTCATAGTCAAAACGAAGAATATCTGGGTACACTGGAGGGGAAATATCTATGGCAAACTTTCATCAAGTTTTAATTGATAATTTTCTGGGCCACCCGAAGTTTGCCGAAGGTCACCCGAAGGCTTGATAGTCAAAACGAAGAATACCTAGGTATGCGAGAAAGAAAAAATCGATGGCGAACTGTCAAAGAACTTTAACAGGTAGTTTTTTTAAAATACCCGAAGGTTCTCGAAGGTCACCCGAAGGCTTCGTACTCAAAACGAAGAATACGAGAAGGAAAAAATGCATGGCGAACTATCAAAAAACCTTAACTAATAGTTTTCTGTGACACCCGAAGATTTCCGAAGGTCACCCGACACTTAATTGCTCGTTGGAGGTCGGGTACCAACCGTAATAGTTACTTGAAGTTATTTGGTTTTACGCGCTTTTTTGTCTTGTTCAGATTGTATAGTCAATAGTGTCGATAAATCACCATGCACTCATTATGACTTGACACCTAATGCCTGGTATCCTGATGGAAAAATTTTGAAAAAATCAACAAAGAATTGTAAAAAACGATCGAACAAGGTTATCAATAAGTGATGTTATAGTGGAGTCAATAAAGACCTAAAACTGGCAAAATGAGGAAGTCCTCAAGGAAAGGTCCGATTTTGATGATTTTTTTTTTTAATTTTGTTTTTTTTTTTTTTATTTAAATTCAGAAACGTTTAAAAGCTGTATCGGAATTATATAATTGTTTAATATATTAAAAACTTATGAAAAGATAAAAATAAGTTGGAAATAAAAAAAACAACAAACAAAAATTAAAATAGTACATAATTTTTAATGTATTTGGCGATGCTAAATCGGCGCAGCAATATGACCTTAAAAAAATTTTTGTATTAGGGGCCACCCTAAATATACATAAACGCTAAATTTTTTTCTTCAGAAATATTCCCTTCAATTTCCATGCTTACTTTCATGAAAATCGGTGCAGCATAACCTTAAAAATTTTTTTTTGTATGAGGGCCACTCTAAATATGCACCCTTAATAAAAGTTTTTTAACCTAAGCTGTGCCTCTTGATATAAAAGGCAAATTCCATGTGAATTGAAAAAAAACGATTTAAAAAATTGTGTGAGGGCCACTCTAAATAAAAGTTTTATAGTTAAAGCAGTGCAACTTAATATAAAAACCACGTTGTGTAGAATTAATGTGAATCGATTAACCAGTATGTGAGAAAATCCGATTTAAAAAATATTTTTGTATGAGGGCCACCCTAAATATACACTCTTGCGGAATGAAATATACTTTATAACCGATTTCCATATCTACCAAATACATATAAAAAATTTCATAAAAATCGGGAGAGCCGTTTCAGAGGAGTTCAAACACAAACACCGTGACGCGAGATTTTTGACGATATTGGGGGAGGCGATCGAAAAGAGTCAGTACCGCTGGCTGTAAAATACTTCTAGTGTATCTCAAATTAATAATTCGCGGTCCAAAAAAGGGTGCCACATGTTTGAAAAATAACTTTTTTTTTCGAAAAAGCCACACTTGCTGAGATTTCCCCATATATATTATGACCATTTACTTATGTAATTACTTTCAATGTAATCGGGTATGTTCTCAATAGCGATTTCGAACGGAATCGGAATGGTATCAAACTGAAGGTGCTCTGGGTTTCGATATTGAACACTAACTCGGAATTACATTTCAGTAAATCTTATTGAAACCAGTAGCCAATTTTATTTATTGCAACAAAGTTTCGATACCATTTTGTATTTTGAAACGCAGAGCATCTTAAGTTCGATTCCATCCCAATTTCGATCGAAATCCGAACTGAGAACTTGCCTGAATATTATTATAAATGTTCATAATAATTCCAGTTTTAAATATAAAATACTTCATGACCGTAAAATTCGCCATTTATCCTTTTTGTTTTCTATTTTTAGCAAATTTTTCCAAAGCAAAGGATAAGCATAGTTTTTCTTATGGCAGTTTTTACTTATGGCAGGCGGTGACTTGATAGCTCAAGAGATTCGCAATCGTCGATGCTCCCCAGGCAAAAGGTGCCACTTCTGCAAGTCACGGTAGTTCAGATAAATTAATATCAATTACCATACCTTCAAGTGTTTTGGCAATGGCGGAGTTTTGTCTCCAGCGAAATCAACATCATCGAAAGGTTTAACTGAGTGATTTTTCAAAAGGGCTTATAACCAAAACTAGGCAAAAGTAATGTCAATATTAATTGCCTGATACTTTATTATAAGTTAATAAAATTGGGTTCTGTTTTCACGAAAAGTTTACCTGATAGCGTGGAATTAACGACATTTAGTTAAAAAAAATCATTTTTATCCAATAACCGATTATTATGCATATAATGTGTGACATTACTTTTGCTTCGTTTTGGTTATAAGCCTTTTTGAAAAATCACTCCTCAACTGTTTACTTACCAAACTGATGTACTAACTTCCCACATTGAAATTTCTGCAATAAAAGCAAAATAATTTTTATAACTAAATATCTTTTATTGGATTGATTATTGTATGTCCACATTAGTCGTATTTATAAAAAAAAAAAAAATTATTCTGAGTTACTTTCACTATCTGACTGAAAATCGTCGACCTCTATGACAAACTCATATTCCTGGTCGCATCTTAAATACGAATCACTCATGAAGTACAGCGTATATTCGTGACGTCGAGGACTTGGTGCCTAATTTCACCTTAGCCTTTTGTTGAAGAGTTAAACATTTGATGGACAACAAAGAGTTGGTTTTTGGATCACCAATTACTTTCCACCAGCCTTCTTCGCGTTTCTATGTTAATGATAATTTCAGTGTTTTTAATTATTTTACATACTAATGTTCAGACACTTACTTGAGGGAAAAATGGTGCAATAACGGGACCCGAAACTTCATCTTCACGTTCAAGATGCACAACTACATTAACTGTAGATCCAGAGTTTATACGATCCTTATTAACCACCTCAAAGTTAATTTCAATGTTGGGGTAACGATTACAGAAGCGTGCAACATCTGCCATTTGTTTTGCAGATAACAGATTTTCTAAAAATATAAATAGTTTATCAAAATTTCCTAGGGTTGGTCAAATGTAAATCAACTTACTTTTCCTGTGCAGCGTTTTATAATTTCTGCATTGAAATTCAGCAACTGCTTCAAATAAGAATTCTTACTCCACATTCATGTGTTACCATTCGAGCCAATTCCATAGCGGCCACAGCTGGAGATAGCCAACCCTTCGAATTGAGTACATCAACGCATGCTTGTATTAAGCGAATAGCTTTGCCCAATATAATTTCTGTATCACCCTGCAGTTCCGGACCCAATTGTAAACGAGATAAATAAGATTGAAGATTGATTGGGCAAAAGCATCATCAGGTGAAATCTGCGGTGCCTGCTGTTTCGGCTGACCAAGCATAAAACTAGTATTACCACCGTTTTTAAACTCTTCACTGTTCTATTTAAATTTTCACTGTAACACCGCAATTTTTGATGTTTTATTGAAAATTTTCATTAAATAAATAAATTAGATATTTTCTTTATTCGTTTTGATTTTATTGGAGAAATGTCAGAATCAGATGACTACTTATTCACCTTGTTTGCCTAGTTCACGGTTGCATTTTACCCTTCAGTTACACCCGCACACAACGCCTTGTCAACGAACGCGCAACAATCCCCAATCCCCCTGCTCCCTCATCATCGAACCTAACTAAATACACATTTTTCCTTTTTTCATTTCACCTTGTTGTCAAAAGCTGCCACCACGGATTTTTCTTAAGCAATACGAGAATATTTAAAAAATTTCTGGAAATGTTTTAGAATAGACAATTTGTTCACATAAAATATCCCAAAATAATTCGAAAAAGTCCAATAAACTTTTCCGATATCGCTTTATTTGGAGATAACTATAAAATAAATGCTGATTGCGAACTAGCATATAATTTAAATTTGTTAAGTTTCTATAAAGTCAAAATTGATAACATATGTAAATGTACGCGATGTGTGCGGGTAAAACAAAAAAAAAATTTCAAAAGAAATTAAACGTCAAAAAAATATATTAATAAAAAAATAAACGAAAAGCAAATAAAAACGCAATTCAAATTATATGCAAGAAAAACGCGCTAGGGATTTTACGCAGCATTAATGACGCTTAATGTTGAAACTGATGTGGTTAACGATGAAAACGTCGTCATTGCATTTTGGATTTTGCACCCGTTCGAAGAATCAGATCAACACTTTGGACAGCAGTGGAATTGAATATATATGGAATTGAATAAAATATTTGAAATTTTTTTGATTTTAGTAAATACGTAGTTCGTACAAATTATTTTCATTTGAAAATTAGAGAGAAAAAAATATTTAATTTATTTTATTTATTCATTTTAGGAATGAACTCCCACAAAAGTTAAATCCCAACATAAGGTAGCGCTATTTTAGCAGATTACACGCATTCTCTGACAACCAATAAGTGTGAGCAGAGGCCGTCGGCAGAACTAAGCTTCACTTCTTTTGATTTTCTATGGGCCACATCTTTATGGTAGCTGTGATGAATTTCACCAAAATTTAAAGACAATTAATGCGTGAATTCAATACTAATAAAAGATTTTGTCATAGTGTTTGTGTGGCCGAAAGTGTTGCCAGGTTCAATTAAAACGCTTTCGCCTCTATTTCTCTATGCAAATTACCATCAATTTTTAAAAATTAATAATTTTAAAAAATATATTTTTTTTTTAAATTTGTAGGAGGTGAAGGAAAAATAGTAGAAATTGATGAGTCCAAATTTGGACACAGGAAGTACCATCGAGGGCACCATGTCGAGCGGCAATGGGTCTTCGGTGGTGTGGAAAGGGGAAGTGAGAGGTGTTTTATGGTGCCAGTAGAGTCAAGGTGTAGAGAAGTCCTATCGGAATTGATAAAGGATTGGATTTTACCTGGCACCGCTATTATTTCGGACTGCTGGAAAGTAATTTAAAATTCATAAAATATTTAATTAATATACCAATATTTCATTTTTCAAGAATAGAAAAATAAGGTTTTAACCATCTAACGGTGAACCACTCAATTTCTTTTAAAGATACAGCAACTGGCGTCCACACTTACGATTGAGGGTCTGTGGCGCCATGTTAACGCTTTACCTGTATTTAACAGAAGAAAACCGTTTTACGAAGGATATATTGCAAAATTCATGTTCCTTAAAAAGTGTAAAGCAGAGGGGATTAATCCAATGGAGGATTTTTTTAAATATACGGAAGATTGCATAAAGTCGTTTAATACAAAGCAGAGAACGATGAAAATGATAATGTTGTAGATGAAGACATCTTATGAAATAGAAAAAAAAAAATTTTAATTCTTCTACTTTTTTCATTTTTTTGGAAAAACTTTACTAATATAGGAAATTGTATCTATTAGACCTATATGACTTAGATAATAAAAGAAAATAGATCGACCTTTCATATTTTGTTACTAAAATTATGGTTTGGTCAAAATTATTGTTAGGAACTAAAACCTTTTTATGAATAATAAGTTTGACCCATTTATGTTTTAAGTATTTGAAGTTGAGCTAATTGGTCATGTTAAAACAACAAAAAATTACAACAGTGATGAACACAAAGGAAGACATAGACAAAACATGCAAAGTATATGAATTAGCGATCGGGCAGCAGTAATAATAAGTGTTTCTTGTTTTCGTGTTTTAAAATTTTGTTAGTGAACAGTTTTTAATTATTTTATTTTATTTATTTATACAACAAGTCAGTCAAGTTTTCAATGTAATAATTCTGTGAGTAGTATTAGATAATAATTGTTGTATTACTTTCTAATTTGTTCTTTTTTAGAGAGTTTTTTAAATAAATTGTTCCTGAGGAAAGGGAGAATTATCCACGAAACGTCGAACATAAAAATTAAAATAACTTTTTGAATTTTTATTTTTAACATGACCAAACAGCTCAACTTCAAATAATTAAAACCTTTTTATTTATTTCTACGTATAAAACGCCCTATGTGGCAACTTTATAATATTTATGTTTAGATTTTTGTTATGGCAACGCCTTTGTGTATTTCATTATTTTGATCATTGTGAACTGCTCTGAAATGTCATTGGATAGAAATATTTGAATTTTTATTTTAATAACGTTCACAAAGCCGAACAAATAAGTAAGTTTTTGCTACTTTGTTGCATGTTTGGTTTTGGCAGCAATTTGAAAGTGCAGGATTAGAAGTAGAATACCTTTAAGCTTTCACGATTTACCAGAATGGGGTGCTCACGTTCTAAGTTACTTACATTTGCCCACGAATATTGGCCTTCGACGACACAAAATTGTTTTTTTTGTGTCTTTCGAACAAGCCACACAACCTAGTACAATAATCTTTAGACCGCATTTAACTTTGAAATAAACTAAAACTCGTTCAAGGCAAAGTGTCAACCAAGGATGGCGTTCTCTTGTGTTAACTTGTAATCACCTTGCAATTCCATTAGGAAAATTAATGAAAGCAAAATGGCTTGCAAGTGTATAGAAAATATATCTGCATTTTTAGAACATGCTAGAAACTTTTGTGTGCCAACACAGGAAACTTTCCAAAGTGTTGATCTCAGGGAATGGCATAACTTGAGCTCTGGTGTTATTTGCTTATAATCCGTGGGTAGAAAGGGTTGGAACTTTGAACAACCATCGAGTGGTCCAAAGGAGTCTGATAAAAAGGTTCGTTTCTCTAATGACTAAATGCACGCGGGTCAAAGAGTTATTTCGCTGCAGTATGGGTCAAACAAAGGTGCAACCCAATCTGGTATTAACTGTGATAACACCAGACATAGGTAAACGGGACCAAAACCAACATAGTTCGTATGTTCAACTGTAGGGCAGAATGAAATACCATTTTAATTATCATTTAAATAATTGCATCTCTTACTTAAGAACCATTCTTGCATGCTATTGGATGACGGAAGCAGTCAATTTCAACTAAAACCTATGGAAATTAAAGTCAATAAGAAATAAATAATAAAGCTATGGCGTTAGCAAAAACCTGCGAGGCGACAATAGAAATGCATGGATGTCGATGGATGTCGCTCACCGAAAGATTGGTAATTGCTGGCACTACAAAATACGCGTACGGGATAATCACATTACCTTGTTATAGGCAGATGTCTCGATAATTTCAAAATAAAGCGTCCAATGGCATGATGTGCGTCAAACCTGGTTAGACGGTGCGTCAAATAAACACCAAAGCGCTACCAACTGCAAAGGTCATTTGATCGTCCAAGCTCGCAAAATCCTGCTTTTTGGCAGCAATCAGATCACAAATTAGGATGCGTGTGGGGCGAGTAATGATACCAGTTTCCAATCGTGATTTATTAGCTTAACGTTTAGGCGTTTAGGTGAAATAAAAGAAAAAAAACAATTCATCTGCAAATTGTCACTTGTAATGTACGGCCATCATTGTTTTGATAAACGTCAAATGGCATATGAAGAGAGGGATATTTTGAGTACGGTATTACCAGGTCAGAGAAAAAAGTAGGAATTTTGTATTAGTATTGGGTTTGGAACTAGGAAAACGATATGCGTGTTACCAATTTTGGCAATGTTAAGCGATGATAAGAGTTTTCCGATGAGTTAAGCAATTTGGTAGTTCGGGAAAATTAAGAGAAAGCGTTTCGAGTGTAGTCGATTTTTAATGTTGGGGTGTGGGTGTAAGTCATATGTAGGAGCTATGTAATGTACTAAGCGGTTCTTTTTGTTGCTGCTGAGCTTCTAGAAATTTTGAGTTGACGACAGACTTGTTTCGCGGTAAAATTTTTAAAAGTAAAACCACCGCCGGATGGAAAAGTCGTGTTGCTGCGCAAGTTTATTTAAAAATTAAAATTTTGTTTTTGGAAATTTTAAAGTGTTTGTACAGTTGATTCAGCCCGCGGCAAAATTTTATTAAATTTATTTAAAAAAAGAATTAGCAGCAATTTAATTTCGGGTCGACAGTGATTAAAATTAGAGGAAAAAAGAAGAAGGTAAAATTTTTTAGAAATTTTAGATTTTTTAGTGGAAAGTGAGTGATAGATTTCATACTTGGTTTAGGAATTCCTGTGGTGTACTTTGTACGAAGAAATCGGCAGCATCAGCAGCAGCAGCAAAAATACCCCTTTACAGTAAACGACAGAAGAACAAAATAAACGTAAGTCAGATGCCTGACGATAGCCAGAAGATTACGAATTTTAATTTTGTGTTTCCCGGATAGTGTGGTTGGCGTATGAGGACAAGGAACCGGCGGTGGAAAAAATTTGATAAGCAAATCCTCAACACAAAAGATAAGTCAGCTACAGTTTTTTTTTAGTATTCCATGTATATATTTGGCATCATTTTCTACTGGGGAATATGAAAAAACTAATCTCGTAAATTCAAGAAATTTGGTTGGGGTCTTGGGTGGAAAAAGGAATATTCCAAAATACGTGAAGTGTGAACCTATGATCGGTTGCATGTAGTGAGAGAACTGCAAGAATATACGGGCTGGTATAAACACAGGGTTCCTGCGGAGTTTTTTTTTTTCATTTTAAGTTAGTTTTAAGATTATTTTAATCGTATAAATTAAGGTTGCGTTTTATAGTCTCGGTTAAAATTGGAAAAAATGTCGGTATTCTATATAAAATTTTTGCGTTTGTAAAGGGAAATGGCGGATGTTCGGTAATTTTCGCGGTCGTTTAATCGTGGCCATTTTAAATTTTAGGCACGCATATCTTCATCCCAAAGAGCTCTCTAGGGTGGCGTAAAAATTATATGTTCGAAAAGTGACCGACATTTTCGTTTCAAAGTCGGTAAAAGAAAGAAAATTTATTTTAAAAAAATCGAATAACCCATTTTTCCCTGTGTTTTTTTTGTTCAAAATTATATTTTGTTTTATTTCACATATTTATTGAATTTCGTTGGTGATATACCATTTACATTACATGCATGTTTAAATTATTTAATTATTTTGATGATATTATTTTTTCTTTTTGATAACCTATACTATTACATGATTTATTTCAGTGAAGTTAGATTTATTCTAGATATTTTGTCTTAAGTTTTTTTTTATATTTATTTTTGAGCAATTGTTGCTGAATTATTTCTACTGAAGAGTATGTTAGGGCCTATGATATAGTTTTTTTTTTGGTTTTGCATTGTTTAATACGGATGCTTCCGTTTATCAAAATTTCATTAATAAAATTAATTTTGTGAATTTTTAATAGTTTAAAATGAGACGTTAATTTAATTTGGAAGGGTGGGGGATTGCAGTGGTCGATGATGATGGTGGATAAGTGAGGTGAATTATGGTTGGTTGTGGGTGTTCGTGGGTATCATCAAGAAATTTTAAAGAGGTGATACAGGATGGGCGGGTGCGAAGGAAGGTTACCATCTTTTTCCTAGGTTTCGTGATCTTTAATTCTGTGGGTTTTTCTTTTGGGTTTTGTTTTGGGAGATCGATAGTTGGGGGTTTTTTTTTTTTTGGTTTGCACCGGTACATTTTTATTTTTCAAATTTCACTTCCGCCGGAAGTGAAATTTATTGTTAGCTCCCTCGACCTAACGCGGCGGGTTGAGAACCCCCTGAAAGTCCAGAGTTAGCCGTGGTGGACCCGCGTTAGGTACGATACCTATGGGGACATATAGCAATATGGCGCCCAAACATAAAACAACATTAGTATAAAGGGTGAGAAACATCAATACCCTAGTAATGTGTCCGGAAGTAGTCAAAATAGTGGATCGCCGACTCTTTTGCGGTGATGGCTCAACATAAAGAGATTTTAAATGTTAAATGCATCACTTGTGAAAGTGGTCGACGATAATCTAAATAGGGAAAAGGATCTTTTCGGTTTTTGCATTCGATCGGTGACTTAGTCAAATCTAGCTAAATATGACTAATAGCACAGATGTTTGTGAAGACGAAAGATGCTCTGAAAGCCAAAGTAGTCAGATAAAAATAAATCATATAAATTGAAAGTTAAGAATGGTTTTTTTTTAATCCTCTCAGAATGTTCGACTTTAGTGGCTTTCGAAAGATTTCAAATTCTAAACCAAATTGCACTAAAAGTAAAACGTGATGAGAAGGAAGAAAATTAAGGATAGGAAATTTAGAAACATAGAAGGCGAGTAAATTATGCTGTGGGTCATAAGCTTCTTTGGCGATGTAACCTATAAAGATAAAGCAACAGAAAATTATAGTAGTACTATCAAGTTCAAAGAGCTTAACAATATGTGGCCAAAATAAAGTTAACGACAAAAAACCTTGCAATTTTGTTGCACAGAAATTGTTATACACGTAGTATGAATGGGGGTAAAACGTAGGAAAATTATTAGGAGAATAAGATCACGAAAGCTACTCTATAGGAGTGCGCAGAAAAAAAAACGCAAATTAACCATAGTAACCACAGAATCATTCGACCAAAAGCAGAACCCCTCCCTTACCTTCAAGCAGAAGAAATAAAAGTAAAATTAAATAAGGCAAAAATAAAATAAAACATATGCATAGTCATTCGCGATTTAGTCCAAGTAAATCTAGGAAGAGTCCTAAAAATACTCGATACAATTTTAGGCACAAAAGAACCCCATTGTATAACTTAGCAAACCCATTGGGTACACAAGATCAGGAAGAAAATATGTTTACAACTCCACCAAAAAAGGGTCAGGGTAAATCAGATGAAAACTCGAATGAAGAGTCCTCTGCAAATAATGCTTGTTTTATTGATTTGTCTGAAACGATAGCAAAACCAAGAGAAGCAACTGTTGAGTCAGTGAATGCAACTAGTGAAGCATTGAATGCAACAGGTGCTAATCCAAAAGGTAAGCCACCTTTAGCGCCTCAAACACTTGATGCGTTTCCGCCTAATTTGACATTACCTCCACCCATAAATTCAGGAAAACCGAATAATAAAAAAATGTTTGAATCTCGGGGGGACTCTATCAACAGTCGCGAAAACATTGCCTTGATTGGTGAAATCGTACATAGAACAAACCAAGAGTTTAAGGAGTCAATAGAGCAATCTGTGCATGAAAAAATTTCAGAAAGTATGCAGATAATGCAATCTAGTTTAACGGAAATTTTAAAAAAATTAAGTCTAGGACCGAATGTAGGTGAGTCCGTGGAAAAACCGAGGGCGGGAGGCTCAAATGTAGCAGTAGGCCAAGCGCTGGATCCGTGCATGCAGGTGAAGAAACTGAAAAAGACGATTTTAATCAAGATAATAGGCAAAATTCAAATGATACTCATCTAAGTCAGAAAAATGCGATCACTCCTTGGCAATCCCAGCAACAACAATATTTTCAGCAGCAAAGGCCATGCCAACTTCCTCGATTTCAATCCCAGCAAAGATCAATGGGACAATCCCAGCAACAACAATACCACCAACAGCCGATGCCAAGCCAACGTTCAACATCGCAATTTCAGCCACCAGAAATGCAATGCAATCGAGAAGGCAGCGGTTACCAAACGTCACACGCAGCCCCGGCATACCAACATCAAGCAGCGATCAATCAACATTCAACATCACAAAATATTGGTTACAACAATTTTAACCGGGTGAGAATTGATCGATGGGGATTAGTTTTCGATGGGAAAACCGATAAACTGTCAGTGGAAGACTTCATTTTCCGGTTAGAGCGTCTGCAGTATCAATATGGGTGTTCCTGGGAGCAAATTCTTTGCGAGTTTTATTTGTTGGTGGATGGAAATGCTCGTGAATGGTACTGGCTTCAAGTTCGTAAGCGTGATATCAGAGATTGGCCAACGTTAAAAGGATACCTGATGCGACAGTATCAAAGCAATCGCACGGATTTCCAAGTGATGAGCGAGTTAAGTGAAAGAAAGCAGGTGCCAGGAGAAAGTGTCGATCAATTCTTTCATGACGTTTTAAAAATACGGTCCAAATTGAGATACCTAGTTCATGATCACGATGTCGTGAATATCATAAAGCAAAACTTGAGAGGTAGTTTGGCGAACGTGGTTTATCCGATGGCAATTTACACCATAGAGGAGCTACGCACAGAGTGTATAAAAGCAGAACAGTTTCTAGCACGACGCGGAAGCTCGTTTCATCCAACTCAAAAATATGGACGGCAGCCGCGTGCTCATGGCCTTGATGAGATTCAGTTTGGAGATAATGATGACCTCCATGATGATGTGTATGAAGAAATAAAAGTCGATGAAGTGCAGGCTAATAAACGTTCAGCAGGACAAAAGCAACAGCAAACATATCAGCAATCGTTTACGAGCAGGAGTAATGAGCATCAACAACATTATCAGCAACAAAAACAATACCAGCAGCAGCCAAAGCGAGTTCTGATATGCTGGAACTGTAAACAGCAAGGGCACGTGTTCATGGATTGTCCCGTGATGCAAAGATCAATTTTTTGCTACAAGTGTGGTACACCTTAGGTGGTTACTCCAAATTGCAAAAACTGTGCTGCGGGAAACTCCATGAAGGACGTGATCCTGACGGGGGAATCACGATCCAACCAAATTCCCCCCGAAAACCAACAAGCTCCGACAAAGTAGTTGTCGAAAATACCAATAAGCAAGAGACACCTGGGGAAAGTAAAAAAATTGAAATTTTAAAAACTATATTGGAAAATGATAGGAATGAGGGTAAAAAGTTACACGAAATAAGACCTATTGAAGAAAGAATAAAAAATTATTACGCGGTGCGAGAAAAATTTTTTAATGAATCACAGTTTCGGGGGATGCGGGAAATTTCAAAAAAAGTAAAAAAAGCTAGGGCCAATTTTGCGAAAAGGAAACGGGTTCGGAAAGAATTAGCTGAGGCGGTGAACCTTTTGAATGATAGGGATCCAAGAGCCTATGCCGACATAAAAATCAACGGTACAATAATGAAAGGACTCTTAGATACGGGGGCATCAGTATCAATCCTAGGGCGTGGATGTAGAGAACTTTTAGAGCAACTCGAAATTAAAATGGAGAGATATTTTTCGGTTGTAAAAACGGCAGGTGGTCAAAGGTATAATATAATTGGCAAAGTAAAGATTCCAGTATCCTATCAAGGTAAAACGAAGATAATTAATTTTTACCTGTGTCCAAATTTGGGACAAAGTGCATATCTGGGTATTGATTTCTGGAGGGCATTTGAGTTGGCGACGGAAGTAATCGGCGTGGCAGAACTTGATGAAGAAAAAATTTTACACCAATTTCGGAAGGATAAACTGGATCATGAGGATGAAGAACCCGAACGTCACATGCTAGATGATGAACAACAGAAGAGATTAGAGGAAATAAAAAAACAATTTATAACGTATGAGGAACACGGCTTAGGGAAAACGCATTTGGAAACGCATACCATACAATTAATAGAAGGCGCCGTACCTGTCAAAGATAGACATTATCCCATATCGCCGGCCGTTCAAGAGCTCGTATATGCGGAGGTTGATAATATGCTGAAATTAGGGGTTATAGAAGAAAGCGAAAGCCCATGGAGCAATCGCACTACGATAGTTCGGAAACCAGGGAAAAACCGGTTTTGTTTAGACGCACGGAAACTAAATGATCGTACTATTAAAGATGCGTATCCGCTGCAGAACATTGAAGGTATATTAAGTAGGATTGATTATACACACTACATAAGCAGCGTAGATCTCAAATATGCGTTTTGGCAGATCGGGTTGGAAGAAAAGAGCAAGCAGTATACGGCGTTTACAGTACCTGGGCGTCCGCTATATCAATTTGCAGTAATGCCCTTTGGACTCTGCAATGCGGCCCAACGACTTTGTCGCCTCATGGATAAAGTGGTACCACAGCGGTTGAAATCTAATGTTTTTGTGTACTTAGATGACCTTCTCATTATTGCGCCCGACTTCGATACGCATCTTCAAGTTTTAAGTGAGGTAGCTCAGTGTCTTAAAAAAGCGAATTTGACCATTGGTTTGCAAAAATCCAAGTTTTGCTTCAAGCAGCTGAAGTATTTAGGGTTCATAGTGGGAGGCGGCAGCTTAAAAACTGATCCCGATAAAGTGTCGGCAATCATGAAAATATCTATACCCAAATCACCTAGGGAAGTCAGAAGTTTTTTAGGCACCGCTGGATGGTATCGCCGATTTATAAAGAATTTTGCGACCTTATCGGCTCCATTGAGCGACACTTTAAAAAAGGGGTCTAAATTTAAAATGACACCAGAAGCCATTGATGGTTTTAATAGGCTAAAAACGGCATTAACTACAGCCCCTGTGCTAACACATGCAGATTTTTCCTCGCGGTTCTGGGTACAGTGCGATGCGTCAGAAATTGGCGTAGGTGCGGTGCTGTACCAGAAGGACCGCGAAGACAACGAAAGGCCAATAGCGTACTTCTCTCAGAAACTTAACAGCTGTCAACGCAATTACAGCGTTACAGAAAAAGAGTGCTTGGCAGCTGTCTTAGCGGTAAAGAGATTTCGCCCTTATATCGAGATGATGCCATTCACTGTGGTGACAGACCACGCGAGCTTGAAGTGGCTCATGTCCTTAAAAGACCTATCAGGTCGTCTTGCTAGGTGGTCCCTCCAACTTCAGGCGTATGATTTTGAGAAAGAGCATAGGAAGGGGTCAGAAAATATAGTGGCGGACACCTTATCGCGTTTCGTTGAGGAAATTGATGGAGATAGTGGTGGTTGGCTGGATTTTGAAACGACTGAATTTCAATCTCCAGAGTATTTGCAGTTAGTACAGACAGTGACAGAAAATAATGAGAAACTACCAGATCTTCGTGTGGACAATGGCATGGTATTTAAGCGAACTCAATTAGGAGTAGGCCGGGATGAATTAAAATGGAAATTGTGGATTCCAGAATCTTTAAGTTCAACTTTGATTGAAAAAGCACACAGTCCTGAGATAGTGGCTCACGGCGGTGTGTCTAAAACTTTATATAGGTTGCAACTGTTTTACTACTGGCCAAGAATGGCAATTCAAGTGCGAAATTTTATTCGAAACTGCACGATATGCAAGGAATCAAAACACTCTAATCAAGTATTGAGACCAGCAATGGGTAAAGAGGTTGTGACGGAGCGCCCTTTTCAGAAAATATATATAGATTTTTTAGGTAAATACCCAAGATCAAAAGGGGGCAACGCATATATTTTCATTGTTGTAGACCATTTTACAAAATTTACGTTGCTTAAAGCAATGCGTGAAGCAACTGCTTTAAATGTGATAAGTTTTCTTACGCGTGAAGTATTTCACAAATTCGGGGTTCCCGAAATCATACACTCGGATAATGGTCAACAGTTTGCCAGTAAAGAGTTTGCGAAAATGATAGCCCAATATAAAGTGAAACATATGAAGACGGCTTATCACGCTCCCCAGTCAAATGCGGCAGAGCGTGTCAATCAATCTATATTGGCCGCTATTAGATCTTATATGGATCAGGACCATAGGGATTGGGATCTTTATTTATCAGAAATTGAGTGTGCACTTAGAAGTTCTGTTCACGCGGCCACTGGTGTCACCCCTTTCTTTGCCTTATTCGGACAGAACATGTTCACAAGCGGTACTGATTATCAGTTAGCAAGAAAACTTAATTCGTTGGATGATCCAGAGATTTTTATTATGAATAACCAGGATAGATTGTCCCTAATCCGTGAACGAATCAAATCAAATGTACACAAAGCCTATGAAAAAAGTGCTAAATATTATAACAGACGTAGTCGCGAAGTACAATTTGTGCCTGGCCAGGAGATTTACAAGCGAAATTTTACTTTGAGTAACTTTCAGAAAAACGTGAACGCGAAATTTTGCAAAAAATTTACTAAGTGTCGAGTCGTACAGCCTATAGGCAATAGCATGTACGAACTCGAAACACTTGCAGGGAAATCATTAGGCATCTTTCACGCTAAAGACCTAAAGCAGTAGGATTATAAACCGATGAAATGGGGACAATTGCAATAAAAATGGAAAAGTGCAATGCTAGAGATAAGTCAACACACACGTGCAATATATGATAAGACCAAAATTAATATTAGACATTAGGATAGAATTTGTGCAATAAATACCACCAGTAGAATAATCTGATGTCTTCCTTGTGTGTTGGTAAAAAGTCCTCATAATTTTAAGTAAATCCACTGTGCAATACAATTTATGAAATTCTGTGATATCTTAGTACCTAAAAAAAGAGAGGAAATAAAGGAATCACAAAGTAAAATTCTTATGACAAATTGTGTAAGCATATACGTCCCGTCACATGTATGTAAAACAATACAGCCAAAGTCTAACCCTGTAAAAAGTCCGGCAAACCTCATAGAAAATCTGAAACGAAATTAGAAAAAAAAAAAAATATGAGGTGATTGGTAAAATGAAATAATTTGCATTAAAATGTCAAGTGATTGCCCGGCTAGCCCATCTGTAGCATGAGTCTCTTAGTCTCAGGGTGTGGGCGAAAGCCTACGTTGAGCGCCGTCTAAACAGAGTTTTTTTTTTTGAACCATGCTTCTAGGCCTGTAGGGATGGAAAACCAAAATTTTAAGTTCATTCGTATGCATTAGAATATTGTAAAATGCACACTAGGATGGTTGCAGAAACCTTTAGAGGCGTCTTGACCACCATAGTGTTTTGTTGCATGTTTGGTTTTGGCAGCAATTTGAAAGTGCAGGGTTAGAAGTAGAATACCTTTAAGCTTTCACGATTTACCAGAATGGGGTGCTCACGTTCTAAGTTACTTACATTTGCCCACGAATATTGGCCTACGACGACACAAAATTGTTTTATTTGTGTCTTTCGAACAAGCCACACAACCTAGTACAATAATCTTTAGACCGCATTTAACTTTGAAATAAACTAAAACTCGTTCAAGGCAAAGTGTCAACCAAGGATGGCGTTCTCTTGTGTTAACTTGTAAACACCTTGCAATTCCATTAGGAAAATTAATGAAAGCAAAATGGTTTGCAAGTGTATAGAAAATATATCTGCATTTTTAGAACATGCTAGAAACTTTTGTGTGCCAACACAGGAAACTTTCCAAAGTGTTGATCTCAGGGAATGGCATAACTTGAGCTCTGGTGTTATTTGCTTATAATCCGTGGGTAGAAAGGGTTGGAACTTTGAACAACCATCGAGTGGTCCAAAGGAGTCTGATAAAAAGGTTCGTTTCTCTAATGACTAAATGCACGCGGGTCAAAGAGTTATTTCGCTGCAGTATGGGTCAAACAAAGGTGCAACCCAATCTGGTATTAACTGTGATAACACCAGACATAGGTAAACGGGACCAAAACCAACATAGTTCGTATGTTCAACTGTAGGGCAGAATGAAATACCATTTTAATTATCATTTAAATAATTGCATCTCTTACTTAAGAACCATTCTTGCATGCTATTGGATGACGGAAGCAGTCAATTTCAACTAAAACCTATGGAAATTAAAGTCAATAAGAAATAAATAATAAAGCTATGGCGTTAGCAAAAACCTGCGAGGCGACAATAGAAATGCATGGATGTCGATGGATGTCGCTCACCGAAAGATTGGTAATTGCTGGCACTACAAAATACGCGTACGGGATAATCACATTACCTTGTTATAGGCAGATGTCTCGATAATTTCAAAATAAAGCGTCCAATGGCATGATGTGCGTCAAACCTGGTTAGACGGTGCGTCAAATAAACACCAAAGCGCTACCAACTGCAAAGGTCATTCGATCGTCCAAGCTCGCAAAATCCTGCTTTTTGGCAGCAATCAGATCACAAATTAGGATGCGTGTGGGGCGAGTAATGATACCAGTTTCCAATCGTGATTTATTAGCTTAACGTTTAGGCGTTTAGGTGAAATAAAAGAAAAAAAACAATTCATCTGCAAATTGTCACTTGTAATGTACGGCCATCATTGTTTTGATAAACGTCAAATGGCATATGAAGAGAGGGATATTTTGAGTACGGTATTACCAGGTCAGAGAAAAAAGTAGGAATTTTGTATTAGTATTGGGTTTGGAACTAGGAAAACGATATGCGTGTTACCAATTTTGGCAATGTTAAGCGATGATAAGAGTTTTCCGATGAGTTAAGCAATTTGGTAGTTCGGGAAAATTAAGAGAAAGCGTTTCGAGTGTAGTCGATTTTTAATGTTGGGGTGTGGGTGTAAGTCATATGTAGGAGCTATGTAATGTACTAAGCGGTTCTTTTTGTTGCTGCTGAGCTTCTAGAAATTTTGAGTTGACGACAGACTTGTTTCGCGGTAAAATTTTTAAAAGTAAAACCACCGCCGGATGGAAAAGTCGTGTTGCTGCGCAAGTTTATTTAAAAATTAAAATTTTGTTTTTGGAAATTTTAAAGTGTTTGTACAGTTGATTCAGCCCGCGGCAAAATTTTATTAAATTTATTTAAAAAAAGAATTAGCAGCAATTTAATTTCGGGTCGACAGTGATTAAAATTAGAGGAAAAAAGAAGAAGGTAAAATTTTTTAGAAATTTTAGATTTTTTAGTGGAAAGTGAGTGATAGATTTCATACTTGGTTTAGGAATTCCTGTGGTGTACTTTGTACGAAGAAATCGGCAGCATCAGCAGCAGCAGCAAAGATACCCCTTTACAGTAAACGACAGAAGAACAAAATAAACGTAAGTCAGATGCCTGACGATAGCCAGAAGATTACGAATTTTAATTTTGTGTTTCCCGGATAGTGTGGTTGGCGTATGAGGACAAGGAACCGGCGGTGGAAAAAATTTGATAAGCAAATCCTCAACACAAAAGATAAGTCAGCTACAGTTTTTTTTTAGTATTCCATGTATATATTTGGCATCATTTTCTACTGGGGAATATGAAAAAACTAATCTCGTAAATTCAAGAAATTTGGTTGGGGTCTTGGGTGGAAAAAGGAATATTCCAAAATACGTGAAGTGTGAACCTATGATCGGTTGCATGTAGTGAGAGAACTGCAAGAATATACGGGCTGGTATAAACACAGGGTTCCTGCGGAGTTTTTTTTTCATTTTAAGTTAGTTTTAAGATTATTTTAATCGTATAAATTAAGGTTGCGTTTTATAGTCTCGGTTAAAATTGGAAAAAATGTCGGTATTCTATATAAAATTTTTGCGTTTGTAAAGGGAAATGGCGGATGTTCGGTAATTTTCGCGGTCGTTTAATCGTGGCCATTTTGAATTTTAGGCACGCATATCTTCATCCCAAAGAGCTCTCTAGGGTGGCGTAAAAATTATATGTTCGAAAAGTGACCGACATTTTCGTTTCAAAGTCGGTAAAAGAAAGAAAATTTATTTTAAAAAAATCGAATAACCCATTTTTCCCTGTGTTTTTTTTTGTTCAAAATTATATTTTGTTTTATTTCACATATTTATTGAATTTCGTTGGTGATATACCATTTACATTACATGCATGTTTAAATTATTTAATTATTTTGATGATATAATTTTTTCTTTTTGATAACCTATACTATTACATGATTTATTTCAGTGAAGTTAGATTTATTCTAGATATTTTGTCTTAAGTTTTTTTTTATATTTATTTTTGAGCAATTGTTGCTGAATTATTTCTACTGAAGAGTATGTTAGGGCCTATGATATAGTTTTTTTTTGGTTTTGCATTGTTTAATACGGATGCTTCCGTTTATCAAAATTTCATTAATAAAATTAATTTTGTGAATTTTTAATAGTTTAAAATGAGGCGTTAATTTAATTTGGAAGGGTGGGGGATTGCAGTGGTCGATGATGATGGTGGATAAGTGAGGTGAATTATGGTTGGTTGTGGGTGTTCGTGGGTATCATCAAGAAATTTTAAAGAGGTGAAGGTTACCATCTTTTTCCTAGGTTTCGTGATCTTTAATTCTGTGGGTTTTTCTTTTGGGTTTTGTTTTGGGAGATCGATAGTTGGGGGTTTTTTTTTTTTTTGGTTTGCACCGGTACATTTTTATTTTTCAAATTTCACTTCCGCCGGAAGTGAAATTTATTGTTAGCTCCCTCGACCTAACGCGGCGGGTTGAGAACCCCCTGAAAGTCCAGAGTTAGCCGTGGTGGACCCGCGTTAGGTACGATACCTATGGGGACATATAGCAACTTTGTACCTTATATTTTATAAATTGAAATTAATTTTTTGTTTTTTATTATTTTTATTGATGAGAAAGTCGCATTGATAAGGCAAGGATGCACGATCAGACTGATGCTAGAAGAAATGTAATTGGTATAATACAAAATGTGTTAAAATAAATATGAAAGTGTAAACCAGGCTACCGATATTCTAAAAAATTTTCTAATAAATCGGATCGTGAGTGGATTGCTTTATATTTCATGGATGTCAGTGATGCCAGATCGTGGGAAATTACCCACTTTATGGTTATTTTCGTCTCAGAATTACTTGAAAGGGTATTGTGTGTCCCTCCAAACTTCTTTGAAGAAAAAATGGGTATATTTTACAAGTCCCCGAAAATGAAAAGAACAATTTTTTTGTGGTATGTAACTATTTTCCCAGTACAAATACAGCAGAATATCCGCATGCCAGATATAATTTATGATAGGATTAAATAATCTGAAAACAAGATGTTGGAATAAAACGATTTGGAATTTTGAAAGTAAATTTATTGAATCAACTTCAAAATTAAATGTTTCTTTTCTCGTTTTTAATTCCAAGTAAAAAAATTATTCTATTTTTTATAAGGGTAAATCAAAGTGAAATTAATAAAATTAAAATAAATTTTAAAAGTAGTTTTTATGAAGGTGTCGGCAACATTTCTTCCCCTCGTTAAAACTCTGCGTGTTTTAACCATCTAAGTAGTCGACTTCCGTACATCCAATTTGGCCAACTTTGCAACGGGTCGTGTGAATGTGCTAGTTGCTGTTCGTACAGTTGCGCTTCTCACATTTCCATCTTTGGCTTTATAAACCGTTTCAACAATACCCAGTGGCCAATTGTTTCGCGGTAAATTCGGATCCACTATAACAACTATGTCGTCAATTCCAATAGGAGACGATTTTTCGTGCCACTTTGTGCGTTTCGTTAGATTTGGAAGATACTCTTGAACCCAACGCTTCCAAAACAAATTTGCAAAGTACTGTACCTTTCTCCAGTTCTTTCTTAGTGATAAGTCGTCTGTAGTAAATTCACCTAAAGGTTTATTTCCGTTTGATGACCCAAGAATGAAGTGGTTAGGTGTTAGAGCTTCATCCGTAACGGATTCTAAATCGACATATGTAAGAGGGCGAGAATTAATGATGCGTTCGCATTCGAGAAGTGCATTATACAAAGTGTCTTCTTTGAAAATAAAATTCGGAGTGATCTGGTAGAGAGTTTTTTTTAACAGATTGAATCAATCTCTCCCAACTACCTCCCATATGTGGCGATGCTGGAGGATTGAAGTACCATTTTGTTGAAGATGTGCTAAATTTATCAGCAATGTTTGGAAAATTTATATCCTTAATAGACTTTCTCAACTCAATTTCAGCTCCTCGAAAGTTTGTTCCGTTGTCGCAATATATTGATATTGGAGTACCTCGTCTTGCTATAAAGTTTTGAATGGCCATGATGCAGCTATCTGTCGTCATGTCTCTTGCAATTTCAAGATGAACTGCGCGTACAGTGAGACATGTAAAAAGCACACCCCAACGTTTTTCTTCATGTCTAGCAACTTTGACACGAATAGGACCAAAGTAGTCGAGTCCAACATGTGTGAATGGACGTGTAAACGGTGACAGCCGGGCTTTCGGCATTTGTGCCATCTCAGGAACTTTTGGTGTAGATGTGTTGTTTTTACAACGTTGACAATTTCTTCGTACCTTTTTAAGTTCGACTCTTAGGCGAGGTATGTAAAATTTTTGACGAATTTCGTTGAGACAAGTGTCATGATGAATATGATGATATGCTTTATGGAAATGTCGAATTAAAAGACTTGTGCAGTAATGGTCCCTTGGTAAAATAATTGGTCGCTTTACGCATTCAACTACTTTAGTTGCCAAATCAATCCTTCCGTACATTCGAAGTACATCGTTTTCGTCAAGATAAGGAGAACATTTGTAAATTATGCTGGTCTTCGCTATGTCTTCATTTTTATTTTTCAATACCGCTATTTCGTCTTTATAGAAATCGTACTGGATTTGCCGGTAGAGATAATTTTCGGATATTGCCAACAGCTCTGATTTTCCTGGAACACAACTATGCTTCAGCTTGTAACAGAATGTAAACAATTTGCAAACCATGTTAAGCAATTTTCCCCAGGAAGAGAATCTGTGGTAGTCAATGCAATTTATACTTGCCTCATTGGTGTGAACCAGCAACATATGCGGTCTTAACTCTTCAGAAGGTTGTGAAAATTCGGGTCCTTTCTCAGGCCATGAAAGTTCTGGTTGCTTCAAAAACTCAGGACCAGTGAACCATCTGCTCTGCATATCGATCTCAAATTTTGCTTTCCATTTTGTGGCGTCATCTGCAACGTTAGCTTTTGTTGGAACATATCTCCATTCTGAAAATTTGGTGCTTTCAAGAATTTCTCCAATGCGAAACATCACAAACTGTTTATAGTTTCTTGGATCTGCTGTCAGCCATGCTAGAACTGTTTTCGAGTCGCTCCAAAACCAACGTCTTTCAAAAGTTATCTGATGCATGCTACATATAATATTTGCTAAACGGGCACCAAGAACCGCTGCCAGAAGTTCCATGCGTGGTATTGAAACTGGTTGCTTTGGGGCTACCTTTACTTTTGCACTCACCAAGGAACACTGAAGTACGCCTCCAGAATTAACCAAAAAGTATCCGACAGCAGCATATGCTAATTCGCTTGCATCAACGAAAATATGGAGTTGAATAGAAGAATCAACCGTTATCTGGTACCACCTTGGAATCTTGGTATTTTCAATAGTTGGCAAAAGTTTCACCCAAATAAGCCATTTTCGAAATGCATCGTCAGTTATCTCATCGTTCCAGCCATCTGTAGTTCTCCACACTTCTTGTAAAATAATCTTTAAATAAACAACATAAGGTGACAAGAAACCAAGTGGATCAAATACGGACATTAAGGTTCTCAGTACTTCTTTTTTTGAAGGCTTTCTATCTCCAGATAGGAGCTCATTATTAAGCCTGTTTAGTTTTAAGGAGTACGTAAAGTTATCCGTTGCCGTTGACCACCACATTCCCAGTACTTTTTCAGTTGACATTTGGATATCTTGATTACTAAAAGAAATAGAATTTTGTTCTTGTAACTCACCGAGGTTTTCCATAACGACCTTAGAGTTTGATTTAAAATTCCTGATGAAAAAGCCTGCTTCACTGTGGATAAAAGCCACATCTTTTGCCAACTTTATAGCTTCGGATTCTGTGTCTGCACAATCCAAAAGGTCATCGACATAGTGATGATTTATTATTGAGTCAACTGCTCTTGGATATTTTGCTTTAAACTCATCAGCATTTCGATTCTTTACGTACTGCGCCGAACAGGGAGAGCATGCTGCACCAAAAGTCATAACCAGCATAACGTAGATGTCGGGATTCCTGTTGTCTTCGTTATTTCGCCAAAGAAATCGTTGAGCACTTTGGTCTTCTTTGCGGATTAGCACCTGATGAAACATTTCCTTGATGTCTCCACAAATGGCAACTTTTCTCATACGGAACCCATATAACACTGACAGTAGTGGTGCTGTTAAATCTGGTCCTTTGAGTAGCATTGAATTCAAAGATGTTCCTCGTACCTTTGCAGCAGCATCCCAAACCAAACGCACCTTACCAGGTTTATTAGGGTTGGTAACTGTAAAGATTGGTAGATACCAAATGACGCCATTAGTATTCTGAATCTCCTCGTCACTCAATTTTCGCGCATATCCTTTTGTGACTAAATCGTCAATATACTTCGTTACCACTGGAATGTGATCAGGACTTAACTTTTTCTCTAAGCAATGAAGTCGTCTCAAGGCCATGGGGTAACTATTTGGAAATTCGGTAAATTTTGACTTCCAAATTAATCCCGTTTCAAAACGTTTCCCAATGCGTTTAGTAGTGGAATGCATTACTTCTTTTGCTCGTACTATGTCTGGTGCCTCTAACTCAATTCTTCTTCCAAAGTTTTCGAGTGAGAGGTATTCGGATACAATATTGTGTAACTTTTCCATCTCATAGTCGCAATCACATTGCTCAAAATTGTGGATGTTAAGTGCGCTATCACTTGTTTGACCGCCACCATGCACTACCCAACCAAGTCTTGTCTTGGATGCACTTGGATCTGTGGACTTTCCTTCGGCAGTCTTTAAAGTATTGCAGACATAGCCGTTATTAAGACCAATTAGAATTTTAGGTACTGCTTTAACATACGGCAAATATGGGATCTTCTTTAAATGGCTAAATGAGGACAACTGCTGTTTTGTGACGCTTTGAACTGGCAACGCCAATTGATCAACTGTGCGCACATCAAGTAATTCAAATTTCTTAGCATTTTCCTCACGTGCAGATACCCAAACGCAAACTTGCATTGACTCATTTTCGGTTCTTGACGTATTAGATGTCCACTTTAAGCAAAGAGCTTTTGGTTGCCCTTCTAGGCTAAGTTTATCGCAAACCTCTTTTTCAATAAGCGTTACATTGGAGCCATCGTCTAAAAATGCATAGGTGTCTACAGATGTGCCTTTGTGATGCAAAGTGACAGGTAAAATTTTGAAATATGTATTCATCGTATAGTTAGGACAAGAATGGGCGCTGACTCTTGTGGGATCTCTTGCAAATTTATGAAGAAGTTTGTTGTGTCTAGCTTCACAGCCTTCTACTGAACATTTATCTTTAGAGCAACGGAAGCTACCATGGTTTTTGAGGCATAAACGACATAGATTAAACTTCTTTACCATGTCCCATCTTTTGGTTAACTTCATTGCAGTAAACTCGCTACAAGATTCAACATAGTGTTGCTTGTCACATATCGGGCATCTTTTTTGCACTGCATTCTTTTCCGACTCATGTGCATGTAAACTTCCACTGCTTAATTTTAAAGGAAACAAAGATGAGCTCACCTGTGAAACAGCTTCAGCGACATTGTATAACCATTGCGAAAACATTGAAATATTTGCATTGCGATCAACGATATACATAGCCCAATTGAGTTTCGTTTGTGCGGGTAGTTTGTCCACTAGTTCTTGCAGAAGTAACGGGTTATTCATGTGTGCGTCTAGACCTGAAGCCTCCATTGTAGAACACAGGTTCCTCACCAATATTGCATATGAAACGAGAGTTTCAAGCTTATCTGCCTTCGGTGCTGGTTCGGAGCGGATTTTATCAAGCATAGAGTTTATTATCACACTAGGCCGCCCAAACATCATTTTAAGTGTTTGTATAATTTCGGGAACGTTCGTTGGCAGCAAAAGATGGCTACTCACAAGCTCATATGCCTTTCCCTTAAGGCATTTTTGCAATCGCAGGAGATTTTCAGCTGAAGAATATCCACATATTTTAGTGCTTTCTTGAAAGGAACTATAAAACAGCGGCCACTCCTCAGGTTTGCCGTTGAAAATTGGAAGTTCTCGCGGTAATGCCTGCCTTGCAGCTAACTGAGAGTTAGATAAAACTAAATCTTCCTCTTTGGAAGCAATAGGAAATGAAAGTTTTGAAACCCATTCTCTGGTTCGGTCTGGTGCATGACTGCAGCTTCCTTTTTGTTCGATTTGCTTTTCACTGCCAGCAGATAAGATCTCAAATTTTTTCTGCAGATATTTTTGCTCCAAAGCCTTTTCTTCTTCAAGGAGCTTCAACTCAAGATCTATATTGCGGCGTTTCGAAGATCTTGTTGAGCATATTGAGATAGTCTTTGTTCCTCTTTCAACGCGTTCATTTTTGTGATCCTCCATTTTGTCTAAAGGTGCTGTTTTGCTATTGCACTTGGAGCATTTCCATGGCTGATCTTTGATTGTAGCATCGACTCCGGCGCATTCATAGTGATACCAAATATCACATTTGTCGCATTGGACCATCTGCATTGAATCTTCAGCCTTGCACTGGCCACAGCTAAATGTATTTCGAGCTGGAGGAGTACTGAACATTTTCACGTTGACGGATTTATAATTTCAATTTAATTTTGAAGAATGTTGGAATAAAACGATTTGGAATTTTGAAAGTAAATTTATTGAATCAACTTCAAAATTAAATGTTTCTTTTCTCGTTTTTAATTCCAAGTAAAAAAATTATTCTATTTTTTATAAGGGTAAATCAAAGTGAAATTAATAAAATTAAAATAAATTTTAAAAGTAGTTTTTATGAAGGTGTCGGCAACACAAGACTTGATTTTACTTTCTTAAATTCGATCTTCGCTACTTCAATGAATTATTGGATTGTTTCATAGTAGAAAAGTGTTGATGCATTAGCACAAGAGAGCCAAAATTAAAAAAAAAAAAAATTAAAACCAGATTTTTTTTTAATGTCATGGAAATCTCATTTGAAAATATTGGAAAACTCATGTGAATAAATTCTCGATATAAACGAGGTTTTTGTTCTCAATAAGTGCGATTCCATTTGTCGAAGTTAAGTGCTATTGAAAAATTGGCAATTAAAGAAAAATACAAAAGTTTATACAAAATTGCAATTTTTCAAATGATTAATCATATGCTTTTATACGTTACATGAAGAAATTAAATTTTTAGATCATAATATTAGCCGTGTTTCTTTTGACGCTGATATACAATTTTTCCTTGATTAATTAACTTTTAATGGATTTTTATACATTTTATTCAAAGATTTTATTTGATGTAATACCTTTAAGTTAAATCTCAAATAATGTTATTTTTCTTATCAAAAAATAATGATTTTAAAGTTAACTAAATTACAATTGAATCTGTCATTTTTAAAAGGGGATATGTGACAACATTTTAACTTGTGGCAAATGTAAGAAAAACCCTTCCAAGCTTGGTAAATCTTATTTAAATGCGACTTTAGTGATATGAGTTAACTAACAATGATAACAAGCAGTAATTTGCATTCTGAGAAAATATATAGGCCAACCAGTGCCATCGCTTAAACGGCAAAAAATCAATAAAACAATTTTCGGACGAGCGACACATATCCCCTTTTAAAAATGGCAGATTCAATTACAATATACAATTGTGTTAATTTTCACATTGCGATAATTCATAAACGGTGAGTCACACGATAAAAAGACCAAGGGTATTTTTTTTAAATAATCACAAGCTCTACAAATAATTTCGATTTTCTGTAAAAAAAAGAACCGCTTAGGAGTTATTCCAAAAAACCAGTTAAGCGCCTATAAACGTCAATAAATCACTTATTGAAAATTGTTTATTGTTATTGTTGTTGATATTTGAAAAATGTAACTCAAAATTGAGTTGGAATATAGAATACGGAATAAACGTGAATATGAGAAATTATAACGAAAAATTGATATTAAGAAACCTAAAGGGGCTAGTTTAGATTGTTCAATAACCACATTCAAACGTTGAATCGGAAGGTATTTTTTCTAATATAACTGATGTAAAATCTCTAAACTAATTAATCACTTGACTTTGAAGTTAAAAAAGAGCATTTACTTCTGTACCAATGCAAATAATATATATTGAAAAATTGTATATGAATTGATACATATCGCCACCTCAATAGTACAACTAGGTTACTCCAATTTTCTAGTTTTAAGATAATTCAATTTAAATATTTTTGAAAATTTAAATTTACACTGATTTTTGACTTCTCTTGTTTAGTTTTTTTCTTAGATCTTTGCAATATTGGCACTTTAGAGAACTCTGATTCGACAGGACTGTGCACCAAACCGTGAAGAATATCATAGGGTACTTATCGCAAGAATGATAATTGAATTTGAGTGAAACTCTCCTCGCACCAGCTGGTACGTGTTGGAGAAAAACAATTTTTATGAAACTCTCCAACACGTACCAGCTGGTGCGAGGAGAGTTTCTCCAAATTTTGAATTTTGAAATTGAAAAAAAAAAAAATAAAGTCAAGTCAAAATTAAAAAAGCAAAAATAAATTGAAATATTTTTGCAGATTGATACAAGGCATGGCATACTAAAGTCCTCAAATTGAATTGTTGACGAAATAATTTAAAAACAAAAAAGGAAAAGTGCATATTATTAAGCTCAAGTGTATTGCCGCATACAATTTGCAAAGAACCCGCTGGCTTAATAAAAATGTATTAACGCATCAATACAATAACAGAGTTTTTCCACCGATATAACGAAGGTATGCAGAGCAGGACTCTTAAACGCAGCGAAAGGAAACGACAAAAATCAAAAAATTGTAGGTTACTGGTGGCTGGGATGCAGTGGAATGATTTCAGTGGCTGTGTTTTTAGGTGGTCTAACGCGATTAACCGAATCTGGATTGTCAATGGTCACTCAGAAGTTATTGGGAGAAAAAAGACCGTCAAATCAACAGGAATGGGAAAATGAATTCAATAAATATAAACAATTTCTAGAATTCAGGATGTCAAACAGCACTATGACTTTGGAGGAATTTAAAAGTATATATTAAATGGAGTATTTTCATAGAATGTGGGGTCGAGCTATTGGAATGTTCTTTTTATTACCAGCGGCGTATTTCTGGTCCCGAGGACATTTTAATTCTGGCATGAAAAAAAGAGTTGTCGCAGCTGGCGCTTTAATAGGTGCACAAGGCTTAATAGGCTGGTATATAATTAAATCTGGATTAGAAGAGATATTTAATGATGTGAATGATGTATCTCGAGTCTCTCAACATCGGCTTGCATCACATTTGTCTCTAGCATTTTTCCTACACATGTTGTGTTTATCTGCTGGACTTACCTGCCTTTTACCTTCTTTACAGTAGTTTAACAATGTAAGTCGTGCCGCTTTCCAATTGCAAAAATTGGCGCACATAAGCAAAGGAATGGTATTTTTGACAGCAATATCCGGTGCATTTGTTGCTGGTTTAGACGAAGGACTTATATTTAATTCATTTCCTAAAATGGGTGATTATTGAATTTTGAAATTGAAAAAAAAAAAAAAATAAAGTCAAGTCAAAATTAAAAAAGCAAAAATTAATTGAAATATTTTTGCAGATTGATAAAAAACGAAACGGCAAAAAGTTAAGATACTTCGATTTTAGAGTTGTATGCATTTTTCCAGTATGTCTACTTGGTATTGGAATTGGCGCACGGTGAACTACATCGTTATATGAAGCAGCAAATGTGTCGTCCCATGACGGGCAGATCTTGCATCGTGATATTTCGTTATCAAATTTGCTAAGCAACGCAGCTGAAGTGTCCAGATGAAAAGCACTGACTATGTGTGGTGAGCTGAATAATTAAGCTATTAAAATGATTCAAAAAAACGTTGTCTCTTTTTTTTCATATGTAGGCACTATATATCGCAAGAAGCAGTGTCACGTTCATCACATTTGCCTTATTTTTTCGAGTTACCTAGTTGTAGTATTGACGTGATGATATGTATTTAAGCAAGTGAATTGAAGTCTACATAATTTTTGTTATAAACGTATTTATTTCTATTTTTTCTGCATTTGATGCCATAAATCTCTTTAAAAACTCTTTTTGATATATCATAATCTTGTGTAATTCAAAAGCAAATGCTTTTATAAAGTTTTTAAAACCTGTTTGTTCGTGATATATTCGTGGGATTTTTTCAACAGAACTATGGGAATTTTTTACCTATTTTTAAGGGTAATTTGTTCCAAAAATGCTGGCATCACTGATGAAGGTTATAACTCTTATGATAGCTATACACGAGCAGAGAGTATAAATAAGGTATAGAGGTGGAGTTCGATCGAGCATGTCAATCAAACATAAAAACCACGAGAATTTATTGAGGTATGAGAACTCTCTACTTCAAGGTTAAATGAATTTTTATGAGTGCAAAGATGTGGCACTCTTTTAAGCGAAATTCATTTTTTAGCTGCCAAGTGATCATAAAAATTAGCAAGTGGATTTCTTTAAGAAAAACCAAAATATGTAAAAAAAAAATAAACATTACCTAACTCATTCACACATGCGCAGTTTAACCTGCAGACCATTTGCATTTCATTCCCTTCTACGTAGCAGTTGTTGTATTTGAAATTGTTTTTTCTTGTTGTTGGTATATTTTGTTTGCAAGTTTTTTTTTGCTATGATCGTCAATGGTTTTTTTCTCAGAAGGAGTTTGTATTTTAATTTTTTGTTGCTTTCTTTGTCTGTTGATACAAATCCTTTTGAAGCAAAAAACAAATATAACCGGCGCGCAGGAAATTGAATAGGGTCAAAATTAATAAACTAAACATTGTTTTTACACCCTACCATTAGGTTACATTCACTTTGTCCAATCGTTTGAGACGCAGAGAATGAGCCGTTTTAGGTTTAGAAAATTATAGAAGGTTGGCGGGAATCGGTAGAACACCGTCAAATGTAAGATTCTGAACTACTTTTCTTAGTTCCATTTTTGAAATTCCCAAAACGAACGGAGATATAGCCATCGGAAGATCGAGAAATAGCTTTATGAAAACCGGTATAAATTCAGAACTCCTTGATGAATTTTAATAATATTGGTATCGTATCAAAGGTATTTTAATTGGCTTCAAAAGTTTAAAATCCGAGTGATTTTCGAAATATGGCAAATTTTCGGTGTTATTGTAATGTTTTGCGAATTCTCATGAAAATATCTTTGTTTTACTTTTTAGTTTTCTATAAAAAAATGTGCTAATGAAAGAAATCAAAGACAAATTGCATATCAAATGACAAGAAATAGATTAAGCTTTCATATTTTGTTACCAAAGTTATGAGTTAATAAGACTTTTTGAAAAGAAAACTTGTCAAAATTTTCGAAAATTCGCCATATCGCAAAAAGCTTGACTCGGATTTAAAACTTAACTGCAACAATTTTATAGCCAATTAGAATAACTTTCATATGACACCAATATTATTAAAATCCATTAAGGGATTCGCAACTGAAACCGGTTTTGATGAAGCTATGTCCCAACCTTCCAATGGCTATATCTCCGTTTCGGAAAATGGTACTAAGAAAAGTAGTTCCGAATAGTCCCAAGATTTTTACATTTTCCGGTGTTCTACCGATTCCCGCTTAACCTGTATATACTCATTTAAAAATCGTTTGAATTAAAATGCAAATTTTCAGAGGTAGACGGAACTTTTATTGTGTGCGGTATAGGGTACATAATATTTCGCTTTATTCTTCATTTTTTGTTTGCAGCTGCGGGGATTGTTTTTTTTTTTTTTTTTGATTCTATGAATGGTTTTTTTTTATTTTGTTGTTGGAACGATGGTTTTGTTCATTTGCAACTATGTTGCCAAATTTCGAAAAGAACAAAGAAATAAATTTATAAAATTTTGATTTCATGCTCATATTACAAAAATGGTCTAAGTGATATATTCTTTGTTTCAAGATATTTAAAGACTTGCATTAAATTAATTAAAAGATAAATATATGACAGTTATAAAATATTTAGTTGTTGATGCATGATGTGCTGAATTTTACTTTACTTTATATTAGAGGAAGGTTAAATTTCGCAGATTATAGGTACTTTATTTAAGTGTTAAAAAAACATATTTAGGGTGCTAAATAGTTGTGAAAATCAATACGAATTTTGACAGTTTTTTGAGTTTACAAGGTTTTCGAGGCATTTACTCGTTTTAAGAAATGCCAAAATTGTCTTTACAAAATGATATAGTTTTGATCCAACTTTAATAAAAATAGGCTTTTTTATAATATCTTGTTTTTTTTAGCGACGACCTTTGTAATTGAAGTAAAAGTCTTAGATCTCTAAATTTTCCAGCTAAATGGTTTCAGGTAATTTTGTCTAAAACAAACCATTTCCCGGGTATTCACAAAAAACCTTTTTTTTATTAAATATAGACCAAATTATGTCAATTTGCAAAGAAAATATCTATGGACTTTTGACAAAACAACCTTAATCGAAATTGACAACTTTTCAGGAGAGCTAAAAAACTACTTTGATGCTTCTCAATTCTTTTTGTGTAAGAGTTGGAACAAATGTAAAAGTTTTTTATTATACATGAATACTAAACGAATATATTGCTCTAAGGTCAATAATTTTTAATATAGTTGAAATAAGATGTTTTTGTCAAATATTTTTTGATTTAAGAAATTCAGTTTTTTCCATAGGAAAAGTAACTTATTTCGAAGAAGTGCTTTTGTCAAAAATGTTTTTGTCATTTATCCTGTATCTTATCTCGACTTAAGATGTTTTGTGAAGAAAAACACCCTTTCCTTATGTCGACTTAAGTTGTTTTGTGAAAAGCATTTGTACATTGAGATAGGTTGATTTTCGATCCTTTATCTCTGCAACTAAAATTCATAGAGATATTTTATTTTTATATATATGATTAAAATCTTAGAAAATTGCCTTACTTCGAGTTAGGTTGTTTTGTTAAATGTCTACAGATATGTAACTCTAAACAGTAAAATAACATATAAGGTGTTTTCGGAAATGCAACTTAACTTGGTTGCACTGTTCATCGCATAGTATAATACTCAACACTAAACCTATTACCGCGCTTTTTGCTTAAACATTACACTTCAATAGTTGCATTTATAACTGTGTGATTAGAACAGTGTTCCCAGAAGGTGCACTATGTGAATATAAATTATGCTACTGCGGTAGTACTTACGTAGTCTTGCATATCTGAAAATACTTTTAATCTACTAAATTTAACAAACATATTTTTGCAGAAAAGACTTAACAATTACATAAAAATTCAGAGGAAAATTTCACCCAGGAATACTGGAAAATTTTAATTTTTCGTGATTTTTCTATAATCGACATAAGCTATTTTGGTAAAATAGCAATTTATGTAAAGTTAATTTCAGTAGTAACTTAACACGTTAAGAATTATATGTAACATTTTGTTATTTGAACGTGAACTTTTAGATGTGTTTCCCAAAAAAATTAATATATGACTTAGACCATTTTCACAATATGAGCCTGAAGTTAAAAATTAAAACAAATTCCTTTTTGTGCTTTTCAAAATTTGGCAACGATGCAAATTGAACTAGAAGAGTTTTTCAAAATCCAAGCAAAAATGAAATTTAACCCTTTATTGCCCATGACCACCTTTTGGGATCATTAGATTCCAATGAATATATGGCATACGGATAAGCATATATTTGTAATAATAAGAACGTGAAGCAGTCGTGTCACGTTTTTCCAGAGAATGTTATTCTTCCCGATACTATTTACATACGAGTATGGTATGCAAAAAATATCATTCATCTGCGTCTAATATTTTTACAGATAGGTACATGTTAACAATTTAGTTTTTGGAGGACCAGCCCAGGACCATTTCTCTTTGAAGATACTGATACATGGTGAAATTCCATTAAAATCAGTAGAATTGTGTTAGATTCATAAAACACAGAATATATTCTTGCTCTGATTCAAATTTTAGTTGTCCATGTTTCAACCCCTTAAAACCATCTTTTTATTGTTAGAAAAAATTTATTATCTAATTTTCACTTCTTATATCGAAAATAACCTTTTAATAAAATTTGTTAATCTGAAACGAAAACTTCGACTCTAGAAGGTTAAATTGTTAAATTCTGAAAAAACAAAAAATTTTGCAGCAGCAACGAGAAAACAAAATGTAAAAACAATGTTTAATTTATTAATTTTGACCCTATTCAATTTCCTGCGCGCCAGTTATATTTGTTTTTTGCTTCAAAAGGATTTGTATCAACAGACAAAGAAAGCAAAAAAAAAAAGGAAAATACAAACTCCTTCTGAGAAAAAAACCATTAACGATCATAGCAAAAAAACGTGCAAACAAAATATACCAACAACAAGAAAAAACAATTTCAAATACAACAACTGCTACGTAGGAGGGAATGAAATGCAAATGGTCTGCAGGTTAAACTGCGCATGTGTGAATGAGTTAGGTAATGTTTATTTTTTTTTTACATATTTTGGTTTTTCTTAAAGAAATCCACTTGCTAATTTTTATGATCACTTGGCAGCTAAAAAATGAATTTCGCTTAAAAGAGTGCCACATCTTTGCACTCATAAAAATTCATTTAACCTTGAAGTAGAGAGTTCTCATACCTCAATAAATTCTCGTGGTTTTTATGTTTGATTGACATGCTCGATCGAACTCCACCTCTATACCTTATTTATACTCTCTGCACTAGGCAACCGTTGCAGCAACTTGTAACAGCAACGTATTTTGTTTGTTGACTACGCACGTGGCAACTGTTGACGCAACCTCAGTACTGTGTATAGCTGTGGTGCAGAAAAGACATAAGCGAAAGGAAAGTAGTATTTATTTTTTGAAATGGGTGACGTAATAAGTGAGATCACTGCAATTATTATAATCAACGAACTTTTGTACGAAAGAGAGGAGAGGAAATGCAACCAAAAAAGCAAAAGAAAATTTGGTCAAAAAATTGGCTTTTAAAAAAATACGAATTTTTGAACCAAAGGTTGCTGAAAGAACGCAAAGAAAATGAGCCATGCAATTGCCATGTTCGTTTCTTTCTTTTTTTCACTTCAATTTACTCCACACGAACCAAAGATAATCAAAAGATATGAAAGGGTGAGCAGAATTTCCTATTGGTGTTAGAAAAGTATTTGGTTGTATTGGTAAATTCGTAAGTTCACCTTGGTGTGGTGACTTGCAAAATTTTGGACTTACCACTTAGGGTGTTTTGGTCCAAATTAGGGAGTTTATGTAATAATTTTACATTTTTTTGCTGTATTTCAAGCAATATCTCAAAATTAAATGAATAAAATTAATAATACAATCAAATAGTGATAGCACTTATTTTATATAAGGCAGAAAATCATTTTTTTTTTTTTTTTTTTGGTAAAAATGTAAACATTGGGCAACCTAGCGAGAAGTCAATTTTGACATTTTAATTCAACACAGGTTTGTTTACATTTTTCTCGCATAAAATTTTGAGTTTTAACTAATATTTATTTTTATTTCTTTTTTCAGGAATTTTACATTTTTGAAAAATCCTGAAATATACCACGAACTTACAGAGTTTACCGAAAAATTTGGAGTTTATTTTAAGAACCGTTTCAGTAGAAAAATACTTGAGACTGCACAGAGACTTGCAAGATATGACGGTCATTGCTAAAAAAGTGCACCTGAAGATGTGGCTGATAATCCGTTTATGTTCCCATGTTGTATGGTATCAAAAAGCACTTTAGTAAGTCGCTTTCAATTATGATTTGATTACATATTTGATTAGCTCATTTTACTTTTCTCAGAATATTGTTAAGCTAATGGAACGCATTTTGCGGCAACCTAACGAATCAGAGAACAATGAAGACGACAGTCTTCTTAATGTTATTTCCATCTCTCTAAATATGTACATAATTCAGGTTCCTCAAATACACAAAAAACTACTTGAAAGCATTCCACAGCAGTCAGCTCTGTTCTCATTGGGTCGGAGAAAGGCATTCCAACATTTACTGCATTAGTAAAGTCGCTGCAAGCAGCGGGTACTAAATATTTTGATGAACAAGTTTTGTATCAAGAAAATATTATGGGAATTTTGCGCGAATTTGGTTAGCAATAATCTGAATATAACCCTTTTTGACCGAAATAACACAATTTTTTTCATTTCTAAATTTTAGATCTATCTGATGCAATTTCGCAATCATTGGGTGCCGCACCGCTAAAACTTATTAGACAGAGCTTGCGTCAAATGGACTTCTGGCAAAATGTTTTACCTGATATGAAATACAACAAAACGTTTATTGAATTGCTGAATGACTTTTGCAGTGAAATAATTTGTCGTATTGTTTCCATGGAAGATATTTCAGCAAGGCCAAGTGGGCTGAAAATCAAGCCAAGGAACATGCTGAATGAACATCATTAAGCTGGACGAGCATAAATTTTATTTGGATTGTAATATTTGTTTTTGATTTCGATATCTGAAATGCACCTCTGCTTAGAAAATAAATCAATGAAGTAAAACAAAACAGTAGCGAATGAACTAAGTGAACTTATTGAGATTGTGCTCGAAAAGGCTCCATTATTATTTAAGGTAGCAATCTACATTTCCAAGTGTTTTGAATTAATTCTTGTTTCATTTATGTACAAAGGAAAAACACCAAGTTATTCACATAAAAAATTGGATGAAACTGGAACAGCTTAAAAAGATTTTAAACGCGTCTCTGCAAGAGATTACAGAGAAATGGTGTGGTGGGGCAGGAATTTTAACTGCCAACTATAAAGCAGAGGAAATCAAGCATCTGCTGGAACAGCATCTACTTCATTTCTTACTACAGCTGCTGTAGTCTCTTCTGATGCTGCTGCTTCTGTCTGCTTGTTATTCGCATTTTCTGTTACTACAATTTCGGCTGCTGGTATTTCATTTTGCTTTTTCCACATTTTAGCTGCCGCCAATAATTTCAAACTAGGACGTGCCATTTCATCCTCGAGAAATATGTAATCGAAAGCCTCTTCCCAACCTTCGTCAACGCCACTTTCTGACATGATTTTTTGTCACTTTTTGATATAATTTTTCATCAATATAATCATCACCAAAGAATTCATCTGCCCGCTCATAAACGCGTCTTGAACCATGTATAAAACCATGATTCTCTTCAAAGCGTGCAAACTTTATCCAGTTCTTGACATCAGGATGGACATAAACGAAACGTTCGTAAATTGCGCGTGCACGATCGATTTCCTTGTAGCGTAGTTCAAAATTAACATAAGTTTGCCAAGCTTGCTCCTCCGGTTGCCATTCCATCCAACGATCAAAAACTTGACGTGCACCAGCAACATTTTCCAACATTTCCTCCATATACGTGTATTTATACCAGAATTGATTGACACGCAGCATAATGGTCACTGCGCGATCCCAGAGATTACGCGCATGATTCACCTGTTTGTTTTTCATCTCCATCTCCGCGTATTTCAGCCAAATAGTCACATTTTACTTGCTTCCTGAAAATTATGCACTGATCCTTTCAGATAAGTTTCGTAAAGCTGAATTTTTGCTATTTTAAAAGAAAGCAAACCAAGTAATGGGTTCCAGTCGCCATAAAATTTTCTAATCAAAAATAGAATTATTAATATAAAAATAACAAAATCATTTTTTATTTCAACTTACCTAAATCCAGGCAACAATTGGTTTCCATATTCCAATGCATCTGCCCATTTACCAACTACAATAGCGCTTTCAAATGCAGGTCTTGACGTGCCATAGAATGGTTGCAAAAAACTTTCTTGCTTACTGAGGCAAATTTTGCAAACATCCAGGTCTTTTAAAATAATTATAAAAAAAATGGATTAAATTTGGAATCTGATTTGTGTAAAATGAACTTACAGGCAATTTCTTTCACATTGTCTAAATGACTTTTTGTTAACGTCATGGCTTCATTAAATGTGCATTCATTTCCATTGTTTCCTGTGGATCAACGCATTTGGAACAAATGCACACGCTGTTCGGGTGTGTTTAGTAAATCAATGTAGCTGAAAAAAATCTGTAACCAAAGTAGATGTATATTAGTAAACAAACTGTAAGTACACGGTAGATTCCTTCACCTTGGACCAATCTAAATGATCCATATCTGCATTTGGTTTACAACAACGATCTGTGACAGAGACACCCAAATAAATGGCATTTGCAATGGAATTCATTTCACCATCGAGTATATTGAAACCATTTGTGATTAACTTAAAGAAAATAAAAAAAACAAAAACGAATTTAATAAAAGAAACTTATTTCTGAAATGTCATTAGATGACAATGAACTCACCAAAAGTCAAAAAAAAAATCACCTCGTGCAGGGTTGTTTTTTTCCCTTCAGTTACACCCGACCTACCCGCTACAGCCAACGGACCATAACTCTTACCCTTCCCGATCCCCTCCCTCACCAACGGACCATAACTCTTTCCCCTACGTACGCCCACCCCCTTTTTTCTAACTTTTCTTCTTCTTCCTGAAAATTTTTTTCCATAAATCGAATGAAAATATGACTACTATACATCGCAAATCCTAAGTAATCAATTATTTAAAACAATTGTGTTCCAACATAGACTTGCAAGGCCCAAAATGCATTGCAATTGCCATTTGAAATTTTCATATTTTTGCATATTTTTTTAATTTCACCTCGATGTAAAATGTTGCCACTAAGGCCATTATGAAAAGAATATAAACAAATATGTGCCGGCAATTGCATCCAAAATTCCCCCAATAAGTAAAATTATAAAACTAATTAACTTTTTTATTTCAAAAATTGGAGTCGGTTTTTGTTTCTTAGAGAGCAAAAACGAAAGAAATTCAGATAGTTAAATATGAACTCTATTTTCTTGATAATTTGCGAATAAATTGAAATGTATATAAAAATACGTATATAAAAACGTGTTTGGAACATTTATCAAAGCCACAGTTTCCTATTAAATTGTACCTTTTGATAATGAATCTTCTGGTGACAATTGTCGCGCAAGTCACAATTTGAAAAAAAAAACCGATATAAAAAAGGGCATAAATTAATTACAAAAAATTAAAAAACTAAATAAAAAAAAAAAAATAAGACAAGACAGTTTTGACGTATTTTTTGATGCTGCAACCGAGTTCGCCGAAAAAACTATTTGTAACGTTAATATTTTAAGATGTTTTAACCGAAAAAGTTAAGAAAATGAGAAGAATACTATTTTTATTTATGTGGACTTTTGGCAAAACAATTCGAGATAAGACAATTTTCTAGGACTTAAGTCATAAATATAAAATTTAAATACGCTTCTTTAAGTGTGATCATCGTATCTCTATGGTTTCTAGATCCAGAGATATTAGGCTGTCCCATAATACACGCAAGATTTGAACTTAGCGCCATTAGTGCGGTGATGTTTTGCTAACCATAGGATATAAGGAATTGACAGCTGACAGTTCAAGATAAGGAAAAATGTATTGAAAGGGTAGATTAATCGCTGGATCAACGAAATTGTGCCACAATATTGTAAAGCAGTAAAACAGTTTTTTAACTCTCCTGAAAAGTTACTAATAGCGCCATTAGTGCGGTGATGTTTTGCTAACCATAGGAGAAAAGGAATTGACAGCTGACAGTTCAAAATAAGGAAAAATGTATTGAAAAGGTAGATTAGTCGCTGGATCAACGAAATTGTGCCACATTATTAAAAAGCAGTAAAACAAGTTTTTAGCTCTCCTGAAAAGTTACTAATTTCGAGTTAGGTTGTTTTGTCAAAATGCCACAAATTTATACACAAATTTATATTGTTTTATAAATACTTGTTATTGTTTTATTTGCTATGTTTTAGCAATCACAATCCTTTTACTTGAAATGTCAGTTTATGTATTTCATTACCCAAAAAAATGTTTCTTTGTAAAAACATATTCTAAATAAAATACAATTATCTATCAAATATCAAGCGTAAAAAAGGAATCTTTAAAAAAATTCCCTTAAAGTTTTATGAATTAAAATTCCTTGGCTTGATTTTGTGAGGAGGAAAGTTGGCGGAGCCGCGTTTTCCTCCTACAAATCATCGCTTCTATAAATGCTTATTATTAGGTATCATATTTTTATTTATATATGTATATTAGTAACTAATTATTTCTGAATTACAAATGAAATGTAATTATTTTTATTATTATTAATTAAAATAATAATTTACTGTCATAATTAAGTAGTTAGCTAAGGAAAATAAGAGTAATTTAGTTTAAAGTAAAATCCCCACCACATCACTAAAAGTGATATAAACGGCAACACCGCACAACAGCTGTTTCTGACACACAGCTGTCGTTCGGTTTGTTCATTGTCAAAGAATGATAGCATAAATTTAGACACACAGCAGTTGATCGGGACAGTCTTTGCGTGGCCGGCGGCCAGCACACACCAGCAGCAGCAGCAGTAAGCAGAAGTAGCAGACAAGGAGGAAAGCAGTCTTTGCGTGGCCGGCGACTGGCGAACATCAGCAGCAGTAAGCAGCAGAAGGAGAACACAGGAAACTTAAGAAGAAAACCGGTAAGCAGCAAGGGAAGTGAAATATTTAAAGTAGTGGCATGAGTAGTGGTGTGGTAGTATAGTGACGTAGTAGTGGAGTGACGTAGAGACCGTGTATAAGTAATCTGGTGTTGTGTAGGGGTGACGTAGCCCGATACGAAATCAGCTACCTCACGGCCATAAGCCACGCGAGTAACTTAATCTTGTGTTGTGTAGGGGTGACGTAGCCCGATACGAAATCAGCTACCTCACGGCCATAAGCCACGCGTGTAATTTATTCTCGTGCATAGTAGGGGTGACGTAGCCCGATACGAAATCAGCTACCTCACGGCTATAAGCCACGCGTGTAACTTAATCTTGTGTATAGTAGGGGTGGCGTAGCCCGATACGAAATCAGCTACCTCACGGCCATAAGCCACGCGATTAATCCATTCTTGTGTATAGCAGGGGTGACGTAGCCCGATACGGAATCAGCTACCTCACGGCCATAAGCCACGCGTGTAACTTATTCTTGTGTATAGCAGGGGTGACGTAGCCCGATACGAAATCAGCTACCTCACGGCCATAAGCCACGCGTTTGAAACCGTCTTGTAGCGTAGGTGGGAGCAGCCCGACACGAGATCAACTACTCACGACTATCAGCCACGAGATTACGACAGTAGCCATTTCAGTAGGAACAAGCGAGACGACAAACCACTACTACACTTAACGAGACCACGGCTATCGGCGACGAGAGAGCGACGCATAGGAGCGAAGAGTGGTGGGGAAGCAGAGAGACGTGTTTTAAGATATATATATTATTTTCTATGTATTAAGAGAAACTGAATAAAGAAATGAAATTGCACTAAACAAACAAAACTCCAACCCGTGACTTTGAATTTAACCAAGAGGCCGTCCTTTTCTTTATAAATTTTTGTAGCCGAACCCCTGGACACCGGCGAGCAAAACCGCTGGCTGAAAGGTTCGTTACAATTTATAACTTAAAAACAATGAAAACCTTGTTTTCTCCACTTCTAAGTTAGTATTTTAAACTCTTGACGAGTAGGGCATCCATATCATTTTACAGTTTTGGTAACAACAGATTGAGTAAAAAATTCAAAAAACCTGATATTATTCAAATTAAAAAAAAAATCGTGACGCACAGTGCTTTTAGTATGTTTTAATTGAGTTTTGAAGCAATTTTAAACGCTGGGTTTTATATTTATTTTCATTAAAATAACAGAAAATTATATTTTTTAATGTTCATTGAATTCCCATACAATTGTCTTAATCGCCTAAGAATACCCTAAACTTACACAAAAATTTTGCGTTATAACATATGGCAACATAGTTTTGAACGTGCCTCACATATTCTCTGTCAGACAATCCGTGTGGGCAGAGGACGTCGGCAGAGCTACTTTCATATCTTTTGATTATCTTTGACCCGAACCTTCTTACTTGCTTGTTTCCAACGAACTGAACAAGAAAATGCAGTAAACAATGATACACACGACGCGACGGTTGCAGCAACAGACCAAATTTATCAAAACTTTTTGATATTTCTGTCAACGCACAGTGATGCGATTAGTACATGGGAAAGTACAAAAGATAAAAGGTAAATTACAATTTTTAGGGCCAGTTTTTCAGTGCAAGTTGAAACTTCGTTTTAACTAAGTTATATTAAACTCGTTTAAATTGTTAAACTCGTTTAACAATGAAATGACTTTTTCAGTGCGGGTGGCTACAAAAAATTTTAATTGTAGACTTTCAATTATTGGCGTTTGGCCACCACAACGGTTGGATTACATCAACGCTTAGCAAGTGCATTGTGATCAAGTCGAAATGCGGTCCGCGAAAAATGTCATGCAAAACTTTGATCGGGAATTACTAAAGCAATTGCGTCGCAATCGAGATGAAGAAGCTGATTGAATGAAAATGTACCCAGTTGGGAGGTTGGTACCTGGTATACGGAGCCAGTGTCAAAGCTTTGCTTAAAGGCATCTCGGTTGCTCAAATGTTTAAGCAATTTTATGGTCATAATGATTGGAAATCATATGCAGAACTTGATTTTATTAAATAGTGGTCAAAAGTGAAGTTTGTGAATTTTTTATTTTCCAATAAATTCTTCTTTTTCAAATTATGGATTTTTTTTATTCATTTATTTATTTGTTTTTTTTTCGTTTTTTTTTTTTATAAAATATAACGGCCAATATCGTTCAGTTACACTGAGTTTAAACTACGTTTAACATTCACTGAAAAACTCTGTAACGAACCTTTCGCGGGGGTGATCCTCAGCGGCGTCCACAGGTTCGGCTACACAAAATTTATATTTGCATAGACCTCGGCTGAACATGTGATAACTGAAAAACCCTACACCAACTTCCTTAGCTCAGAGAGCAAAAACACACGCGTGGTTTGACATTACACAATTTGTTTTATTTCAGTTTTTCTCTTTGTCTCTTGTTTCTTTCGCTGCTGCTCTGGATCTTCGCCTAATCTCTCTGAAAATGTACCCAGTTGGGAGGTTGGTACCTGGTATACGGAGCCAGTGTCAAAGCTTTGCTTAAAGGCATCTCGGTTGCTCAAATGCTTAAGCAATTTTATGGTCATAATGATTGGAAATCATATGCAGAACGTGATTTTATTAAATAGTGGTCAAAAGTGAAGTTTGTGAATTTTTTATTTTCCAATAAATTCTTCTTTTTTCAAATTATGGATTTTTTTATTCATTTATTTATTTGTTTTTTTTTCGTTTTTTTTTTTATAAAATATAACGGCCAATATCGTTCAGTTAAACTGAGTTTAAACTACGTTTAACATTCACTGAAAAACTCTGTAACGAACCTTTCGCGGGGGTGATCCTCAGCGGCGTCCACAGGTTCGGCTACACAAAATTTATATTTGCATAGATCTCGCCTGAACATGTGGTAACTGAAAAACCCTACACCAACTTCCTTAGCTCAGAGAGCAAAAACACACGCGTGGTTTAACATTACACAATTTGTTTTATTTCAGTTTTTCTCTTTGTCTCTTGTTTCTTAGTTTTAATGTTTTTATTCTCCTTCACTGTAGGTTCCGCTCTCGCTGCTGCTCTGGATCTTCGCCTAATCTCTCTGCTGCCTTGTCACGCGATGTCAACCTGTCGCCATGATCTCGTATTCACCCGCAGTGCTCTGCCATGACGCAGTTAGCCGCTCGTGTCTATAGTCACACATACAAAAGAACGTCGCGTCGGTTTGTTGCGTTTGAATGTAACTTGCTTCCACCCGCAACGCTCTGCTATTACGCAGTTAACCGCTCGTGTCTACAACTTAGCAAGAGAGGTGTCGTGTCAGTTCGTTTGTTGGTTTTGCAAATCTGTTTCCATCCGCAGTGCCCAGCTATTACGCAGTTAGCCGCTCGTGTCCACAACTTAGCAAAAGAGGCGTCGCGTTGGTCCGAAGTCTTTGACAAAAATAAAATGTTACCTGAACTCTGTAGCTGCAGCGGTTGATGTTGCCTGCGTGAAACTCAACGATTGACTGACCAAGAATCGACTTCAGCTCGTTGCTTTATAGTTATTAATTTCACTTTGACGAAATATGAAATGACAATCAGCTGTTTTGGTTCACATAGTTGTCACATCGTGCAATGTTGCCGTAGATATGAAAAATGTCTTGGGCCTGTTCACATGACATTTCTCAGTGTTGCATTTTATCTTATGACTAAAGTACTTATTTAGTAATACATTTTCCCTTTTTCTGTTTTTTGGGTTTTTGTAATTTTTTTAAATAGAATTCAGATTAGTTATTATAAAAAGAAAAATATAAGTAAAATAATAATAATAAAATAAAATATGGGTTTTTTTCCTAACCTTTGCGATAAATATCTTTTTCAATTTATACTTAAACTTTTATAGAAAAAAAAAAATTGATTTTTTAATTGAACTTTTAGTCATATATTTGCAAAGATCGACTTACATATAAATCTATCAATGCATTTTTCTAACACATAATTATGACAAATCAAGGAACGGATTAAAAACACGGCTATAGTGACATATGTTTCGTCTTTCGCCACAAAGACTCATCAGACTATTTTTGTTTTAATTATAATTATATTTATTTCACTAAATTAATTATAATTGAAAAATTGCAAGTTTGAAAACTTTTTTTGTGTTTTAGGCCTGGGCGTGAGTTGAACCAAGGAACTCGCGGTTGGTAGCAGAAGTCGTTACCACTGCACCAGCCTTGCCCGGCTGCGAAGCCGACTTTTGCCAGTTTTGTTAGTGTGTTAATACGTATTGATATATCATAATTGTTGTTTTGTGTTATTTATTGATATTTGGTATAGTTGTTCCTTTGGAACAAATTCAATACCGATTGCAGGTGTTACCACCTTATCAGGGCGTGTTCTCCCAAATAACTTTAAGAATTTTTAAGTGTGTTACTTAATGACATTTTATATATAGAAAATTGATTTTTTAATTGAACTTTTAGTCATATATTTGCAAAAATCGACTTACATATAAATCTATCAATGCATTTTTCTAACACATAATTATGACAAATCAAGGAACGGATTAAAAACACGGCTATAGTGACATATGTTTCGTCTTTCGCCACAAAGACTCATCAGACTATTTTTGTTTTAATTATAATTATATTTATTTCACTAAATTAATTATAATTGGAAAATTGCAAGTTTGAAAACTTTTTTTGTGTTTTAGGCCTGGGCGTGAGTTGAACCAAGGAACTCGCGGTTGGTAGCAGAAGTCGTTACCACTGCACCAGCCTTGCCCGGCTGCGAAGCTGACTTTTGCCAGTTTTGTTAGTGTGTTAATACGTATTGATATATCATAATTGTTGTTTTGTGTTATTTATTGATATTTGGTATAGTTGTTCCTTTGGAACAAATTCAATACCGATTGCAGGTGTTTCCACCTTATCAGGGCGTGTTCTCCCAAATAACTTTAAGAATTTTTAAGTGTGTTACTTAATGACATTTTATATATAGAAAATTGATTTTTTAATTGAACTTTTAGTCATATATTTGCAAAGATCGACTTACATATAAATCTATCAATGCATTTTTCTAACACATAATTATGACAAATCAAGGAACGGATTAAAAACACGGCTATAGTGACATATGTTTCGTCTTTCGCCACAAAGACTCATCAGACTATTTTTGTTTTAATTATAATTATATTTATTTCACTAAATTAATTATAATTGAAAAATTGCAAGTTTGAAAACTTTTTTTGTGTTTTAGGCCTGGGCGTGAGTTGAACCAAGGAACTCGCGGTTGGTAGCAGAAGTCGTTACCACTGCACCAGCCTTGCCCGGCTGCGAAGCCGACTTTTGCCAGTTTTGTTAGTGTGTTAATACGTATTGATATATCATAATTGTTGTTTTGTGTTATTTATTGATATTTGGTATAGTTGTTCCTTTGGAACAAATTCAATACCGATTGCAGGTGTTTCCACCTTATCAGGGCGTGTTCTCCCAAATAACTTTAAGAATTTTTAAGTGTGTTACTTAATGACATTTTATATATAGAAAATTGATTTTTTAATTGAACTTTTAGTCATATATTTGCAAAGATCGACTTACATATAAATCTATCAATGCATTTTTCTAACACATAATTATGACAAAAAAAATGATTTTGTGTGTCGAAAACGAGGTTTCCGACTTTCGTCGTCACAACTCATTCCTGAGCTTAAATTTAGTTTAAACAAGAAAATGAGTTAAACTTGCACTGAAAAACTGGCCCTTAATTTATTTAACGAAAATTAAGAATGCAATCCTTATTTTTATTTGTAGCAAGCGCAAGAAGTGGCTTGCGGTCAAAAGATTGAAAACCTAGAAAAGAGTTCATGTACTTATCATGTATAAAAAATTATGAATTATGCGTTAATTTTTTACCGCTTCGTCTGTTGAATATTGTATTTTTAAATAAATAGTATGCAAATATTTTCCTCAGCTGATATCTTGTTGTATTCTTTTTAGTTTGTTGATATTCGTTTATTTTTTGTATTTTTGTTTTTCGTCAGCTGTCAAATTTTTTCAGTGCTTTCAATTGTTATATTTAATTGCAGATGCTCGTTTTTTTGTCACACATATACAATTATATATACGCGTCCAAAGAAACACGCCTATTATTAATACTTTTTATTTTTTATACATATTTATACTATTTATATAATTAAATATAATTTATTTATATTATTTTAATGTATTAATAATATTTATTGCTTTTCTCGGGCTATCTACGATTTTTTTTAAAATTTTTATTTCTGTAATTGATTTTTTTTTTCTGTGTATTAACATAACGTGTTGTGTTTGTTATGTTACCCGGATTAGAGCTCAAAGTAATGAAATTACCCAAAAACCATTTATAATATTTAGAAAAAATATTCAGAACCTGGATTTGAAATTTCATTTTTAGGACAATCAAATCGGTTGAAAAAAAAAAAAAAATACAATGTCAAGTTTACGCACTTAGGCACTCCTAGTGCTTAGAGTAGACATAATATTCAGTTGAAAAAAAAAAAGTTTGGTGAAAATATCAAGTGACCATTTTTTTTTATTTACCGAAATATATAACCAAATTTTTCGTTTTTTTTATTTCGTGTATTTATTTTTTTTTCTCAGTGTGAAAATATTGTGTGTTAAATTACAAATATTTAAACCCCACGAAAAGTCTCATCGACTTAAAATTATATAAAGGGTGTTTTTTTTAGAGGTTTGTTTTTTGAATAGAGATAGAACTGGCATTTTGTGGTCAAATCTGGCAACTCTAATGTCATTTATGTTCAGTTTGGTTTGCCATTTCATCATGAACAGGTTGACAAAAGAACAACGCTTGCAAATCGTGCAAATTTATTTCGAAAATAATGGTTCAGTTCGCGAAGTTTACCGCAAGCTCCGTCCATTTTATGGTCGACATAATCGTCCATCAGAGCAATAAATTCGGTTAACCATGGGTCGTTTTCGCACTACGTTTACTCTATGTGATAATACGCATCCGCAGAGACGTCGAACAGTGCGCACCGAAGAAACAATTGCCGCTGTAGAGCAAAATGTTGAAGAGGACCCGAATGAATCGATTCGCCACCGTGCACAGCAATTGGAGCTTTGTCCATCAACTTTATGGAAGATTTTGCGCAAAGATCTTGGCTTGCGACCTTACAAGATTCAGCTTGTGCAAGAATTAAAGCCGCGAGACCATGCAATGCGTCGTGATTTTGGTGTATGGGCCGAAAATGAGATTGATCTCGATGCTGATTTTCATCGCAAAATTTTGTTCAGTGATGAGGCTCATTTTTGGTTGAATGGCTACTTCAACAAGCAAAATTGCCGCATTTGGAGTGAAGAGAATCCACATGAGACCCTTGAGACGCCATTACATTCACAAAAACTGACTGTCTGGTGTGCTCTATGGGCTGGTGGAGTCATTGGGCCATACTTCTTCCGAAATAATGCTGGAGAGTCAGTTACCGTTAATGGAGACCGGTATAGAGCCATGATAACCGACTATTTTGTTCCCGAATTAGATGGCATGAATGTGGATGAGTTGTGGTTCCAACAAGACGGCGCTAAATGCCACACAGCGCACGTCACAATCGATTTATTGAAGGAAACATTCGATGAGCGCATAATTTCGCGGAATGGACCTGTCAATTGGCCACCAAGATCGTGCGATTTGACACCATTGGATTATTTTCTTTGGGGATATGTGAAGTCGCTCGTCTACGCCAACAAACCAGAACAACATTCGTGGCGTTATTGCCGACATACGGCCCCATATGGTCGAAAAAGTGGTTGAAAATTGGACCTGTAGAATTGGCTTTATTCGAGCCAGCCGCGGCGGCCACATGCCCGAAATCATATTTAAACATTAATGGCATAAAATTATCCTTCCAATAAAGCCAAATTGATGGACATTAAAACGATTTTCTTGTGTTTTATTACAATTCGAAGTTCTATACCTCTAAAAAAAACACCCTTTATATTTCAGACAATACGGTCAGAGCCTAATTAATACAGTAACATTTAGTACCATCATATGTGTGGATTAAGAAAAAAAGTCAAAGGTAAATTTGTGCACTAAGGCATTTCCAGGGCTTACAGTAGACTAACACTGATTAAATAAAAAAAAGTTTGGCAGAAATATGGAGTAACCATCTTTTTTTTCCAAAATGTTTTGCAGAATTTGTCGTAAATTCTATTCTATAGCACCAACATTTTAAAAATTTGGTTTTGAATTTATAATATTTCCAAAAAAAATATTTTGCCCGTAATGTGTGCCAATTTTCAACTCTTTTCGATATTGGGAAGTACAAAAAAAAATTGTGAAAATAGCAACTAATTTCATGGACACAAATTTGGAAAACATCATAATTAAAAAATTGCTTATGAGTTAATTATATATTTTCTGATATTTTTTCATATTCGGAATGTAAAAATTCGATTTCGAGTTTTTTCCGTCTAGCTTGTACTGATCGCATCACTGTGCAACGGTTGCGGCAACACGAAAATCAATGGACAACACAGCTACACACTAGGCAACGTTTGCTTCAACATGGCTGTGTTGCTGCAACGGTTGCCTCGTGTGTGGCTAGCACTAGAGCTGCGACATCGACTGGAAATTATCGATTTTTCGAACATCGATGTTTTCTGAATTAACCGTCGATTTTAAGGAAACATCGCCAAAAAAAGATCGATGTTTGGCAAGATCGATTACTTTTATAATTCGTTGCAAACTCTGACGAAACGAATCAAATAAGTCTCAATTTTTTTTTAGAATATGGTACAGTAAAATTCAAAACATTCTTTTATAAATGGAAAAAATTGCTACGGTGTTGAAGCTTTGCATATATATTAATTAAAATATTCCACTTCGATTTCAAATTATAACTGCCATAACTTTTTGAATATTCTTATATACCTAAAAAAAAAAAGAATTTAACGAAAAAATAAATTTAATTTTTACCTTTAAGGACCAACGGGACACTGGTGTCCCATTTTATCTAAGCACCTTGTAGGAAAATAAACCGATGAAACATAAAGTGCTTGACGTTTCTAATTGTATTCGAGATAAAATCTACTGAAAGTTTGTTAAAAAAAACACAATTTTTTGGATTTGGAATGACCCAGTGAGGTCCTGAGAATATAAAGCTTAATTTATCTGATACATTTGAAAATCATATTTATTTTCTATCGACGAAGGCCCATTTGGCTTGTATTGCTTAGAAAATGAATTAAATTTCGTTTTTTTTTGTATGAAAATCGGTCTTTTGTTTTTACTTTTATGATGAAAATAACCACTTTTTCACAAAGATATGGCTAAATGGGTCTTATCAAACTAAAGACTGTAATATTTTAGACCAGGAATACCAAATTACTCTAAACTCGGGAAAACTAACTCAGTACTTTTCACTTGTAAAGGGACGATATATATTATTCCATAAAACAGTTTTTCTACATTTTCTTTTATTTAATGGAATAGCTCTTAAACGATAAATTGTATGTGCGCACATGTGGCTTATCATTTATAGACAAAATTCCCTATTGCCAAATCGAAAATCAAAAATTTGAATGAAAACACATAAGCCACATATATGTATACTAGGATGGGCCAAATTGTATGGTCGAAATTTTATCGACCTTGGCTACCCCCCTATGTGAAAGCTCATTCAATTCTATGAATATTTTCCCAGGGAACCATACCTCTGCGTTCAACTATAGTACGGCACATTTTCGATCGAAAACTTTACCTTGCATTTAACATTTTTTTTATTTTCATACTAAATTTTAAAAATTCTTATAGAGACAAAAGTAATGTCATAATATGATTTGGCTGATATTCTGCCAATAATCAATAAAATGAGGTTTGAAAGTTTGCTTGATGGTGTGGAATTGATGGTATGTATTTGAAAAAGTGATGTTGATCAAATATCCGATTATTACGACCGATTTTCAAAATAAACGATTCATATTTTTAGATGAATTTTTTCAAACAAAACACCAACCTAGGCTGAAAGTTCATTCAATTCTATGAATATTATTATGAACCATATCTCTACGATTAAAAATTTTACCTTGCAGTTAATATTTTTTTTTATGCAAAATTTTCAAAATTTTTTTAGAGACAATAGTACCCACTAGAAAATTTTGTGCGGCGACAATTAGGGCCCCGTTAGTTTTGCCTAACCAGAACGTTAGGGCCAAACGCGGGCGCCTAACAAGGCCCTCATATCGGATGTAACGGAGTTCCCCATATTTTCCCAATAAGGAATGCCTAATGCCGGCCTAATTAGGTAGGCGTTCGTATTTAGGAAAATTTGAGGCTTACCAAACCAGGCCATCGTTCGGATTTCGCACTTGACCCTAACGTTCTGCTTAGGCAAAACCAATTGGGCCCTAATTCACGCCTAACTCATAATAATCTTCAAATCAATAAAATTAAAAATAGCTCTGTATTTTTTTAGTAATTTATTAAAAATATTACTTCTTATTTCTATCTTAATTTTTTAAGAATTGTTAATATGCTAAATTATAATAACTGATCACATTAAAGATAATTCAGATTTATTCCGAAATCCGTGTGATTTCAATTACTTATTATTTAGGGGGCTTTTTGATTAAAACCGTGAGTCGAACGATAAAAAGAATTGGAATATCTATTGTGGAGAATTGCAGGTTGTACAAATTATATAAGTTCGGATTAACAAAAAAGTAATCGATAGGTAATTTTCTTAAAAAATCGCAAAAAGTCGAAAAATTCGATTTTGTCGAATATTTCCTAAACGGGTACTTTCTCGTAAATGTAAATCAATATTATTTGTAGAGCCTGTAATTCTGCACAAAACAGATTTTGATACTTTTAATCGCGTGACTTACCATTTTAATCAAAAGCTTCCAAAATGGAAAATAATTGAAACCACACGGATTACGGAACAGTCCTTATTGAAAATAAATACAATTGCAGACATATCTGACAATCCTTATTTAGTTTTTGAACCGTAAAATTTAATAAAATAGGGTTTTAATGAAACAATTGTTTGGAAGAATGAATGAATCATGTATTGAAAGGAAATCTTAAAGAAGTTGCCTTTAATTATAACATTAGCATGGAAGACGAAACGAATCGGGTGACTTAAAATAAATCGTTAATATCAGCCTATTCAAATTTTCATTAAAAACTTGGTTAGACTTAAGCTTCCATTTTAACTCAAAGAATTAAGTTTATAAACAAAAATTTCAATTCTTGTCTTAACTTTGAAGTTGTAAGCAATTGAAAATCAGTCATTCGATTTGTTTCGTCTTCCATGCTAAGTCTATTGAATAGATATGTATCAACATATCGGCACGAAAATGCAAAAGGACGTAACAACATGGTTCGACATATCGCTAGAAATAAGAAAAATTATAGAAGTGCACTCTGAAATGAATTTGAGTTATTTTGTTGTAACGTCTTTTTGCATTAAAGTGACAATTTACAACCAAAAAGTCAATAGTAGAACTTCAAAAAAAATTCAGAAATAAAATCTGCTGCGGATTTCAATCAAAAACCCTTATTATCACGTGCAGCACGACCACCATTCCAATCCCTGCAGTGATGAAGAGCCAATGATTTTATGATGGTATACTCACTAAGATCTTCTTTCGATTTTGAAAAAGTTTTAACGAAACCATCTGCAAAGAAAAAAAATTAATTTCATTGGACACTGTTAAGAAATAACGTGACAACCCTAGAAAAATGTTTTTGACTAAAGGATTCAGTTCGATTTCAAATAGTAACATATACATATCTGAATATCATTGCATTTGTTCTTCAACCAGGAAAGAAAAGCGTAATTATCTCAAAACATTTTTCAAGAAAGCTGCGCATTATTTCGTAAAAATTTTTTTAAGTATACGTACCCCTTCGGCTGCTTTGGTGCAGTTAAACTTAAGCGCCAGTTCGCAACTTAAAGCATAACGCAAATGCGCCGGCAGACGACCAACCCAATCAGCGACAGTGAATTTACTTAATTTACTAGCAAGATGTATCTGAGCAACTGCAATCATCTCTGGTTCCCACTGTAGACAGATGAAAGTGCTTAAGGAATCATTTACGAAATTCCATGCCATTTGCACCATTTTTTGAAGTTTCTGCTGATCGCCTTTGAAGCATTTCGCATATTTGAGCAAGAATGTGTATGGATGTTCCACCTGGAGATCGAATTTTATGGTTTGCAGCAGAATACGCTCCAAAGTCATAACTTCCTATAAGAGAATTTAAGAAAAATTTACCCAAATAATAATAAATTTAGTTTTCTTCTAACGCACCTCCTTTGGATCTTCTCCGAATGAATAGAATTGCGTGTCCGTTAAACGTCCACGTGCAGTATTTATTATATCCTTGCATTTCTTGGGCGTTTCCTCCACTTTGCCCGCCAAGAAGATGCCACAGCATGCAGTGACATAACGCGGAAAGCTCTTAAACGAATGAAACATATAAAAGCGATGAAAGTACACCACTCCGATAGCAATGATATTGCGTCCAAGGCCTATTTCGGTGCCACAACTCATGATGAAGCGTGCGCCTTCTTTGCGACAGCGACGTTCCGTGTCCAATGTTATGTGATCCAATACAGATGCTGTGTCTTTCAACTCTTATTTGTCATAATACCAGCAAGGCATTGTCCCAATGTTGGCAGTGATACTTTGACTAGGATTTGGGGAGTTTTGTTGTTGCGGCGTCTGCTTCAGAATCTGGCTCAGTTGTTGTAGGTATAGGCATTCCTTCATGAGAAAATGATTACGCTATCGCTTAAATTGATTTATTTATTAAATAGAACAAAAGCACTTACGATTATGTTCAATCCAAGATGGAAAATACTTTTTTGGAACTACATTCTATTAGAATTTTATTCACAAACCGAACAACAAATCAAATGTCAGGGCTGCCGATGGATGATTTGATTCCTAACTCTATTTAGACAAGCGGTGGAGGGTAGAGTCGATGCAAATCCCGGGATTGATTAAAACTATTTTTATCAAAAATATGAAATTATGTTAAAAAAATTAGGTAAACATTATTTAATATTGTTCAACAAGTACCGATTTTGATCCGACATTACTCATTTTGTTGGTAATTGAATTTAGAAAAAAAGAAACACTTTAGATTTATGCAGTTAAAAAAAAAAATAAGAACAATTCTCAACAAAATATTAGTTTTCGATGTATCTGTCGATCCTCAATCTGAATCTGGCATCAAAATTGGTCTATCACGTATGGTTTTTGAGATATCCTCAACTCAAAGTTGAAATATCACGATTTGTGAGGTTATATGGAGGACACTCGAAACTATTTTCTATTGAATGCGTAATATAGTACTATTTTGTGCCTTCAAAATTAGTTATAAATTCATGATACCATTTGAAATTATCGTAACTTTTTATAAGAAAATCCTTTGATACTATATCATAGCTCATTTTGAAGACAAAAGCCGTGTTCTTTTTGACGCGTATATACAATTGTGTATATTTTTAAATTGCAATAACTCATGAACAGTGAGTCGCACAATAAAAACTCTAGGGAACTTTTTTATGGAGAATCACGTTCTCTACAAAAACTTTTCATTTTATATTTAAAAAATTTATCTTTTAGGAGTTATTCTATAAAAACTGGTTAAGCGCCGATAAACGGCAAAAAATTACTTTTTTTTAAATAACTTCTAAATAATTATTATTTATCTAAATATTATTTTTACAAAAGATCAAAATTATTTGTAGAGCATGTGGTTCTCCCTGAAAAATACCCTTGGACTTTTTATCGTACGACTCACCATTCATAAGTATATACGCGTCAAAAGAACACGGCTAAAGATTAGAACGAGATGCTGCATTTAATAGAAAATAATTTCGTGCATACTCCATATAACCTCAAAAATCATATTTTTTGAACTTTTAGTTAAGGACATGTCAAAACCGTACGCGATAGACCGATTCGGATTCAGAACAGGCAAATGCAGTGAAAATTACTATTTTTGGTTAGAATTGTTCTATTTAAAAAAAAAAAACCGCATAAATTTAAAGTGTTGGTTTTTTTCAATTTCGGGATTGCAATTTATAATCCCGGAAATCTCGGGCTCGCCAAAAGGCTCAAAAATTGACATCCCTAATACATATATATCGAACAAATTAAAATGGCATAGACTTGCAAAAAAAGAATTAGTCAAAATGTACGAAAATTTGCCATATTTCGAAAATCATGACTCGGATTTAAAACTTTTGTAAACCAAATTTGTAGTGAATTAAAATACCATTAATTTGGCATCAATATTTTTAAATTCTATCAAGAGGTTCCGGTTTTCGTAAAGCCATATCCCGATCTTCCGATTTCTATATCTCCGTAAGTTTTTGGAAAACGGAACTAAGAGAAATTGTTCGTCCCATGAATCTTACATTTTTTGGTGTTCTACCGATTACCAACCACCACCACAAGTAAAAATGGCAAAGGCCTAAGAGTATTTTGAAACAAATGAGTTTTTTGGCACGAAAGGAAAATAAAAAATATGTAGCTGTGTTTTAGACGTCATTTTATATATGCTCGTATAAGCACGTAGAAAAAGAAAATTCACAATGGAGTCCCTGGTAAAAAAACTATGACAGCTGTCATGATCTTAAGTTCGTGTGGTATTAATCGTGGTACTAATAAAATGAAAATGTTACTTTTTGAGAGCAATAAAAGCACTAAAAATACTAGATTTTAATAATATTTTATCTTATAGATTAGAACAAACATTTTATTCGTACATTTATATTATTTAATTTTGGAGCATCTTCAAATGTTCTCATTAATATCGCATTACTTTTTCCCCAGATTTACCGAAATTCGGCAACTTCTCGTTTTTCATTATGACAAGCGCATTAGGCGTTCATTAGGTAAATCTTAAGCCTGCCCAATTAGGCAAATGTTAGGCATTCCGAAACTAGGCAACTGTTCGTTTATCACTATGACTACCGCATTAGGCAAACCTTATTTAGGAATATCCTAAGCCTGCCTAACTAGGCAATTGTTAGGCATTCCGAAACTAGGCAACTGTTCGTTTATCACTATGACCCCCACGTTAGGTTTTCGTTAGGCAACCGAAATTCGGCAACTGTTCGTTTAGCACTATGACCACCGCATTAGGCGTTTATTAGGCAAACTTAGTTTGGGCAAACCCAAAGCCTACTTAACTAGGCAAGTAATAGGCATTCATAATTTAGGCTAACCCCATTGCTTCCCAATTAGGGCCTAATGTATTTTTAGGCATGCCTAAGCAAATTTCTAGTCGGGAAATATCATCAATTCAACACTATCAAGTAAACTTTCCATAAGAACAGAACTCAATTTTATGGATTACTGACAGAATACCAGCCAAAACATATAAGAATTGTAAAAATTTAGTATACAAATAGATATTAAACGCAAGTTAAAATTTCCAATCGAAAATGCGCCGAACTAAAGTTGAACGTAGAGATATGGTTCCTTGGGCAAATATTTATAGAATTGAATGAACTTTGAGCCTAGGTTGGTGTTTTGGTTGAAAAAATTTATCTAAAAATATGAATCGCTTATTTTGAAAGTGGGTCATAATAATCGGCTATTTGACCCATGCCACTTTTTTAAATACATACCACCAATTCCACACCATCAAATGAACTTTTTATGTGAACAGAACCCAATGTAATTGATTACTGACAGAATACCAGCCAAATCATATTATGACATTACTTTTGTCTCTACAAGAATTTTCAAAATTTAGTATGGAAATAAAAAAAATATTGAATGCAAGGTAAAATTTTCGATCGATAATGCGCCGAACTAAAGTTGAACGCAGAGGTATGGTTTCTTTTGCAAATATTCATAGAATTGAATGGCTTTCATATAGGGGATAGCCGAGGTCAGTTTCCAAATCGGCCCACCCTAATATATACGCTACCAGCTTTGCCAGTTTTCTTAATTAGATATTTTCAAGCTATAACTCGTACGAAAACAATTTTATAAGCTCGAATATAGTCTACAAATATTGTTCTCCTATTTGCAAAAACTGATCTGAGGCGACAATTTTTTCCATTTTTAGTAGTAAAAAATTTTGTCATTACTATTAAAAGAATATGAATGCGTATTTTTGGAACAAAATTTGTGAAAACATCGAATAAAAACATCGATGCTAAAAATCGATTTTGCAAAAAAATCTAACGCTAAACATCGATGGTAAAAATAGTCGATGTTTTTGTGAAATATCGATGTTTAATCAAATCGATGTCGCAGCTCTTATAAATCTTGACTCCAGGGATTTCAGAAATTGTTAATGAAACGCAAGGATTTGGCAATATCTAGCGATCGAAACAGGCAAAATGCATTCCTCCGCTAAAAGGCTTCACAAAATATCTTCATCCAGTGATATACGTAAAGCTTTTATTGACTACTTTACTGTTAACCATGGCCATAAAATTGTTCGCTCTAGTCCAGTGATGCCGTTCAGTGATCCTAGCTTGGCATTTGTTAATTCGGGTATGAATCAGGTAAACCATAAATTTTTTTGTTAAATGAATTATTCTACTATTTCTTTAACAGTTTAAATCCATTTTTTTGGGGACAGCACAACCGGTTCACAAAAGAGTTTGTAATTCTCAAAAATGTGTACGAGTTGGTGGTAAACACAATGATTTATCAGTGGTAGGGACGGATGGCTACCATCATACTTTTTTTGAAATGCTTGGAAACTGGTCATTTGGAGATTATTTCAAAGTACGTACATTGCGCAACCATTTACTGTTTCTAAAGGTTTTTTCTTTATAAAGCGCGAAGCTTGTGAAATGGCATTTGAGCTCCTACGAGGTCCATTTCAAATTGATCCCGAAAGGTTATATGTCACGTATTTTGCTGGAGATAAAGTGTTAGGTTTACCTACAGACTTGGAATGCTTCGAAATTTGGAGAAGCATAGGGTAAATGGTTTATTTCCATATTTTATTTTCATAAACTCCCATAATATGTAATATTTCCTTAGTTTTCCAGCGTCCAGAATAATTCCTTTCGGCAGTGGAGATAATTTTTGGGAAATGGGCACTACGGGACCATGTGGACCATGCACTGAAATCCATATTGATCGCCGTGCCGATTTAGACATTAACAGCCATCGCGCCAAACTTGGTAATGCTGGACATACCGACTTGATGGAGTTATGGAACTTAGTTTTTATTCAATACAGTCGGTAATATTAGATCAATATAAGTTGAAACTACCAATATGCAAAGTAAACAGTATACACTAGTGTGGCCAGTACATGCAAGGTCATGATAGCTGGTCGTCAATCGGCTCCAAATGTCGAAAAAAAATGTTCCCTGATTTTTTCAGAATTTCATGTTGAACCTTGATTGGCACTATTGAGCCCTGATTGGCCCTTTGGTATATGTGGCCGTCTGTTTGTTGAACTTACGAGATGCATGAAATTTGGTACAGATAATAAAGATAATAGGATCGTAGATAGAATCCATAAAATTGCAAAAAAATATGAATAATTTTAAGCTGATCATATTAATGTATGATACTTTTTTGTCTCGAATGGATAAGATTTAGAAGGAGAAAGACGACATTCTCGAACAAAATTTTCTTAAAATAGTTCTCATCAAAACGCACCACTACAGAATAACACTTTTCTATCATGCAGAAAATTGTAAACAAACAATTGCAATCATAACCAAATGGTCACACTTTAAATTAAATCACTTCGTTATATGAAATAAAGTAGATATTGAATTTTGTATCTATAATTTTATCAAATTATAAAATTTTCCTTACTTCAATAAAACTGCTCTACTAACAGGTATTAAAATATTCTACGCAATCTATTAGTTCCAACCAAACCATAAATTTTTAGTGGAGTCAATGAGGCCAAAAAACAGGCAAAATGAGGACGTCCTCAAGAACAGCTCCGATTTTGATGATTTTTTTTTTATTTAAAATCAAACATTTTGGAGCGCGGTCGGAATTATATAATTTTTTGAACAATATTTAAAAAAGTTATATTTTCATAAGAAAAAATTGTTAAAAGAAATGCAACAAACAAAAATCAAAATAGTCATTTTATATGTATTTGGCGATTCTCAATCTGAATCTGGCATTACAATTCCTGTACCTTGTATGGTTTCTGAGATATCTTCTCTTCTTATAGGGTCTAAATTTGTGTATATAAAAACTGTTGCTATGCTTTTCTCAAGAACGGCTATAGCGATTTTAACGAAACTTTGGAAAATGATACGCGCTAACATATCGACGACTTATATTCAATATACTCTATCTACAAAAACACAATTTTTCAGGAGAGCAAAAAAACTGTTTTATTCGCTATTTTTTATAGTGTTAATCAAACGAAGTACTACGATATTAATTAAAAAGAGCCACTAGATCCTTCAAATAAAATAATTAAAAAAAATCTTAGTTATTCGCCTTATTATAGCAGATAGAGGATATTGCAATTCAAATATAATATAAAATGCGTGTTCAAACAAGCAGATAGAGCCTATTGCACAATGATAAAAACCAATTATTTTATGAATTATTTATTAATAGATGGTTTTTTAGCAAAAAAAAACTCAAAATAGGTTAGGTGCCTGGCGGACTTGAGAATGCAAAATATGAGAACCGAAACCTGAGCTCAGATTATTATAGGTCCTTATTTTTTATAGCCGTTTATTTTGAACTTTGATCTGCTTATTATGAATCTAAACTTGGTTTTTTTTCTATCATGTAAAGATCCTGTTATCCTTGCTTATAGCTTGCTATATAGCTCTAAGTAGGCCTCAAAACAGTGATTTTTGGACATCTAAGAAAATATAATTCAGAATTTTTACATGATAGAAAAAATCCTAGTTTAGATACGTAATAAGAAAATCCCAGTTAGTGATGAGCAAAATTAGTCTTGGTCTTGATTCTTGGTCTTGGTCTCGGTATTAGACCAAGACGCTAGAATCATTGCTTCTGTGCTCTTGGTCTTGCTCAGAATTATCATCAAGACCAAGACTGCTTTTTAGTCTTTCGAATTTATAGTTAATAGGTGTGTCACGCCCGTTTAAGCATAAAATCATATCTCAATTCGAAATTTGGCATCTTTGAGACCAAGACACAATATGCAAGACCATGGTTTGCTCACCACTAATCCCAGTCCACCATAAACTGCTATAAAAAACTAGGGCGGAAGACTATGGTAGGCCTGGGCGGGGAGTAGGGAATAAAAACCTTTGCTCCTGGGTACATCTACTTTCTAGTAACTGGGTGTACTTTATATAAAAATCTGAGCTCATATTTCAGTTCTCATGTTTTGCATACACAAGTCCGTCTGGATACCGTTCGACTCATATATACAATTGAGGAGTGGCCGTATCAAAGGGCCTAAGTACCATTTCGAGGCAAAAGTAATTTCATACATATTATGTGCCATAATAATCATTTATTTGACAGGTATAATTTTTTTAACATAATGCCATCAATTTCACGCCATCGAGTAAATTTTTCGTGAAAACAGAAAACAATTATTATTATTATTTCTAACAAAATGTCACCCGATTTATATTATGACACAACTTTTGCCTCGAAATGGTACCTAGGCCCTTTGGTGCGGACACTCCTCAATTGTATTAATTTTCAAATCAAGTTTAACCGATCGCGCCCATTTTTGATCACAGATAGCCTAGTAATATTGTTTTCATCTGAACCAAATTTCATGCGTCTAGCCTTATCTGTTTGTTTACAGAAGGGCCAATCACGACTCAGCAGGGCTATCAAGTTCCAACATACAAAACTGAAAAAATCAAGAAAATTTATTTTCGCCATTTGGAGCCGATTGACGACCGTTTGTCATGACCTTGTATATAACGGCCACCCAATAAATATAATAAAATGAAAAATCTTTCATTTTTCATATGTAGATAGATATTGCATTTCACAAAATCGATTGCTGTAGATAGTGAATTTCTTTAAATGGGAAAAAATAGCTCTGGAAGCAAATTTTTCGTTTGGAATTAATATCATAGATGCCATTTGTCTCAATGAAGGTTTTACCATCAAAAACTAATTTTCGTGAAAATTGTAGATAGAGGATATTGAATATAAGCCGTCGATATGCTAAATGAAATAGACTTTGTCTTAGTATATACTTATGAAGAGGCGTGGCACCGCCCCACACTTTTAAATTGATTTGGTCATATCTTTTGAACCGTATAAAATTTTTTGATGAAAATTAGTGCATAGCTACTGACTATCAATATCTTATAGTGGGCAAAAATTGAGCGAAATCGGTAAAGTGCCACGCCCACCTTTTTAACCAAATTAAAAGTTTGGGGCGGTGCCATGCCTCTTCATAAGTATATACTAAGTCAAGGTCTATTTCATTCTTTAGAATATGCTAATGCGCATCTTTTTCTAAAGTTTCATTAAAATCGCTTAAGCCGTTCTTGAGAAAAACATGACAACAGTTTTTATATACACAATTTTAGACCCTATAAAAAGAGAAGATATCTCAGAAACCATATAAGATACAGCAATTCTAATGCCAGATTCGGATTCAGAATTGCCAAATACATATAAAATGACTATTTTGATTTTTGTTTGTTGCATTTCTTTTAACAATTTTTTTTTTTATAACTTTTTTAAATATTGTTTAAAAAATTATATAATTCCGACCGCGCTCCAAAATGTTTCTGATTTTAAATAAAAAAAAAATAAAATTTAAAAAAAAAATAATCATCAAAATCGGAGCTGTTCTTGAGGACTTCCATCTAAAGTGCTTCATTGACTCCACTATCTTGGTCACTACCAGAAAAAAGGTCTACGGTAAACTAACAACCCTTTTGATATTTTTGGCGAGTTCCGGTTAAGATTTGTGCTAAATGGCCAAACATATCTAGACGAATTATTACTACACATTTTTGGTAGAAATAGTCCAATGTATCTTAAGCTTCTAATAAAATGTTCTCTTGACTAAATTAAAAACTTTTAACAAGTGTACTTTCTCCCAAAGTCAAAAAATCGAAAAAAATAGAGTTTTGCGAAGTTTTTTTATCAACACTCCACCGGAGATTTAACAGGTGAATTCAGACAGTTTTTGGATTTAGCTCTAAATCTGCGCAATAATCACAGAAAGGCTACCGATTTTGGCTATTTTCGACCAAGTGGCACCCCTGAGTTTTGACAATTGGCATAAACACAAAGCAAATGGAAGATAAATATTAAGAAGAAAACGAAATACAAGTTTAATTTTACTGCTTCTGATATTTATTCCATTTTTAAAAACTTTTTATATAAATCAAACAATGTTGCCAATGGCGTCTTTCGTGCATTTTTGGAACTTTTTTTATGTTACGATATTTCGGAGAAAAATAGAGATATCGATATACAGTAGACCCCGCTTTATAAATTTGATGAAAAATGCAAACTTTTCGGTTCAATTAACAGGGGAATCAAGCGGGCCCGCTGAAAAGGGTGCGAATATCAGTTTTTTTTTTGCAAATATCTCACTAACGGATACTTCTATAGAAAAATGTTGGGACAATTTTGTAATTGTGTGCGTATAAAAAGTTGTTCAGTAAAGCACAATCCACTTTCGTCGGCGTTAAAAATATCAGCTTCATCAAACCCCTTTAATAATCCGGGAAATCATGGACTTTACGAAAGACGACACTTTAACGGGTTTGCCTTTGCCATAGCTAGTTCGGAGTATCTTTATTGAGCTGTATTGAAAACTGTTCAGATTTTTCCATCAGTAAAATTTATGTTACTTTTAATATTGTTGATATTTTAAAAGGTGTATTTTACATGTATTTTTCATTTGGAAATAATTTTCTTCCTATCGATTAACCGGGGAAACCAATTAAGCGGAAATCAATTAATAGGGGATTTGGGTGCCTTATTCAATGAGGACAGTTTCACTAGGCATTTTTAATTCAATTATCCGGGGAAGTCAATTAAAAAGGCGTCAATTAAGCGGGGTCTGCTAAAAACGAAAACGATGCGTATTGTGCCAGTGGTCAATTTTGATCAAAAAATTTACTTTTTTAAGTGAAAAATGGAATAATTTGAAAAAATTTGTTGGCAACACTGAGAATGTTATTTGGTACTACAACAACCACACTGCTTTTGACAGTAAGCGCTGTATTCAATTAATTTCATTATATCCAGAGAAAATTTGATTTCTCATTCGCTTAAGAATTTGACAAGCTTTTCGTTCAAAAGAGAGCAATGCGTATAAGACTCTAATCACGTTGTGGTTGGGCCTTAAACATTTTTTTTCCAATATCTACATATGAGCCGTTTATTTTGAAAGTGGGTTAGTCCAAAAGTAAGTCTGATTATTATGGCACATACCGTGCACGACATTACTTTTGACTCTTTATGAGTTTAATTTTTTTTATAATTTAGAGTAAAGATGGGCGTGGGCTCGGGCCTAAAAATAGAATTTCCTGCGGTCTACATGCGGGCCCAAGCCTATATGCGGGCCAAGAATAGTGAATTTGTAAAAGTTTTCCGGACACCCTGTATATGGGCATATCTTCCCTTATATGACCCACGTTTTAAAGGCTTTTTTTTTCTTATTCTATATATTATTCCTAGACGTGTAAAATGAAATTCCCAACAGGTGAACAAGAAAATGTCGACAGCGGGGGTGTCAGGAGGTCATTTTACCCGAAAATTTCGGAAAAATCAGGATTTCCGATCATATACGGGAGAGCACACATTTCATTAGTAGTAGATATATTACGGGGCACCTTTCCAAATATTCTCAAGTAAAATCGTATGTGGGACATGGCGAGTGGGTTAAAAAGTCTAAATCGCTCAGTATGGCCACAGAACAGGCCTAAAATTCTGAAAAAATTCAAGCAAATTCCTTGATAAAAACTAAATCGACTTTCTTTATGAAGTTTTTTTAATGTAAGCCCCTAATGCCGAGTAAAAAACGAAAAACGCAAAATTTTGGGCAAAAACGCCGATTTTTGGCTATATGCGAAATTTTGCGTTTTTCGTTTTTTACCCGGAATCAAGGAATTTGCTTGAATTTTTTCAGAATTTTAGGACCTGGTTTGTGGCAGTAATGAGCGATTTAGAGTTTAACCCGTTCCCTCGCCATGCCCTACATACGATTTATCTGAATTTTACTTGAGAATATTCAGAAAGGTGCCCCGTAATGCAAACCCCGAAATCGTAGCTGATCGTCTCCGCGAAATATCGCAGAAATACATAGGTATCCCATATAAAATAAAAAAAATGAAGAAAAAAAAAAAATAAATCACAACAAACAAACACAAAAATTGTTATTTTTAATGTATTTTGCAATGCTAAGTCCGAATTCGGCCTTAGAATAGCTGTATCTCACAGGGTTATTGAGATATTCTAGCCTAAACAAGGAAAAAATATAAAACTAGAATATAGAACATTCATACGTAGAATCCGATACAGCATCTTTTTCTTTTAAACCTCATTTAAATTATGTTAATCAGGCCTACAGCGATATCATATTTTGGATTTACCATTTAGATTTTGAATTTGCTATAAGTTGTACTTTATTATATATGTGATCAAAATTTCTTATAATTTTTAATGTCATATTTACTGAATAGCTTTATTTTTCTCCGAAATATCGTAGACTGAAATAATGAGAAAACATGTTTTTTGCAATTTTTTAACTTTTTAGGTTAGGATATCTCCGAGAAAAATAAAGATATCGACATTGTTTGAATTAGGTTTAGAAGATTGATTAGAGCTTTTACGGGTGAACGATATGTTGTCTACTTATGTAAGGACAGTACTGAATATATGAGGAGTAATCGAACAAAAAGTGACATTTCCATGTTTCCTTTTTGTTCAGAAATCAATAAAATGTGATTAAAAAAGGTAGCATTTTTTTTTTTTTTTAAATATGTTTATGCATAAATATACACTAAAAAAACTGCCTTACAATCGCGTTTTTACACATTTAAAAACTTTCATATTAATGGAGATAACTGAGTTTGAAATTTGGAAATGTTAACTTTTGTCAGGAAATGTTGGAAATTTTACTTTTTGATAATCATTAAACTGAAATGATGCCTTGTGGGAGCAATAAAACCAACTGAAAATGTTCGACGAAGACTATGATTAGTGGTTATTATTAAATAGGTAAATGTAATTTTTCATCAGAACTACAAAAAAACTGTAAGTTGAGTGGAAATGTTACTTTTTGTTCGGAAATCGATGAAAAACGCGGTTTTCTTGGGAACTGTTATTCTTTGAACCGCCAAATTCAACTGGAATGTGTAGTTCATAGATTTACATACGTTTCTTCAATAAAAGCAAAAAGTCAAAAACTGGAAATGTTACCTTTTGTTCGACTACTCCTCATATATAGTTATATGAAATTCGCATCCGCAATTTATTTCTCTGTAAGTTCTGTAATTTTGAAGATATTGTCCATTCGAGCTGAAAAATAAAGATACGAAATGGAATGGCCAATATCTCCAAAATTGCAGAACTTATGTAGAAATAAATTGCAGATTCCAATTTAGCGGCTCAAAATCCATATAAAAACTTGAACAGTTTAAATTTTAAAACCCAAACTTTTTTCATATCTGTAGTGGAATTCCCAAATTCTTTACCGACATTTTTCGGTCGTTAACTTGCGAATAACAAAGATTGTTGCTAATTGGTATTCCCAAATATAATATTAACAATATTGCTGTCGTTAACTTGCGACAACATAATAACATAACATAACATAATTTTAACAACTTTTGTAGCAAACTTTGACTGTTGATTTCGGTCTGTTGTTGTTAAGTTTGCTACAAGTTTTTTAACGTCGTTATCGTACCGAAAGAAACGTTAATGTAGTTTTTTATTGAAAAATGCAATCAAAATAATTGTTTTTGAAAAAATTCTAAGTTATGCCTAAAAATTTCAAAAAATTATATTAATAAGAAAACTCAATCCTTAGCTCATTCTTATATTTATTATATCATAGCTGAGCCGTGAACTAGACTACTTTCAGGACGTACTCTATATTTCTGAAAATAGCGTTTTCTGCACTTTAAATCAAGGATAACTCGGATCTCAGACTTGACTTAGCAAATCGAAGGTCATATTCGGATTCAGCGAACAAAAATCTATAAAAATCACCTACTCTGATTTCATACTGTGTAGTCTGTACCCCCTTTAAGCGGCCCTTATGTTCAAATGATAGCGAAAATTAAATTCATAGCTAAACTCCACTCATCACATAAACTACGCTTAAGCTCACACTGTGAAATTGACCAAATCCGATCGTTTGAAATCGTTCAGCACAAAGATATGTACTTTAAAGATAACCTTGAAGTGCATTACATGATGCAATTGCAACTAATGCCTTCCGCTTCTGGTTAAGCTTTATGTTTCGTATAGCAACCTGAGTTTTTTTATTAGTGTCAAAAAGTCTTTTATATTTTTTTCGGATGATGTTTTTAATAAGTCGATTACATTTTTTTTATTATTTTGGTCTGTTTCAAGATTTTGGTAGATTCTAGAGATTTCGATGCAATTGGATAAGAAATGTTCTTCTACTGTACAACAATATGGACAAATTGGATGTGGGTTTATATTTTGTTCAAACATTTTGTACCATGTCAATCAATTTAATTTATGAACAATAAAATATTTCTACTACTACTTCTAAATAATATTTTTTGTATTTGTTTGTTAATATTTATGTACGTATGTATTTGCATGCAGTGACATTGCATTAGTTTCCAATTCCAATACTTCTGACACTATTAAAGAGTTTTTAAAACAAAATAATGTCATTCCTCTTGGCGTATATATTTTCTGTAGGAAACTTGGCAATAAGCTAGCTCATGCTTCTTTTAAAATATCGGCAGCTTCTTGTCATTTCGCTGCCGTGTGCAATTCAAAAGCATGGGTTGATAATGTCTTCATTTCTGAATCCAAAGAAACTAAGAAGACTTCTCGATTTTCAAATAGACGCAGTTCAAAAAACTAAATCGGCTATCCCTTTACTACCAAAATGTAAGTGGCCTACGTTCAAAGACGCATGATATTTTTTTAGCAACTCGGAGTTATTTGACAATAGTTTTTATGTTTTTAGAAGAGACAGACACATAGACGATATTTCTCCAGTCGGTGGAGGCGTCTTAATAGCCATAAAAAATCATTTGACGAGTTCATTGTTTGAAATTCCTTGTGCATCAGACATTGAACTAATATGCGTAGAGGTAATTATTCGCAAGTCAAGTTTATATATTCTTAACACGTATGTTCCTCCTAATAGTAGCATAGAAGTCTTCGACAATCTTGCGCAGGCCGTAGAATACATTACTCAAAAACTTGACTTTAATGATGACATTTTATTGTTGGGTGATTTCAATTTGCCTGACCTTAAATGGCCTTTGTCAGAGGATGACACATATTATTATGCGTCCTGTCACAAAACCCGACAACAACAAATTTTTGTTGACGAAATTCTAACTGATTTACAACAAGTTAGTTGTATAACGAATTGTCACGGACGACAACTTGACTTTGTTTTGGCTACAGATAGTAGTAAGATTGTTGTAAATAACGCCTTCAATGCCCTTAGTGTCGTTAATACTTATCATCCACCTTTGAACATATTGTACCAATAAGATCAAAATAATTTTAATGATAAATGTTCTTCTATAAAAATTTATGAATTCAATTTCAAAAAAGCTGGCTTTTTGAACAACAGGGCTTGGAAAAAATATATCTGTAGCCAAAACCAAAACGATTTAGAAAATTACAACAAACTGTTTGACGAATTCAAATTGAAATCAGCTTCTGTTTATTCTGAGTATTTGAATAAAATGAAGCTGAACATTCTTCAAGACCCCAAGAATTTTTGGTGATTTATTGATTCGAAAAAAAAAAATCGGACGGTTTTCCGACTGAGTTCAAAATTGGTGACCAGCAACCCCGAAATAATTACGGGGTTGTTTGCTAATTTATTTAAAAATTCTTTTTCAGCGAATTTAATTAGCCCTGATGTCGCCTATTTTCAATTCATGGCAACCGACCCGAAAGTTTCATTTAATGCAATATCTTTCTCGCCTGAACTCGTGGAGAAATATATTGCATGTATTGATGACGATCTTGGAAGTGGACCTGATGGTATTCCAGCAACATTATTAATTAATTGTAGTTCTATCTTGAGTCATCCACTCAGCTTTTTATTTAATAAATCTATTAACGATAACTATTTTCCTCAATTTTGGAAGGAATCATTCATAAGTCCAATCTTTAAGAAATTGCAGGCCCATAGCCAAGCTATCATCAACCAAAGCTTTTTGAAAAAATTATATATGATCAAGTCAAGGTGTGCTCTGGTGTAGTCGTTACATCACGTCAGCATGGTTTTGTTAATGGCACATCTACAGTATCTAACCTTCTTGATTTCACTTCTTTTACATTAAACTCTTTGGACTCTGGTGGGCAAGTTGACTGTATCTACACAGATTTCAGTAAAGCATTTGACAAACTACCACATAACTTAATTTTGTTTAAATTAAAAATTAAATTTTGTCAGTTGGATCGAATCTTATTTGTCTGATCGTTCATATCAAATAAGATTTCGGAAGGTGTTGTCACCTCCATTTACTGCGTCTTCAGGTGTTCCGCAAGGAAGCCACTTGGGACTTCTCCTGTTTATTTTAGCAATAAATGATGTAACTCACATTATTAAAAACTCTCATTTGCTAATATATGCAGATGATATGAAAATATACAGGATCGTGAAGGGAGATAAAGACAGTTTCCGACTTCAGTCTGACTTGAAATCTTTTGAAGTTTGGTGTTGTAAAAATAGCTTACATCTCAATTCTGATAAATGCCAAACAATTACTTTTTCAAGAAAAAATAATATTGTAGAGTTTAATTATAAATTTAATGATAAACAAATCTGTCGTGTCGATACAGTCAAAGACCTTGGTGTACATTTTGATGCTAAACTAACGTTCAATGGACATATTAATGAAATTTGTAAAAAATCTTCATAACTGTTTGGCTTTACTAAACGTTGTGCGTTCTTAACTTAGAGTATGCTAGCCAAGTTTGGTCACCATTTTATAATATGAGGAGTGTTTTTTCAAAAGGGCGTAAAACCATTTTAAACAAATTTTCAGTAATGAGAAAAAACTTTTATGGGCTGTTTACAATAACTTATTTTTTTTTAATGTCTCCAGTGTTATAGCGAGTTGATCAAAGATTCTAATCCCCTAAACATTTTTGTTGTAACATATTTGTAGTAATTGCAAAAAGTAAAAAACATTTGTAAATAAGCCCTTTTGTTCTGAAACGTTTGCAAATAAGCCCTTTTGTTTCGAAATCACTCTTATTCCACCATTTGGAAGTTTGTTTTGATGTCTATAGGCATGGTATGTAAGCACCTATATAGACTGGGACATATAAAATATATTAAAAGTTTTTTTGGCCACTATTCGAAATACGCTTTTTCAGGGCCGTGTTTAGGCATAGGCTACAGCCTAGGGGCCCGCACCTCAAAGACGATCGAAGCAAAAAAAGAAATTTTATGTAGCGTAGAATAAAAAATTTTAAATCAAAATTTTTATTTTAATACAGTAGTGCACATTTTTTGGCTTACTCTCGCTAAAGAAGTTACGCTTCAAACATATTTATAACACAAAAATTTTCGCTGAAAAAAATTTTCAAAAATCTATACTAGTTGCTACAAAAAAAATATATTTTTAAAACTTTTTTTACGTTTAGTGCAGGCAAAATAGGTTAAAAAAGTCTTTTATATCTAATTTTATTGAACATTTCGATCGGTCGTAGCTCATTTTTTTCGTAATTAAATTTAAAAAAAAACAATGCTTTTAGATTTATGCAGTTTTTAAAAAATGTTAAATAACGGTTTGTTTTTGTAGGCGCTAAATGTGAATCTGGCCTCAGAAACGGTCTATCACGTATGGTAATCTAAAAGTTAAAAAAATATTATTTTTGAGGTTATATAGAAAAATCACGAAATTAGGTGCATCATTTAGTAGTACTATTTTTCGTCTTCAAGATAAACTATAAAGCGGTTTTAAATCATTTTTCTGGTAAAAGTCTTGATCCTTTGAAAATTTCACCATAAAAGTTAAAAATCGTATGTGGTCATATTATTTACTCCAAATTGCCAACATTTGACCTTATGTAGAGTTATTTATACTTTCAGAAAAAAAATGTGTGACCATTTTGAATTTATAATTCTAGTCGAAATAACTTTATTTTTTTCACGCACAAAAATGAGTGGCATAATTTTCACTCCACTCGAGTAAGGTAAAAATCATAAAAATATAGAATCACTTAGACTTTCATAATTTTAGTAACAATTTCTTTTTTTAGACAGACATTTACTTTATATACAAAACTTTATGCCTCTTCATCATATGCGTAAGTAGCGCAGAAGATATGTATTTGCTTATCACACGGAAGGACCAGGGTTCGTACCCTAGCGTGGTCAATTCGTTTTTTTTTTATTTTGAACTTAACAGTAGGGTAAATATTAGGGCTGTGCAATGAGCTGATCGAACCTGTTCGAGTATTCGCCACACACAACGAACAAGATCGATCAGCTCAGCTCAACTCAGCTCAACTCAGTTCGTAAGTTCGTGAGTTTTGAGCTGATCGTTTGATCGATCAGCGAATTCGTTGTGAGCTGATCGTTTGTTTGTTGAGCGCGTTAGTTATGAGTTTTCTCGTTTGTTTGGTTACGTTCAGCGTGTTCGATATGCGTTGAATATGATTGCAAGTTGCAATCAGCGTTGCAAAAAATGTGTAAGAATTGGGATAAGTTTAAGGTTTAATATTATACACGAATATTAAACAAATATTTTGCATAGTTGTTTTTTGTTTGAACTTCGGCTCTTCGCTGTACACAGCAGAAGCAACTTTCATTATTGCCACATGTTTTTTTTTTTGTAAAATTTGCTTAAACCATACATTTCAAAAAAAAAAAAAAATTTTATTTTAGCCTTTAACCGCTTAGATAAACTTTAAAAAAATCCAACATATTTTTTTTAGAGTTGCCACCTGTTTCTTTTAATAAAATCAAAATTTTCTATCAATAAATTGCTTAAATCATCATTTTCTCTCTATAAATTGACATCTTGGGTTCAAAAACGTTTTTCAGACGTTTTTTTAGAAAATTGCATTTCATTGTCAACATTCTTTATTGAAAGTTATAGAATCGACCCACAAACCCATAGTAAATTTTTTGGGGTTGCCACCTGGTTTTTTTAATAAAATCAAAATTTTCTTGGAATAAAATGCAAAAATCATCATTTGCTCTCTATAAATTGACATCTTGGGTCCAAAAATAACGAAAGAAAAATTTAAGGTTGCCATATTAAGGTTGCATGACTTTTTTTCGCAAAATTGCATTTGGTTGTTAACTTTTTTTATTGTTTTTGGACTCAAGATGTCAATTTATAGATGGTGGCAACCCCAAAAAAATTGGCGTTAGGAAATAACGCCCAAGGAAATTAATGTGGGTTTTTGGGTCGATTCTATATTTTTCAATAAAGAAAGTTGAAAAAGAAATGCAATTTTCCATAAAAACGTCTGGCAATCCTGATATGGCAACCCTAAATTTTTGTTTCGTCGTTTATAGAGAGAAAATGATGATTTTAGCAATTTATTGAAAGAAAATTTTGATGTTATTAAAAAAACCAGGTGGCAGCCCCAAAAAATTTACTATGAGTTTTTGGTTCGATTCTATAACTTTCAATAAAGAAAGTTGACAAAGAAATGCAATTTTCCAAAAAAACGTCTTTCGACCCTGATATGGCAACCCCAAATTTTTGTTTCGTCGGTTTTGGACCTAAGATGTCAATTTATAGAGAGAAAATTATGATTTTAGCAATTTATTGATAGAAAGTTTTAATTTTATTACAAAAAACAGGTGGCAACCCTAAAAAAAATTAACTTTTTCATTCAAAATCATTTGTCAAAACGTCTTAGTTTTATTTTCAATTTTATTAAGTTCACAATTTCAAATTAAGAGCAAAAAAACAACTATGCAAAATATTTGTTTAATATTCGTGTATAATATTAAACCTTAAGTATTATTTCTACGCAATTCTTACAACGCTGATTGCAATCATATACATCGCATAACGAACACGCTGAACGTAACCAAACAAACGAGAAAACTCATAACTTACTAGCTCAACAAACAAACGATCAGCTCACAACGAATTCGATGATCGATCAAACGATCAGCTCAAAACTCACGAACTTACGAACTGAGTTGAGCTGAGTTGAGCTGAGCTAAACGAACTCAGTTCGGTACTGAAATTGTGTGAAAAGCTCATGAGTTTTGAGTTTGATCGAACTAGTTCGGCTCGTTGCACAGCCCTAGTAAATATCACGTAAATTTTTTCAAAAAAATTACTAGCAAACATACATTCTGAATTGACTAAAACAGTAAGGTGAAATTTATTTCGGTGTGGAGTTGTCACTATTCTGATTTGAAATTCTGGTAAAATTTATGAGAAATAAAGTAGCAATTACTATTTGCTTTCTCCGTATGGTGAAAAAAATTTAATTAGAGTTATTTTACAAGAGACAAACCTATATTTTCAGATGGGGCCCGCACCACAAGTATAGCCTAGGGGCCTCCAAGTCCTAAATACGGCTCTGCGCTTTTTTGTATCAAACTTTAAAAATTTCTATGGAATTATATGGAAATAAGCCCTTTTGTTCTGAAATGTGACTTTTGATCACGATTTTACCGTGGAAAAATGCATTTTTTGTGATGATTTTTGAACTAGAAGATGCAATTTAGGATGGTAATGGCGATTGCATTCTCAGGTTTGTTCGAGGTTGGAAGTGGTTTTACGCCCTTTTGAAAAATCACTCCTCATATACATATCGATAGAATTAAAAGAATTCAAAAAGATTTTGTTCGTCTTGCTCTTAAAGGCTTTGATTAGATCGATTCTTCCTCCTTATGAGGATCGTTTGAAGTTGTTACATATGCAGCCTTTGAGTACGCGTAGAAATATTGCGGATATACTTTATCTGCATTAGCTTATTATAGGGTCTCTTGCAACGTCCAACGTAAAAGTTGGCAACTCGAAAATCGTAGTTTTGAGCAATGAGCATTTTTGTATTTTAACTTTTTTGTTTTTTTGTATAAAAACCTATAGAAAATAAATTTAGTTGTGACTTCAAAAATAGAGCCCAGGCCTTCAAATTTCAAGCTAGAGGTACCAAAAGTTGACACAAGATGGAACCAAATGTGTAGATTTCGAAAAACGCTGTCCCGTAAAAAGTTGGTAACTTGAATTACCAACTTTTACGTTGGAGGTATCGATATTTATTTTAATACTAACCGAAGAAGTAATCGTAATTCTAATCAATTATTTTATCAACCGGTTAGTAGAACTAACTATATGGCTCCAACCCCCTTTAATCGCATGACAACACTTATTAATCATTGCGAAGTTTATAACATTAGCTTGTCAAAAGGTCAACTCAAAGTTAGATTAAAAAATCATTATAATTAAATTTATTGGTTATTGGTTGTTTTTTATTTTTGTTTGTTACATTCTGCCAAGAGATTAATTAATTAATTAGTATATCGAGGGCTTATATTCAACATACTCTATCTACAAAAACACAATTTTTCAGTAGAGCAAAAAAAACTATTTTTTATAGTAAATATTAATAAAACGAAGTACTACGATATTAATTAAAAAGGGCCACTAGATCCTACAAATAATAATATTTTAAAAATTTTAGTTATTCGCGCTATTATAGTAGATCGAGGATATTGCAATGCAAATATAATATAAAGAGCGTGTTCAAACAAGTTCAAACAATAATAAAAATCAATATTTTTATGAATTATTTATTGATGGTTTATTAAAATTTATTAAAAATAGATGGTTTTGTTAACAAAAGAAAATTCAACATAAGTTAGAAGCCAGACGGACTTAAATATGAGCTTGGTTTTTCCTGTCAAGTCAGGATCCTGAGTTATCCTTTCTAAGAAGGGCAAAAATTACTAGCTACCAACAATGAAAATACATTGTTGGTTGGAGCTTACTGTTCAGTGTTTTTGAGTAAAACAACAATAAAAACACAAAAAACAAGGCAAAAATACACATAAATAAAAAAAGCAAAAAAATGTATCGGAAGGCTGGTTTGCGTTACTAGTTTCGGGACCCACCACAGGTCAAAATTGACTATAATAAGTCAATTCCTCATCAGACGCTTTGCCGACATCTTATAAAATTTTGCAAGCATACTTTATTTAACTTTTAGCATAGATTAAACGAGAATCACAGCTACAAGAAAAACACAGCACATGCAAAAATTCCAATTTCTTTGTTTTTTCCCTTTATATGCATTGCCCTGCCGTTGTGAGTCATCGATATTATACTATTTTTGCATAGCGCTTCGTTTACAAGGTTTTTTGCAGAGACAAAACGAAGTTAAAAGTTAAATAAAGTATGCTTGCAAAATTCTATGAGATGTCGGCAAAGCGTCTGATGAGGAATTGACTTATTATAGTCAATTTTGACCTGTGGTGGGTCCCGAAACTAGTAACGCAAACCAGCCTTCCGATACATTTTTTTGCTTTTTTTATTTATGTGTATTTTTGCCTTGTTTTTTGTGTTTTTATTGTTGTTTTACTCAAAAACACTGAACAGTAAGCTCCAACCATCAATGTATTTTCATTGTTGGTAGCTAAAATAAAAATTAGAAAATCTCAGAAAGCCAACTGATACACATACGAATGCGCTTGCTACTTCGTTTTGTCTCGGCAAAAAACCTTGCAAACGAAGCGCTATGCGAAAATAGTATAATATCGATGACTCACAACGGCAGTGCAATGCATATAAAGGGAAAAAACAAAGAAATTGGAATTTTTGCATGTGCTGTGTTTTTCTTGTAGCTGTGATTCTCGTTTAATCTATGCTAAAAGTTAAATAAAGTATGCTTGCAAAATTCTATAAGATGTCGGCAAAGCGTCTGATGAGGAATTGACTTATTATAGTCAATTTTTACCTGTGGTGGGTCCCGAAACTAGTAACGCAAACCAGCCTTCCGATACATTTTTTTGCTTTTTTTATTTATGTGTATTTTTGCCTTGTTTTTTGTGTTTTTATTGTTGTTTTACTCAAAAACACTGAACAGTAAGCTCCAACCAACAATGTATTTTCATTGTTTTTTGTGTTTTTATTGTTGTTTTACTCAAAAACACTGAACAGTAAGCTCCAACCATCAATGTATTTTCATTGTTGGTAGCTAATAATGTTAATCATCATCTGTTCCAAAAAACAAAAAATAAGCAAAAATTGCTGTTTTGAGATCTACTAAGTTAAACAAGTTGTAAGATTATTTTTTTTATTTTATTTCAACGGATTTGGATAGCAAAAATTTTCCTTAACAAGCCGTGTTCTTACGATTCTTCAATTAGGTCCCGACTTTCCGAGTTAAAGCGGTAGGCCTGCACGGGGGTAAAGTTACATCTACTTTCTAGTATCTTGGGGTTCTTCATATAAAAATCTGAGCTCGGATTTCAGTTCTCATATTTTGCATACTGATGCCCATCTGGATCCCGATCTTATACCCAGTTTCTTCTGATGCGTATATACAATTATGTTAATTTTTAAATAACGATAATTCATAAACGGTAAACCGCAAATAGTCAAAAATTATTCTCATTTAAAACTTGAAAATTTTAGGTAAATAAGTATGAACTGCACCGCATAAGAAAAACACTGAAATCGACCTTAAATATGTCGATATCTTGCAGGGATTTTACGAAAAAATTAAATAAATTTTTGATAATTTGCTTTTTTTGTCGAGATATTGAGACTTAAGGTTTTTAGAGAGCGAGTCAAGTTGTTCACTTTCTTCTTGTTTATAAAGGAATAAAAAGGCTCGGGTCTCCAGGTAATACAACGAAGTAAACATTTTTTTTAAAGAAACATTTAATAAACTTGAATTAAATAAAACTTCATGTTTGATGAAAGGTAAAAAAACTATTCAACTATTCAGCTTTGATTGTATGATTTTCCTTTCAGCCTCAATAGCTTCCGGGTGACGATTTGATCGAATTCGGGGATACGGCCAGTCAGACCGAATCGCTTGGTCGCTTTTTTGTCCCGGAAAAATTTCTCTGCTTTTAATTGATTGGACGGCTGGGGCTGACTAGACAGTTGTAGGCCGACGTATTCAGCAAAAATTTTCCCAGTGAGCTTTGTCAAAATTAACAAAAGTGCGCTTCTCGGCTTCAACGAAATCGTTCGGTTTGCCTACTATGCTATGCATTGGGAGATTATCAGAACTGAGGGCTACTGCCGCCTTCCATTCGACCCTATTAATAAGGTTGAAGCTCACGATGGAAAACTTACAAAACTTTTTGAAAGTTTAGTAAAACTTTTAAATAATTGAATTGTAAGATTGTCTAAAATTTGTTGCGTTTTCTTCGTCATCTAAGAAATTAATAAAAAATTTGCTGCCAGTCTCTGCCTATTTGTTTGTTATTGCATTTTAGATTACAAGCCTATAACAAAGAGAGAGCTTCATAATGTGTGGTTTAACGATAAGCAAGAAAAGAATATGTTCAAAAATTATTTAGGTTGTTATTGTTTTCTAAACCATATATATAAAACTAGTTTTTATTTTTTGCACTTAACTTGAAATCAATTAAGAAACGAAGAAAGTAGGCGCCACGTCCATTTGACGTATATCCCTTATTTTGGTGCGAAGCACAATTTCCATAATATAGCTTATCCCTAAAAATTTCCGGTTTTTAGCTTCTACCAAACAGAACTTTCGCTAAACCCACTTGACGTATACCGCATTTTTGGTGTGAAGTACTCTTCCCATAGTATAAAGAGTGTGTCGAAAAAAATTTATACACGCTTAAAGGTAAATAAAAATTCATTAGACATTAAAATATTGGAATACTAATCGGAATTTATAAATCTATCTACCTTTTCCGGGAATCCTGTCATTAACGATTTCCGTTACCTTTTTAGAGGAGCCGGTACATTTACGCTTGAAGTCAGACATGTCCTGGGATAACTTTCCTGTGTTCTTCAATTCCATTTTCACGACCGCCCAATATCTCTCCATAGGCCGGAGTTCTGAACAATTAGGGGGTTTGCCTCCCGTGGTACAAAATTTACATTATTATTTGCAAACCACTCAAGGGCCTTTTTTTTTCATAGTGGCATGATGCTAAATCGGGCCAGAAATATGTTGACACTTTGTGTTGATTTAAGAAAGGCAAAAGCCGTTTTTGAAGACACTCCCCAACAAAAAATTTCGATGCGCATCCCCAAGATGTAATAGCGATGCGCGTCCTTCTCGCATCTAAAGAGCTGATTTGTATATGCATATTTTCTGCGCTATAGGTAGGCAAGAGGCAGCGCTTCCTTCTCGTCAATAAATTCTAAGTCAATAAGTCAGCTTCATAAGAGCGCAAGGATGGAGCAGTGGTCTAGCGACTGGCACTGCGATTGAGAGTTGTAGCAACCGTGAGATCCTCTGTTCAGACCAGTTAATAGTTTTTCAACTTGCAATTTTTCAATTATAATTAATTTAATAAAATAAAAATAATTATAATTACATCAAAAATAGTCTGATGAGTCTTTGTGGCGAAAGACGTAAAATTTCAATTAAAAATTAATTTTTTATATATATTTATTGTCATCCAAAAAGCATCCAAAGAGCATTTCTGAATGCGAGGGTGATCCGCTTCCAAAGAGCAGAAGCGCTATTGATGCACTCCATTCCCCATTGGGTCCTTAATATACATTTCTGTATTTATCGTTCCTGATGTCACAAATGCTTGGATTCTTTTACCACAACTGCAAATGGCTTGCCACACAAGAAACTTCTTAGGAAATTTTGTTTGCTTCTTTGTCCGGTATTGTTCCTGAATATTCATCCATCAGCTACATAAAAATCTTGACCCGGAAGTTGTGAAAAGTCTGCCACAACATAGGTTTCATCATCCATCACACAGCAATAGGGATTCCAATTTTTGAACTTTTTGCAATCCCAGGATTTTCGGGATCAGAAATTTGAATCCCGGGATTTTTCGGGATTTGTATGAATTTTTTTTCTTTCTAAATAAAACAGAATTTAGTATTAAAAATTCTTAATTTTTTGTGTTATATACATCCTACACCCCTACAAAGATATTTTATTTAAAAAGTGTCAAAAATATTAAAGAACAATTTCTTAAAACAGGTTCATTTTATTAAGCAATTCACGCCTTTTTTAAAACAAAAATTCATAAATACTTATTTGCTTCAAAAACAAACATAAAGGTACATTGCAGCATTATATGCTTAGTTAAATACATCTACATATAAAATATCATACATATTTAATTTTATAAAATAGTGAGATCAAAGTTTTAACAAGTGTTGGACTTGAAAGAATTAACTTTTCTTTTAATCAGTTTTATTTTTATTAAAATACGATTTTAGGAAAATTAAAGCATTTATTGTTTTATCGTCTAATTTAGATCTAAATTTATTACATATCTGTGGACTTTTGACAAAACAACCTAAGTCGAGATAAAACAATTCTCCAGGATTTTAGTCCTAAATATAAAATTTAAATACGCTTCTATTTAAATACGCTTCTATTCTATTTGGCAGCTGACACTTTAAGATTAGTAAAAATGCATGGAAAGAGGAGATTCAATGCTGCATCAACGAAATTGAGCCACAATAAAGAAAAGTAGTTAATCGGTTTTTAGGCTTTCTAGTACAATCATTTGGGAGAAAAAAATGATGTTACCTGGAAAGTTTTGCGGGATTTCTGCAAATGAGTTATTTTATAGATTTCGATGTGCTCTTTCAGAATTTCAACTTTGCTACCTCGTATCGTGTTCGCTCGAGCCGCCATATTGGAAAAATGGCGTCCAAAATCAGTTTTTTACAAATATCTCTTTAACGGTTATATTTAGAGGAAAACTTTTTAGGACAATGTTGTAGCTTATAAAACTTTCTATATGACCTTTGAATTGTTTTCGTACGACTTATAACTCAGGAGATATCTTTATTCAAAATTTTAGAAAAATTAGTAAATTGTGAATGCCACTTATGAGTAGGCACAGTGATGTGTCAAGCTTATAATTACGATAACTTATGAACGGTGAGTCGCACGTTTAAAATAAAAACAGCTGTTTATAGGGAATAACATGCGCTACAAGTTACATATTTTTTTCATATCACCTATAGTTAAGGAGATATTTTTCTCACAAACCTAAGATTTTGAAAAAAAAAACGTTTTTTCAAAATGGCTCCTAAACGGTTCGTCCTAGAAAAAAAATTGTCAATGCATTTTGTAGAACGTTCAATTCCCTATAATAGTCTCTTCGAGCTGTTTTTTCGTCAGACTTACCCTTCATGAGATATCGCGACTTGAAAATCATTCAAAATTGAACATAGTAGGGCGCATAGAACAATATTCAATTTTGAATGATTTTCAAGACGCTATATCTCATGAAGGGTAAGTCTGACGAAAAAACAGCTCGAAGAGACCCTTATAGGGAATTGAACGTTCTACAAAATGCATGGATAATTTTTTTTCTAGGACGAACCGTTTAGGAGCCATTTTGAAAAAACTTTTTTTTTCAAAATTTTATGTTTGTTGGAAAAATATCTCCTTAACTATAGGTGATATGAAAAAAAAAAAAAAATAATATGTAACTTGGAGCGCAAGTTATTCTCTATAAATAGGTGTTTTTATTTTAAACGTGCAACTCACCGTTCATAAGTTATCGTAATTATAAGCTTGACACATCACTGTGCCTACTCATAAGTGGCATTCACAATTTACTAATTTTTCTAAAATTTTGAATAAAGATATCTCCTGAGTTATAAGTCGTACGAAAACAATTCAAAGGTCATTTTTATAGAAAATTTTATAAGCTACAACATTGTTCTAAAAAGTTTTTCTCTTAATATAACCGTTAAAGAGATATTTGTAAAAAACTGATTTTGGACGCCATTTTTCCAATATGGCGGCTCGAGCGAACACGATACGAGGTAGCAAAGTTGAAATTCTGAAAGAGCACATCGAAATCTATAAAATAACTCATTTGCAGAAATCCCGCAAAACTTTCAGGTAAAACTACCAAATGACTGTACCATTCCTGAAAAATTGCCGAGTTAGGTTGTTTTGTCATAAGTCCACAGATATATAAACCTGCACATGAAAAGTATCTTTCTGGTTCAATACTTGTTGGTTGAATTGAAGAAAGATAATCGAAAGTTTTCTGGAGGAAATAAACCCTATCACCACCATTACAAAATATATCAATTTCTTTCATTAAAACGTCGGATAAATTATAAGACAAACAATAGAAAACAAATTTTTTGAAGTGTTATTCAAAACTAGATTTAATTTTTCGTTCAAGTTTTTTGCTGCGTTTACTTTAACTTTATGCCTATTGTCCTCAATTTCGTAAGAAGTTTCAGTTTCAAATCTAGAGAGAATACATTTTATCTCTACTTTAATGCAATTTTTCTGTTACTTAAAAAAAAACTTGCAAAAGAAATCCCGGGATTGGTAGCACTAATCCCGGGATTTTCGGGACTGCAAAAAGGCTCGAATCCCGGGATCCCGGAACTGAATTCCCTACACAGCACGTACATTTTTTTAATAAAATTAGACATCAATTTTTTAGCTCGTTTTTTAGCTTCTAAATTCTTTACCGCATTGCGATCTGGAACTTTCTGAACTTTATACGACTTCAGCCCAGCATTAGCTTTGGTTCTGCATAAAAAAGAATCAGAGCATTTAACTACACGAAGTGCTTTTCCTTACCAATATATAAAATTGTCATTTTCGATGTATTTTGTGATATTAAATTCGAATCTAACATCGGAATTGCTCTATCCCTTATGTTTTGTGATATATTTGAGGTTATATAACAAGACAACGTAATTTCTTTACATAAAACTTAATATAGTAGTCAGGCACTAGTGTTTTTCTTTGAAACCAAATTTAAATTATTTCGATTTCTATTTCTCCGAAAGAAAAATACTAGTGCTTTTGACTACTATATCAAGTTTTATGTAAAGAAATTACGTTGTCTTGTTATATAACCTCAAATATATGAAAAAACAGTATTTTTTCGAAATGTAAAAAAAACCGCGTAGTGGATTTTTTTAATTTTTATGTTTTAAGCTTCTTTAGGGCCTAAGCGACAGATTGGAGTTACCTAAAAATTTTATTTAAATCGGCTAAGTAGCACCGTGTGTGACGATGTACCTGAGGTCTGTTGCTATTTTTTTGTAAGTCCACAATGGATTTTTTTGAAAAGTTTTAATTATTTTTTCACGTACTTTTATTTCGCTGTCCATTTTGAAAGAAATAACAACTAAAAATGAATAATTTGAATAAATATAATATCTTATATATTTTTGAAAGCTACACGGCGTGCTTGAACCAAGTTTAAATAAAAGTTTCTTGCATATGAGTTTTTTGACTGAATTATGTTACGTAATAACTTCACGAATCAAATGATCCCAAAATTAAAAAAATCGAATGGGCCTTTTTTGAAATAAAGCTAGCCTTAAGCAATAACTATAAAAAGTTAATACAACACAAAATTAAAAATTTTTGTAACATTTTGCAAACCATTTTTTCTAAACTAATTTGAGGTCGCTGAACACGAAAAACGCATTTATTATTTTTCCTTGGGGTCGTTCCCAAGTTATTCGATAATTTATAATTTCGAGGTTATAGCTTCATATACATCAATATATTTCTATGACGCCAAGTCCGATCAATTTTATTTTTCCACGCTTACAAAGAGTGATTAATGGCGCTTCTAACAAGTATACCAATAATTATGCTCCAAACAAAATTGACTGAGGTATAGCAGGAAAAAGCTTGATATTTCAAAATTTTTTTAAATTTTTCACATCAACTTCAAATAAAACACTTTGTTTTTGGCACATATTTTTTTTTAAATAATTATTTTTAGAAATGTTATTTAATGGCGCATATAATTGCAAACATTTTAAGCCTATGTTGAGCAAAATCGAATGATAGGGAAATTTCCTTTTCTTTAAAAAATTAATATTTTTGATACAATCCGCAATGTTCTTCTACAGAGAATGATTAGAAGTTACTTAAATCATCTTTAAAGTGTTCAATAAGTGTAGGGTGGAGGCTGAAAATTTGGATCTGTTGACTCAGGCCGAACATTTCGAAAATTCTTCCTTATTGCACTGAAGCCTTTATATCTTTTGGAAATTTCATTCGATTTTGCTCAACATAGGCTTAAAATGCTTGCAATTATATGCGCCATTAAATAACATTTCTAAAAATAATTATTTAAAAAAAATATGTGCCAAAAACAAAGTATTTCATTTGAAGTTGATGTGAAAAATTGAAAAAAAATTTTTAAATATTAAGCTTTTTCCTGCTATAACTCAGTCAATTTTGTTTGGAGCATAATTATTGGTATACTTGTTAGAAACGCCATTAATCACTCTTTGTAAGCGTGGAAAAATAAAATTGATCGGACTTGGCGTCATAGAAATATATTGATGTATATGAAGCTACGTGGGCTGCTCGATATATTTCTGGCCTAATAATGAAAATGCGAATGTATATCATCAAAAATGGTTTTATTGATTTTCAAAGTATTCTCCAGCATGATTTATACACTTTTGCATGCGCTCAAACCAATTGTCGAAGCACTATTTCCACTCCGATTGAGACACCTCCAAAACATGGTTTTTGAACGCTTCAACAGCATCTTCTGGCGACGAAAATCATTGACCACGCATTTTTTTCTTGATGTGCGGGAATAAAAAGAAGTCATTGGGTGCCAAGTCAGGGCTGTACGGCGGATGACCCATCAATTCGACGTTTTGGCCGGTCAAAAAGGCGCTGGTTTGAGCGGATGTGTGAGAGCTCGCATTGTCATGGTGAACAATGATTCGTCTTCTCTTGTTCGTTTTTTTCGAATTTCTCCGAAGACTTCAGGCAAACAAATTGTGGTGTACCACAATGACCAGTTTTGCCGAAGAAACAGGCGACCATTTGCTTCGAAGTGCTTCTTCCACAAACAACTTTCGTTGAATTTGGCTCGTCTTCGAAGGCCCACACGGTCGATTGCTGTTTTGTTTTGGGCTCCTACGCATAGATCCATGATTCGTCACCTGTGACGATCTTATAAACGTCTTTTGAAGCACCGCGATCGTATTTTTTCAACATTTCTTTGCACCAATCGACACGAGCCTTTTTTTGAGCAATTGTCAAATTGTGCGGGATCCAACGAGAACAAACCTTTTTTTCGGCCAGGTGTTCATGCAATATCGAATGTATGCTGGTGGGAGAAATGCCCAAGGATGCCTCTATCTCACGGTATGCCACATGACGATCTTGCATTATCAGTTCACGCATGGCATCAATGTTCTCTGGCACAACGGCCATTTTTGGACGAGCTTCACAGAATTCATCTTTGAGCGAGCGTCGGCCACGATTGAATTCATAAAACCAGTTTTTCACAGTGCTATAGGATGGTGCTTCATCGCCATACAAAGATTTAAGTTCATCGATGCACTCTTGTCGTGATAATCCACGTCGAAAGTTGTGAAAAATGATCGCACGAAAATGTTCACGAGTTAATTCCATTTTTTTGCCAAATTGATTTTTTCAAGTCACTGTAAACAACACATATGATAGTCGTACGTCAAAACGTTCTGAGTACGTTTATGCTAAAAAATATCAAACTTTCCAATAGAAATGTCAGATTGCACCTGTCAACACTTAGTGTTGTCTAGGCCAGAAATATATCGAACAGCCTACGTATAACCTCGAAATTATAAATTATCGAATAACTTGGGAACGACCCCAAGGAAAAAAAATAAATGCGTTTTTCGTGTTCAGCGACCTCAAATTAGTTTAGAAAAAATGGTTTGCAAAATGTTACAAATATTTTTAATTTTGTGTTGTATTAACTTTTTATAGTTATTGCTTAAGGCTAGCCTTATTTCAAAAAAGGCCCATTCGATTTTTTTAATTTTGGGATCATTTGATTCGTGAAGTTATTACGTAACATAATTCAGTCAAAAAACTCATATGCAAGAAACTTTTATTTAAACTTGGTTCAAGCACGCCGTGGCTAACCACGGCGTGCCTTAACCCGTTTTAAATCGAACGTCGTAGCACATCAAATTTCTTTCCAGATTCTGTTTACTTATCGTTCAAATGATGTATAAAAAAAATCCCTTTTCCCATTGGGGCATTTTCCCATACAAAAAAAATAAACATTTTTTTTTAACTACATTAAACAAATATCAAAATAATCACATTCAATGTGTTTTGCGATGCTAAACGCGAATCCGACCTTAGAATTTTTTGAAGCTATGTATGGTTAAAGTACTTGAAAGCCCTGATCTTTTCCTTTAAAACCTAATTCAAATTATGTTTATATCTTCATGTTTCTAAGAGATATAGTAGACCGAAATATTGGCTAAACGGGTTTTTTTCATTTTTGTGTCTTTTTAGATTAAGATATCTTTGAGGAAAAAAAAGATATCAACATAATTTAAATTAGGTTTTAAAGAAAAAGATTAGGACTTTCAAGTTGCTTACCATATTTAACGAAATGAAAATTTCTTTCACATTTTAAACACGTTCAACGAACCGACCATTTCAAAATTCAGCCGTATGCCATACACGTAACAAAAAACTTAACAATTTTTTTTTCTTCTTGAATCAAGAATTAATATTTAGTTTACGTTGCGTTGCAATGAAAATTTGTTTTTGTTACTTTAATTTGTAATTTACATGAATTTTATCACTGAAAATCTATGTTTTTTTTTTTTAATTTTCACTCGGGATGCCAAACGGCTGAATTTAGAAGTAGTCGGTTCATTGAACATGTTTAAAATGTGAAAGAAATTTAAATTTCGTTAAATCTGGTAAGGGGCTGTCCATAAACTCCGTGACGCTTCTAGGGGGGGGGGGAGGGGGTTCGAGCAAGCGTCACTTTTTGTCAGAGGGGGGAGTTCCAGCAAGCGTCACGGGACGGCGTTTAAAATAACCTTTTTTTCAAAAGAAAAAAAATAATTATTAAACTTAAGTTGTTCAAAGGTATAATAACATCTAATTTTCTTAATTTTTTACGATTTGGTTGTCAGAGAAGTATCCTTATTTGATTTAAAAGGCCGTTTTGACTCTACGAACTTCGAATTAACAATCGCCATCTTTTTAATTCAATAATAATACTTCCGTAGTTCTTACGAATATCAAATCTACAGTGTATTCATATTCAGTGTTAGGCCTGATTATAGAAATAAATTTACAAAATGTACAAATAAGAATGCTAGTGTATATAAAGAGAAATTTGAAAAAATTTAGCTTCATTGGTTCAGGTTTTACCTTTGTCCTTTGCCCGAACATTTAAATTGAAAGTTTCATAATTGAAAGTTTCATAAAAACAATTAAATGCTTTTCTTTTTAATTTACATCAGTTATTAGAAAGTGAACGAATGATATATTTTTATACAGTGTTCTTAATTTCATTTTGTGAGCTTTTCCATAGTTAAGTTTAATTTCATGGAACTCCATTTAATATAATTGAAAACGAGGCCTAAAAATAAGAACGCTACACGGGTTCCGCGTGACTTTTTCTTAAATTTCGGTGCAACTGAAAGGACTTTTTTAAATATGATTTTTAACTACTACATCTACATTCCGTGTACTCTTCTAAAGTTAAGTTCAGTTTGATGCAACTCTATTAATTTGGTCGAAATAGGGGCTTCAAGGATTTTTTCTTAAATTTCGTCGTTTTCTTAAATTACGGTACCAGTGAAAGATCTTTTCTAGATTTGATTTTTAACTGCTTCGTCTACATTCCGCATACTCTTCCACAGTATATTTCGATTTGATGCAACCCAATCAATTTAGTCGGAATAGAGGCTTCATCAATTGGGTTGAATTAAAGTACGGAAATAAAAATTAACTTTAATGATTGATTACCAACTGACTTTAAATTACAATATTAAGAATATTAGTTTTGTAATTTTTGCATACAAAAATAATGATTAACAATTTATAACACACTTTCAATTTGAACTGAGAAGTATTTTGTAAACATAAATTGTTATTCTTTGGAATCGTTAAACGTCAGCGAAATACTGAAAAACCGTCAGTTTAATGATTGTAGTTTATGAAGGAAATTTTACCAGAAAAGCGGTCAATATCATAATAATATAACAATTCAAAGTTCAAAATTCAAAACCCGTCTAAAAAAAATGACAAAACTAGTTGAACTATATCGAGCCTTAACCGCCAAAAAGACTTAACTAACAAAAAATAAATTTTACAGTGACTTAAATTTTTTGAAACGGACACACTAAAAACTAACTTGCTAAACTGAAACTTTTTTTGGTGGGTTTTTGAAGGGTTTTTGATCAAAATTATTGCCTTATACTTTTTTTAAAAAAATTTTAATTTTTTAAAAAGTTATAAGCATGTGAATTTTTATGTACGTCTTTTTTCAAATTGCAATGTCTCAGAAAACATTGAGCGAAAATTAATGAAACTTTTGTAGTAGGACTAGAAATAATTCAAAATTTAAATGAAATAAACTTTTCATAAAAATTTTTAAAATTTCTTATAAATAATGCACTTTTTAATAAACAAATAGATATTTAAGCTATACCTATAGCAAAATAAAAACAAAATTTTTATACAGAAATGTGCTCTGAAATCTGCACAATATTTCTGTGAAAAAAAAATTGGAGGTACACATCATTAACAAAAAGTTACCCGTACTTAAATGACTCTACATACATAGGTGCCTTGCCTATGCGATTCACACATTTACGCTCGCTGCGCGTTCTTACGTGCATTCTCAATTTCTGCATAAATTATGATTTGTTGTTTTGAAACGGCAAGCAGCGCACGGTGGTTTTTAAAAAATTTTAACTTTTTGAAATACCACCCGCAATTTTTTTCAGGGATAATGTTGGGTGACCCTTCTAGTATCTAAATCCGCAAACCGCGAAATCGAACGTCCAGCCGTTTTTTTTTTTCGACCTTTTAGTTTTTTTAACGATTTTTGAGTTTGTCTCGGTGTGTATATACATATTATGTAAACATATACATATATATATACGTACATATATATACTTATATATGTATATACGTGTAATATATATATGGATATATATATACATACATACATATAAAAGGTATCCTTTCCGCACCATTTATTTTTTAAAAAATTCGGTTTTTTCGTATTTAAAAAAAACACAAACAAAAACCGGAAACGAAAATAGTCACTCCAGATGTGATTTTTAATGCTTAATCCGATTCCGGTATTAGAATTGCTTTATTACGTCTGGACTTTGAGATATCCTTACATATATGTTTAAAGGACACCATTTTTTTTCCTATTTTTGAAGTTATATAACAAGATAACGTAATACTATACCGTAAAATCTGATATGACAGTTAATAGCCCTAGTTTTTTCCTTGAAAACTCAAGCAAACCGATAACGATATCTTTTTTTTTATCGGAGATATCTTTGCCTAAAAAGTTAAAAAAGTGCAAAAACACGATTTTTGGCTATATTGGATATTATATGCAGGACACACCAATTTTTTTTGGGAATTTCTATTACCAGGAGTATTTGGTTCTTTCTTTTGGCTTTAAATTGAGCTATCAAATGTTCATCTGCAATATTTCTCTGCAAAGTTATGTTAACTTTAAAATCACACCATGAAACTTAAAGCGAAAAATCTCGGTTTTCGGCTATATTTGAGGTTGTATACAGTACGGACGAAATTCGTCTGCTCTTTTTTACTAACCGAAGCATTTAAAACCATTCTTTATCTTCAAAATAAGCTATCAAGAGGTCTCTTGTGATTGTTTTCCACAAAGTTATGACCATTTAAAAATTAAATTATGGAGTGCAAACTCACAGTGTACGAGTATTCCTTATATTGCTGCAACATGTCGTCTTAAAATAGTCATAACTTTTTAGAAAACAATTACAAGAGACCACTTGTTTGCTCATTTTGAAGATAAAGAATGGTTTTAAATGCTTCGGTTGGTCAAAAAGAGCAGACGAATTTCGTCCGTACTGTATACAACCTCAAATATAGCCGAAAACCGAGATTTTTCGCTTTAAGTTTCATGGTGTGATTTTAAAGTTAACATAACTTTGCAGAGAAATATTGCAGATGAACATTTGATAGCTCAATTTAAAGCCAAAAGAAAGTACCAAATACTCCTGGTAATAGAAATTCCCAAAAAAATTTTGTGTGTCCTGCATATAACATCCAATGTAGCCAAAAATCGTGTTTTTGCACTTTTTTAACTTTTTAGGCAAAGATATCTCCGACAAAAAAAAAGATATCGTTATCGGTTTGCTTGAGTTTTCAAGGAAAAAACTAGGGCTATTAACTGTCATATCAGATTTTACGGCATAGTATTACGTTATTTTATTATATAACTTCAAAGATAGGAAAAAAAATGGTGTCCTTTAGACATATATGTAAGGATATCTCAAAGTCCAGACGTAATAAAGCAACTCTAATACCGGAATCGGATTAAGCATTAAAAATCACATCTGGAGTGACTGTTTTCGTTTCCGCTTTTTGTTTGTGTTTTTTTTAAATACGAAAAAACCGATTGTTTTAAAAAAAAAAATGGTGCAGAAAGGATACCTTTTATATGTATGTATGTATGTATGTATGTATATATATATCCATATATATATATTACTCATATATACATATACAAGTATATATATGTACGTATATAAAGGGTGTTTTTTTTAGAGGTATAGAACTTCGAATTGAAATAAAACACAAGAAAATCGTTTTAATGTCCATCAATTTGGCTTTATTGGAAGAATAATTTTATGCCATTAATGTTTAAATATGATTTCGGGCATGTGGCCGCCGCGGCTGGCTCGAATAAAGCCAATTCTACAGGTCCAATTTTCAACCACTTTTTCGAGCATATGGGGCCGTATGTCGGCAATAACGCCACGAATGTTGGCTTCCAAGTCCCCTAACGTTTCTGGTTTGTTGGCGTAGACGAGCGACTTCACATATCCCCAAAGAAAATAATCCAATGGTGTCAAATCACACGATCTTGGTGGCCAATTGACAGGTCCATTCCGCGAAATTAAGCGCTCATCGAATGTTTCCTTCAATAAATCGATTGTGACGTGCGCTGTGTGGCATGTAGCGCCGTCTTGTTGGAACCACAACTCATCCGCATTCATGCCATCCAATTCGGGAACAAAATAGTCGGTTATCATGGCTCTATACCGGTCTCCATTAACGGTAACTGACTCTCCAGCATTATTTCGGAAGAAGTATGGCCCAATGACTCCACCAGCCCATAGAGCACACCAAACAGTCAGTTTTTGTAGATGTAATGGCGTCTCAAGGGTCTCATGTGGATTCTCTTCACTCCAAATGCGGCAATTTTGCTTGTTGACGTAGCCATTCAACCAAAAATGAGCCTCATCACTGAACAAAATTTTGCGATGAAAATCAGCATCGAGATCAATCTCATTTTCGGCCCATACACCAAAATCACGACGCATTGCATGGTCTCGCGGCTTTAATTCTTGCACAAGCTGGATCTTGTAAGGTCGCAAGCCAAGATCTTTGCGCAAAATCTTCCATAAAGTTGATGGACAAAGCTCCAATTGCTGTGCACGGTGGCGAATCGATTCATTCGGGTCCTCTTCAACATTTTGCTCTACAGCGGCAATTGTTTCTTCGGTGCGCACTGTTCGACGTCTCTGCGGATGCGTATTATCACATAGAGTAAACGTAGTGCGAAAACGATCCATGGTTAACCGAATTAATTGCTCTGATGGACGATTATGTCGACCATAAAATGGACGGAGCTTGCGGTAAACTTCGCGAACTGAACCATTATTTTCGAAATAAATTTGCACGATTTGCAAGCGTTGTTCTTTTGTCAACCTGTTCATGATGAAATGGCAAACCAAACTGAACATAAATGACATTAGAGTTGCCAGATTTGACCACAAAATGCCAGTTTTATCTCTATTCGAAAAACAAACCTCTAAAAAAAACACCCTTTACATATATATGTGTACATAATATGTATATAAACACCGAGACATACTCAAAAATCGTTAAAAAAACTAAAAGGTCGAAAGAAAAAAAAAAACGGCTGAACGTTCGATTTCGCGGTTTGCGGATTTAGATACTAGAAGGGTCCCCCAACATTATCCCTGAAAAAAATCGCGGGTGGTATTTCAAAAAGTTAAAATTTTTTAAAAACCACCGTTAGCGGTAAAATGCGAAAATCACATAGGTAAGGCACCTATGTAGTGGCATTTAAGTACGCGTAACTTTTTTGTTAATGATGAGTACCTCCAATTTCAGAGCACATTTCTGTATAAAAATTTTGTTTTTATTTTGCTAAAGGTATAGCTTAAATACCTATTTGTTTATTAAAAAGTGCATTATTTATAAGAAATTTTAAAAATTTTTGTGAAAAGTTTATTTCATTTAAATTTTGAATTATTTCTAGTCCTACTACAAAAGTTTCATCAATTTTCGCGCAATTTGAAAAAAGACATACATATAAATTCACATGCTTATAACTTTTAAAAAAATTAAAACTTTAAAAAAAAAGTATAAGGCAATAATCTAGATCAAAAACTCTTTAAAAATCCATCAAAAAAAGTTTCAGTTTAACAAGTTAGTTTTTAGTGTGTCCGTTTCAAAAAATTTAAGTCAGTAGATTTTTTTTTTGAGTTTTCTTTGCATACATTGTAGTGCAAAAGTCAAAATTGCTTTCGATATAACTTCGTAATGGTACTTTTTAAAGTCATCAAATTTGAAGGAAAGATGCTTTGGACGCGAGTTATCGATTTCTTTCGAAAAACGAAAATCAGAAATCGTGTCGGTTAAGCCTTTTTGGCGGTTAGGGCTCGATACATTAATTTGAATATAAATAGAAACTTATAATGAGAATTTATTTTTTTCTGCTATTTAGCATTGTACGTGAAAATACGTGCATATCAGTGTGCTCAAAAGGCAACTTAAAGAACTTTTGCACTGGTATATGCATAAAAAAAAATATGGAAAGGGGGGGGCGGTTTCGCTTACCGTCACATGACGCTAGGGGGGGTCTGGTCCAGCGTCACTTTTTGTCACATAGGGGGGAGGGGGTTCATTTTAGCGAATTTTAGCGTCACGGAGTTTATGGACAGCCCCTACGCAACTTGAAAGTCCTAATCTTTGTCTTTAAAACCTAATGTAAATTATGTTGATATCTTTTTTTTCCTCAAAGATATCCTAACCTAAAAAGACACAAAAGTGCAAAAAAAATCTACGATATCTCTTAGAAACATGAAGATATAAACATAATTTAAATTAGGTTTTAAAGGAAAAGATCAGGGCTTCGAAGTACTTTAACCATATTTAACGAATAAATGATATGTTACATAGTCATACAGCTTAAAAAAATGGCAAAAAGTTACTTTTTTTGGTTTTTAGGCTATAATATCTTAAAAACTATACACGATAGAGCAATTCTGAGGTCGGATTCGCGTTAAGTATCGCAAAACACATCGAATGTGATTATTTTGATTTTTGTTTAATGTAGTTAAAAAAAAATTTTTTTTTTTTCGTATGGGAAAATGCCCCAATTGGAAAAGGGATTATCTCAAAATTTAGTCGAGGAGTCACGGGTGAACATTTTTTTATACATCATTTGAACGATAAGTAAACAGAATCTGGAAAAAAATTTGATATGATACGACATTCGATTTAAAACGAGTTAAGGCACGCCGTGTAACGTGATTCAAAAAAAAAAAATTATTTGTTGGACACAGTATAAGTTATGGCTGAAGAAGTATGCATAAGTTTTTTTCAAAAGACTTCAGTTAATCCCTAAAAAATTCAGGATACTCCCAATCAGAAGTTATGATTTTATTCCAGGTAGATTGACCTTTCGGATCAGTGCGGGTCGACGATTGAAATTGAAGTCGCTAAATAATTTTTCATTACTTACATATGTTGGATCCGTCTCCATTGCAGCCTATCCTGTCAATCAAATTTGATTTGTCTAAACTGTCTAGTTTTGATTTCATGTTTGAGAATAGCTGTTTTAATGTGTTATTAGTTTTTAAAGCGATGCTGATTTTATTTTTATCATAAATGTAGGAATGTACAATTCTATCAGAAAAGCCAGGAACATATGCCAATGACTTGTATATTTTTGCTGTTTTATCCAAGATTTCTTTATCAAGCGTTTTTGACGCGTTTTTTATAATGTCCATCGTTGTTTTATATGTAAAGCTGTTTTTTTGAAGTATTTCGCTGATTCTTTTTATGTTGTCTCCATGGTATTGTTTATCGCTTATTTTAAGAACTCTCCTAACAAAATTATTCGCGGTGTTCATTATGACGTGTTTAGGATGTTTTGAATAAAAATTTATAATTCGACCAGATGCTGTGGGTTTTTGGTACCAGTCAATTATTATTTTATTTTCCTTTTTTATTATTAATGTGTCCAAATATGGTAATTTGTCGTCTTTCTCCAGTTCGTAAGTAAATTGTATTCGTCTATGAAAATTGTTTAGTATTTGAAGTGTTTCTTCAACTTCCGTTCGTTGAACTATACAGAAAAGGTCGTCCACATATTTGGTCAAGAGTCTGGGTTTTACGCTTAATTTTTCCATCGTGTGGTCTAATAGTTCATCCATAACTATGTCTGCTATGACAGCTTTACATATAAAACAACGATGGACATTATAAAAAACTCGACAAAAACGCTTGATAAAGAAATCTTGGATAAACCAGCTCAAATATACAAGTCATTGGCATATGTTCCTGGCTTTTCTGATAGAATTGTACATTCCGACATATATGATAAAAATAAAATCAGCATCGCTTTAAAAACTAATAACACATTAAAACAGCTATTCTCAAACACGAAATCAAAACTAGACAATTTAGACAAATCAAATTTGATTTACAGGATAGGTTGCAATGGAGACGGATCCAACATATGTAATAAAATGTTACATATCGATACCTTTGAGCGCTATAGTCCTATCTCCATTTTTTCAATTGTTGGGAAATGCAAAAAGAAGATTTCAAACAGTGGTTATTTAGAATTGGCTACTATTTTGATATAACGATACATGCAATAATTTTATCCATGGTATATTTTAACATAATTTAATGTTTTTAACCAATTTTATTAATTTCTAACGAAATCCCAGCCAATTTATAGTATGTCATTACTTTTGTTCTTATATTGAATTCCACTACTATTAAAATAAACGACACATTTAGTACATTTTTTGAAGGTATCGATATAATCAACACACCATCAAACATACGACTTAACTACAAAACGGACACCGAAAAATGCGCGCAAACATATAGACACATAATCACGAAATATAACAAAACAACAAGTTAAAAATAATGCGTCACCCACGAAACAAAACAAAACAGCAATTTAGTTAACAAACGACACTCACTAAAAGCTGGTATAATTGTAACTCAATGTAAGCCGTATTTTTCATTTCAAATAAATTTAAAAATTCTAAATATTGTTTAAAATATAAATTTGTGTTTTTTATTGTTTTTTAAATTATATTTTTAGTGTAAAAAATTTTTTCCTGAAGACGAACACCGAAGGAGTTAGAAAAATTGAAAAATTAAAGAAAAATTTGTTTCATTAAAACAAAAAAGAGTTTAATTTGGAATTGACCTAGAGCCTGAAAAAACTTAGATGAAAAATTTTTAAATTATAAGATCGAACAAAATATCACCACAGTCGCTAAATAATTTTAACGGCGTTTCTACCATTCGACATTGACTCTTCGAACCATGGTTGTAGAATGTTTGACAGTAAGCCGTCACAAATGTGCGCCTCAATATGATTTCCGATTTTGGGAATTGAAAATCCCAAGTTTCTTCAAAATTTTGTCGTTTGAAGAATTTCCGATCGAGCGGGTCCCAACCAGTGCAGTAAAAAGTCAGAGTATCCCAAGAATAATAACAATGGATGACAGACTGATTAAGAGCAATATGCATTATATTATTTAAAATTTAGATTCACTATATTTTTAACGCTGATATTGTTTTGTTAGGGTAGAAAATAATTTTCATTACACAGAAAATTGCATATTGGGCATTTCAGCGCAAGGTCGACGAATTGAATATACCTTTTAACTATGTCATTTTTAGGAATGTGGATGGTACTATTACGAAATTGCCAGAGCATCATGTAGACACGGGCATGGGATTTGAACGACTAACAGCAGTATTGCAAAATAAATTTTCAAATTATGATACAGATTTGTTTACACCGATATTTGACCATATCCAAAAGGTAAGTACAAATTTTTAAGCTACACAGAGCCAAAACAACCACATAAAATAGAACAAAAATAAAAAGATATCTCTATGCTTTTCATCCAAGAAGAAAGTCACATCAAAACCATAGAGAAAATCTTTTTAAAATTTCTGTAAACATTTATATGAAAAACTCGTAATAGTAAGAAGAAATCTTATCATTTTCAATACGATTTCTTCTTGAAACGATGTTTTCATTCTATTGAAAATTATGTGAATTTCAACTAAAATTTATGAGAAATCTTCTTGAAAAAGGATAAGATTTCTTCTTAATATTATAAGGCTTTCTTAGAAAAGGTTTGCAGATATTTTAAGAAGATTTCTCTATGGTTTTGATGTGACTTTCTTCTTGGATGAAAAGCATAGGGATATCTTTTTATTTTTGTTCTATTTTATGTGGTTGTTTTGGCTCTTTATATATTGTAAAGAAAACTCAATCTGAAATGGTTTTACAGTTAATTTTATTGAAAAGAAGAAGAAACATTAAATATATGTTATGTATGTATGTATTCTCCTTTAACTCCTAGGAGGAGCATAGGGCCAATATGAAATCTCTCCATTTGTCACGATCCCTTGCGATGACTTTGATCTCTTGCCACGATTTTCCCGATTCTTGGATTTCCTTTTCCAACGACCTTTTCCAGTTGGTTTTGGGAAACATATGTTATGCAGTACATAAAATACTTCAATACAGTTTTACAGTTCCTCCTATTTTAGTTTAAGTGTGTTGTCTTTTTTTGTTTAAACTTATCGTTTTTCGACCTTTTTTAAAAATTAGTTGATAAACCTATTTTAGAAATTTAATTAATGATTTAATGGTGCGATTTTTTTGAATTTGCGTTAATTTTGCGTTGAGTTTGGGAGAATTTAAATCAAACAAAGGCAAAAAGTTTAATTTTGAGCAAACCAAAATAATTTTAAACAATTGGTAAAATCGCACCGTGCCTAATTCCAGTATCTTTTTCGACGAATAACTTTGAGTCCATTGTTTAACGTGTAGAAATGAATAGGAGGTCCATCTAATGAAATGAAGTTAATAATTGCACATTTTTCACTAGCATTACAAAACTAGTTGTTCTTTTACAGTGAACTTAAGCATAGTCGACAAATCACTGCCACAAGGTTTAAGCGAGAACTCCGTAGAGGCACGGGAAATACCTGTAATTGAGGATCTGGAGCAATTGACATTGCTTATAGTATTTGAAATGTTTTCTAGCATTTCTAACACTTTACGGGTTGATGGTGGCGATATTGTCCCTTGGTCACATATTAAGGGCTTGTTCTGCAAGAACAAATTGACGGTAAAAACGAATCACCTAAATATAACAAAATTACTTACCCTGTCCTTTCGTCACTGCGGCAATCCGGCTTTAAACTTTATTTCTTCACCAAAAACCCAGAGCCATATATATTACCAAAAAATTTCTCCACATCTTCTATTTCTATTTTTTCTAGGACATAGATGGAGTTCACTCCGTAAACTTTTAACAGTAAACAAGCTGAGCCACTTTAGCCCCAGGAATGAAAAATTTCTTGAGTTTCCAGAAGCTCACCTTCATTCCATTCTATAGACGGCACAGTTAGTATATCACCAACATTTTCATTGTTGGTACTTCCACTTGGAAAATTTTTAAAATTATCCATTTCGCAAACAATCACAATCACATTTGCAAAAAAAACACAAATTGTTTAACTGAAAAATTCAATTTATGAGAAACCTCATAATTTTAAAAACAATGTCTCTTAGATTTTATTAGAGTATCTTTTTAATTTTAAGTGACAAACTTTTTTGTGCAGAAAACAATTTATACGCTTTTCTTCTTAAAACTAGAAATTAATAAGTTGCTCACATAACTTACATCATTCTATGTTGTATTCTATACAAAAATAATGTGAAAATCTTTTTGAATTTTTAAGAAGATTTTCTTAGTAAAGTCATAGGGATTTCTCTATGGAATATTCATATTGTTTAGTACTTTTAATGTGAATTCATAGTAAAATAGCTCAATGCGACAATCTTCTTGTTTTTAGGGGTCATTTTTTGCTCTGTGTATATTTGACTTATATTCTGGAAATTATGTTAAAAATAATATAATTTAATTTACGTGGTGTTCACATCTGAGGTTGTTTGGCCACTGTCGATTCCCTTGAATTTTTTTACTTTATTCGATTTCTGCATGATTATAGAAAAATATTAGGACATTTTTTAAACTTTTTATAAGGCACCTGTCGAAAACAGTGGTAAAAATGGTTTCTATCGGGTTTTTTTTTACCTGACAGCCCACCGAAACAAAAAACCAACAAACAAACATAATATTCCATATCGAAGACCATAGAATTGCACTTTCACGAATGGTTTTCGAGAAATCCTAACCTAAGCATTCAAAAACAAAAAAGGTTTGTTTCTATTCTTGAACCCTTATAACAAAACTAGCTGTTTTATCCGGCGTTGCACGGGTTTTAATAAAAAGCCAGATTGCACTAAAAAGCTAATAACGAAAACTTTTTTTTATTTTTTAAAACAAAGTGCCACAAACAGATGCTCCGATATATTTATTTTATCGGTAAAATTCCAAAAGTATCGCACAATATTAAAATATGCATTGAAGAAATCGGTAAGAGTCCAAGTTTTTGAAAAACGTCCAAAATATCGGTAAATGTACAAAAGTATCGAAATACACCGAAGAAATCGGTAAAAGCCCAAATGTATCGAAAAACATCTAAAATATCGGCTAAAATCTAAAGTATAGAAGAACATTTAAAGTATAGGTAAAAGTTCAAATGTAACGAAAAACATCCAAAATATCGCTAAAAGTCCAAAAAATTCGAAAAGTATTGAAAAACATTTTAAATATCGGTAAAAGTCGAAAAACATTCTAAGATCGGTAAAAGTCCAAAAGTATTGGAAAACATCGAAGAAATAATAATAATAATACTTGATTGTTATTATTATGATAAGTGGCATGCTAAAGACTAAGTTCTTCTATGCGAACGATTCAAATCAATAAATACTATATATAAAAAAATCAGTAAAAGTAAAAATAAAGCGAAAAAGATCCAATATGTCGAAAAAGGTCCAAAAGTTTCGAAAAACGTTGAAACACATCGAAGAAATTGGATAAAGTCCAAGTTTATCAAAAAACATCATACATATATCGTAAAACATCCAATACATACATCGAAAGAAGTTGTTAAAATTTCGAAAAATAGTGAAATAAAAAAAAAAAGTTTTCGAAAAACGTACAAAATATCGGTAAAAGTCCAAAAATGTCGAAAAACATCCTACAAATCGGTAAAAGTCCAAAATTATTGGAAAACATTGAAGAAATCGGTGAAAGTCTAAATACATATATCGAAAAATATTCAATATATCGAAAAGGGTCCAAAAGTTTCGGAAAATATTGAAACACAACGAAGAAATCGGTAAAGTCCAAGTTTATAGAAAGAAGTTCAAGATATCGGTTAAAGTCCAAAAATGACGAAAAACATCCTATATATCGGTAAAAGCCCAAAAGTTTTGAAAAATATTGAAACACATCGAAGAAATCGGCAAAAGTATAAGTTTATCGAGAAACATCCAAAATATCGGTAAAATTATAAAAAATAAATCGAAAAAGATATCGATAAAAGCCCAAAAGTTTTGAAAAATATTGAAACACATTGAAGAAATCGGTAAAAGTCTAAAAACAAAACATGCAATATATCGAAACAAAATCAAAAGTTTCGAAAAATAGTGAAATATGTACATCGAAGAAATCAGTCATAGTCCAAGTGTTCAAAGTCCAAAGTCCAAAATATCGAAAAAAGTCAAAAAGAATTGAAAAATATTGAAAAACATGTAAAACATCGTTAAAAGTCCAAAAATATTGAAAATATTGATTTGGCATCACTGACGAAATCACTCTCATTTGTGCTCTCATCAACAACACAACATCAAGAACAAAAAAACAATAAATGAAAGAGACGGAAAAGAACAACAACACATAACTCATGGCGCAGCAAGCTATAGCGACTGAATTGCAAACGATCATTTTTATGCAAGCATTAATTTTTTTGTTTTCAACAACTTCATGCTAAAAAAAAAAGGTTTATCTTATAAAAATTTAAAAAAATAAGTAAACAATCCTGTTCCGTTTTAAACGTAGAACGTTTATAAAAAAAATTATTAAAATCGGTTCGGTATATTTTGCACCAAATCGTTACATAGGGTTTTCATACAAGCAATTTTATATAAATATATACAGGGTGGCTGATTCGAACTGTTACCAACTTCAGATAGACTTATCTGACAGATGGAACATGACAGCTGTCTAAAAATTGGCATGATGTTAGTTCATTCTATTGTCAACAAGTAACCAAAAGCATTTGCGCGTCAATTTATTGAAAATAAAAAATTTTCGAAATGGAATTCAAACGTAATAGTGTGATTGCTCTTTATTTGGCTGGAAAATCGCAACCAGCAATTGTTCGTGAGCTGAAACATTTAAAAGTGAATAAAATGTTTGTGTATCGGACCATAACACGTTACAATGGTACCGGCAGCGTTGCCAAACGACATGGTGGTGGTCGGAAAATAACTGCAACATCACCAGAAATGGTTCGAAAGGTGAAGGCCAGAATTGAGCGAAATCCGAGACGCAGTGGCAGACAAATGGCTGCCGAGCTGAAAATATCGCGTGAACGAATGCAACACATATTGTCAAACATGCTCGGACTAAAGGCCCTCAAGTTCCAAAAGGCGCATGATCTCACTCTTGCTCAAAAAAAAGTTAGGCTCGATAGAGCCAAGGAGTTGTTGCGCTTGCACGCCGCCGGAAATCTGTCACAAATTGTCTTCTCTGATGAGAAAAATTACTGTATCCAGCAATATGTAAACAAACAAAATGATCGGGTTTACTTGACAGAGAGGTTCTACGAAAATTTGAATGTTTGTTTGGCCACCAGGACGCAGGCACCACCGCATGTGATGGTTTGGGCTGCAGTGACTGCTGATGGGCGCTCACCACTCGTTTTTTTGGCCGCTGGCGTCAAAGTAAACGCCCAGGTGTATCGTGAATCAGTGGAGGGTGCTTTACTACCGTGGGCACGCAAACATTTCGGTCGCAAGCCATGGACATTCCAACAAGACTCGGCACCGTCACACAAAGCTCGTGTGAATCAAGAATGGTTAGAAAAAACGTTCCTAGCTTCATTTCTGCTCAACAATGGCTCTCAAATTCGCCTGATGCAAATCCGCTGGATTTCTCAATCTGGGGTATGTTGGACAGGAAGGTCTTGACTAAAAAATACCAGAGCGTTGATGCGCTAAAAGTGGCCCTTCAACGAGAATGGCGCAAACTTCCACAAAATCAAATTCGTGCAGCATGCGACTCGTTCTTTGACCGTCTACGGGCCATAGTTAAGGCCAAAGGTGGCCATATCGAAAATCTCAAGTAAATTCTTAAAATTTGAACATTTCCCAACAATTATAGCGTTTGATCAATAAAATCTGTGCATGGAAACTAAAAATATAGTCTTTTGAATTGGTAACACTTCGAATCAGCCACCCTGTATATATGTATATATATATATATAGTATAGAAGTATAGATATGGGTATTCTTCTGTAACTCCTAGGAGGATTGACAAGCGCTGTGTGGTTTCCGGAGAGTGTGACTAATCCATCCCCATTTGCGCAGCTTGACCTCGTTTGCTATAGCCCTCTGATTGTATTTTTGATGTAGCTCGGCATTAGATATAGTGCGAGGCCACCAAATCTTTAGTATACGCCTTAAGCATTTATTGACGAATAATTGCAGCTTGTTCGTTAGTTGTTCAGTAACAAGCCATGTTTCGCACCCATATAACAAAACCGATTTCATATTCGAATCAAAAATGCGCACTCTCGTTTTAGTGGATATAACGGGTGAAGACCATATTTTGTTCAGTTGAGCAAACGCGCCTTTTGCTTTTGCTATTCTTGAGTTGATATCCTCTTTTACTCCACCATCCATGGAGATAATGCTGCCTAAATGCGTGAAGCTATCGACGTTTTCGATGTCATCACTGCCAGCTCTAAACGTAATATCATTCCTGTTTGCGTTTAACTTCATGCTTTTAGTCTTGGATACGTTGATTTTTAGGCCGGCCTTTTGTGATTCCAAGACAAGGTCTTCAATTTTGCTTTGCATATCTGAATGTTTGGATGATAAGAGGCAGATGTCGTCAGCGAAGTCGAGATCCTCCAGATGTTCGGTAAAGTTCCATTGGATACCCCTTTTGGCCTTATTAAGAGCTTTATCTAGGATATCATCAAGAACGATAAGAAAGAGTGATGGTGATAGTAGACACCCCTGCCGTACGCCTGAATTAGTGGTGAATGTCAGTGACAACAACCCGTTGTGTAACACACTGCATTTAAAGCCTTCATATTTTGCACGTACTAAATGTATGGGCTTGCGGCAATACCTCATCGTTTCAGTGAAACCCATATGTTTTCTCGGGAGACACTTTCGAAGGCAGTGCTATAGTCTACGAAGACAAGTTGAAGGGTAGCACGCCACTCGCATGATTGTTCGACAATTATTCTGAGGGAATTGATTTGATCCACTGTGGCAGTTGTAGTTGGTAATTCTGGTTGCGGGGATGTGGTAGACATGGGATTTAGTATATCACAAAAATACTCTTTCCATCTCTTTAGTTGTTCTTCCGCGGATGTTAAGAGATTTTTTTGTCTTTGATAGGGCGGCTCTGTTGGAGTTTTCTGCCAGATAATCACGGCATGTCTTAAATTGTTTTAAATCGAACGTCGTAGTATTTACATACAATTTTTTTTCCAAATTCTGTTTACTTATCATTCAAATGATGTATGAAAAAATTTTCGCTCGTAACTCCTCGATTAAATTTTGAGATAACCCCTTTTCTATTTGGGTCATTTTCTCAAATAAAAAAAGAAAAAAAAAATTTTAACTACAATAAACAAAAATCAAAATAAATACATTCGATGTGTTTTGTGATGCCGAACGCAAATCCGACGTCAGAATTGCTCTATCCTGTATGGTTTTTGGGATATTCTAACCTAAAAACCAAACAAAATCATTTTTTGTAATTTTTTGAAGCTATATAACTATTTAACATATCATTAATTCGATAAATCTGATAAAAATACTTAAAAGCCCTTATCTTTTTCTTTAAAACCTAATGAAAACGTGGAAACGTTAGAACGCTGGATGGGAAAAGCCAAAAGATATGAAGCTGTTCTCTGAAATTGATAAAATTCCAAACTCGGAAAAAGTTTGAAATTTTATTTAGAAATGGAAAAAATGAAAGAAATGGTTTATATTTCAATATGGTTTTATTGAGCGTTGTTCTTACCAATATGGAGTACACAGCAAAAGTGAATTGGAGGTCACTTAGATTTAAATTCTATACTAAAGGTTGCAAAATAATGGTTTTAACTACCAACATTGAAAATATTTAAATTCTAAAAAATCTATAAAATTATTGCCACAGTTTAGGCATCAGCGCAATGTTATGTTAAATGATAAAAAAAAGGTGTTGCCATCTGGCATAAACATCGCCGCCGGCCTTGCAGTATGGCTGCAAAAAAAAGCTAGAATATTGACTTCAAAATATGGTTAATGCATAATTAGGATTTCAGTTAAATTCATTTTAATAATTTGCATTACGATAACTTAAAAAATACAGTGTTATTGTAAAAATGTACGTTTGCATTTTTGTTAATTCAATTCTTGAGAGCATTCATATTTTTCATTTTTATGTTTTTAAAATTAAATCTAAAATAAATATTTCAATAAATTTAAGCTGAACAGGACCCGGAGAGGACCCATCCAAAAATGGTGTTCTGAGCGACAGGAAGGCCGCTAGAACTTGGCATTACCCCTGCTAAAATACTTTTCTGATACAAGTCTGTACCGAGGACCATGGAAATAGGGGCACATTTATCAAAGTCTGGATCGGCTAGGACAGAATTCCGAAAGTTTTCTTTAATCTTAGGATCTAAGGATCTTGACGGTGTATTTATCGAAATTCTGTTGACTATTTTAAACGTAGCTTCAATTTTAACTTGGGAGTCTGAATGTGCCCGAATGAGTAAAGAACAAAATCGATCTTCACCAATAGTAGTCGTAGGAATCTGTAAGTTTTCGACTAGGCTGGTCGATACTCGACTCACTGCTATGCAAGGGTCAAGGAGCGACCTTGCATAGTGCAATCGCCCTTTGACTTGAAGTCTGACGAGTGCTGTTGGAAATAATGCAATGACATGCTGCGCTAATATTGAGCCAACTGTTACAGTCTCTACTGGAGTAGAGCTCGGTGGAATAATAGAGTCGCGTTTGCGCCTTCCTTCGTGCATATGAAGCAAAGTATGGTGATTCTCCTTGCAGCAATGGCAAACATCTTTACTTCTACATGAACCTTCAGAATGTTGATGAGCTAAGCAATTGGAGCAGTACTTGTGGAGAAGCACTGCACGCATTCGTTGCTCAGTGTTCATGTCGAGGAATTTGGAGCAAATTCGAAGAGCATGGTAGCCACTGCAAACTCTGCATTGGTATTTTTTGGTTACTCTGCCTGGATTGGCCCTATTGGAGAGACGCGCCTGAACATTGCTTACAACCTTTGATTTGTTGTTTACTATTCTGGGCATGTTGAAGCTGAAAATTAATTTTTTGGAAAAATGAGGTCGTAGAATATATTTGGAAATGGAAAGAAATTTAGTTTGTTGGGAGAAGAACCAATTTAACTATCGGACGCGTTATCGGACCACGCTCGGTAATAACATCAGCGACGCGAATTAAATTATCTTTGCCACGATAAACTTTAGATACTCGACCTAAGCGCCACTCGTAAGGCGGGAGATTTTCTTCTCGAACTACAACAATCGAGTTTACTTCAATATTTTCTTGCGGTCTTTTCCATTTATTGCGCTTGTGGAGTTCCTTAAGATACTCGTTTTTCCATCGAGCGCAAAACTGTTGTTGAATTGCTTTAAGCCGCTGCCATTCGTGAATTTTAGGTTCTATTGGGGCTAAAATTGGTGCACCAACAAGAAAATGTCCTGGAGTTAAGGCTGCAATATCGGTTGGATTTTCGGTCATTGTAGAAATTGGCCTAGAGTTGAGACATGCTTCGATTTTTGCTAATATCGTAGAAAGTTCTTCAAAGGTATATTTGAAGGACCCAGCAATCTTTTTAAAATGGGTTTTGAAGCTTTTAACTCCAGCTTCCCATAGACCTCCCATATGTGGAGCGCCCGGTGGAATGAAATGCCATGTTAAATGACAATGACTAAATTTAGAAATAATTTCCTTTTGAGAAGCTAGGAAAAATTCACGTTCTAGTTCTTTAGATGCACCTACAAAAGTTTTCCCATTGTCGGAATACAAATGTAAAGGGCAACTTCGTCGGGATACAAATCGACTGAACGCAGCAAGGAAAGCAGGAGTGGAAAGTGTACTTGTTGCTTCTAAATGTATCGCTTTAGTAGAGAAGCACACAAAGACGCAAACATAACCCTTAGTGATCAAACACGCTCTGCCAGTATAGTTTTTTATCTCAAAAGGGCCAGCAAAGTCGAGGCCTGTGTGTTCGAATGGACGTGACAAAGTAGTTCTTTCTGGAGGTAAGTGTCCCATTAATTGAGTTTGGACCCGTTGTTTTTGAAGAACACATGCTTTGCAATTGTGGATAGTAGCTTTTATGAGATTTTTAATCCTGGGAATCCAAAATTGAAGGCGAATTAATCTCAAAACCAACTGATTCCCGCCGTGTAGCGAAATTTTATGTGTGAACTGGATGAGCAATCTACTGAGAGAACAGTTGTATGGGAGGATAATTGGGTGACGTTCATCGTAGGATAAGGTAGGCGCAGAAATAAGTCTGCCGCATACACGCATGATTCCAGTAGGATCAATAAATGGATTTAAATTGAGAAGACTACTTGAAGACGAAATTTGGCTTTTAGCCGAAAGCGATTTGTATTCAAGTGGATATGAAACTTTTTGACTTAAAATAATCATACGATCCCTGACAGCCTTTATTTCTGAGCTTGCTACGAACTCTGAGTTGTGTCGAAAGTTTCTACGGTATTCAGGATGAGTATGATTAATAAATCGAAATATGTAGGCTATTACTCTCATAGCCCTGTCAAAAGATGAGAACCTTTCAAGGATATCGTCGAAATTTTGAAAAAATGTGAAATGGGACTTAACTGATTTCTTTTCAAGATCTGTTTCACGTTCTGGAGCGTTGTGAGAGCTGGGCCAATAGCTCGGATCGAGCCTGAGCCACTGTGGACCGTGCCACCAAAGATCGTTATCAACGAGCTCTTGAGGCAAAATTCCTCTGCTCCCCAGATCAGCTGGATTAGCTTCAGAGTTGACATGAAACCAGTTAGCTGGACCTACGAGTTGGACAATTTTTGAAACTCTGTTCGCTACAAAAGTTTGCCACTGACAAGGTAGTTTTTGTAGCCAAGCGAGCACTATTGTAGAATCGGTCCAAAAGTTTATATTATATTTTTTAACATTGAGAGATGGAATAAAAGCGTCTACCATTTCCGCTAAAAGAAGAGCTCCGCAGAGCTCAAGCCTTGGAATTGAAATTGTTTTTACTGGTGCCACCTTTGTTTTGGCCAGCAATAAATTTGTGGAAATAATTCCTGATTCAGAACGAACTCTTATGTAAATTAGCTTTTTCGGATGCGTCACAGAACGCATGGAATTCTAAATTGCAATCAGGGGAAAAATTTACCCATCGAGGGATATTGATAAGATTGATATTCGGATAACTATCAAGGAAATCGTGCCATTTTTGGAGGCAATTTTCTGTTAGATTTTCATCCCAATCGACTTTAGAAAGCCAAATTTGCTGCATTAACATTTTTGCTAAAATAATAGATGGCGCCAACCAGCCAGCTAGATCAAAGAGCTTAGAAATTTGCGATAATGCTTCGCGTTTAGTAAAAGTTGCCTTGTGTTCAAGAGCCTTAGTGGAAAAATAGAACTCATCAGATTTTGCGTTCCATTTTATGCCTAGCGTTTTTGCGGTGCTGCAGTCATCAAGTTCAAGAAAATCTTCGTTGAGCAGATGTTCCCGAGGGAGTCCTTTAAGGATGTCATGTGCATTGGATGTCCACTTACGCAGCAGGAATCCTGCTGAACCAAGAGCAGTAATAAGTTCGTCTCGTGCTCTGATGGCTGTGTCCATATCATGTCCTCCTGACAATACATCATCAACATACATTGAGTTTTGCAATATATCGCTAGCCAAAGGAAAAGAGTCGTGAACATCGAGGGCTAACTGTAACAAAGTGCGAATTGCTAAATATGGAGCGCAATTTACACCAAAGGTTACAGTTTTTAGCTCATAATCTTTAATTTCGTCTTTTGGAGAGTCACGAAACAAAATTCTTTGGAACGGAGTATGGCTAGGATCTACAAGAATTTGCCTATACATCTTTTGGATATCACTGTTAAATACGAAGCGAAAGAAGCGCCACTTAAGAATCAGAAGCGTTAAATCGGATTGAAGTATTGGCCCAGTATGAAGAATATCATTTAAACTTAAGCCGTTTGACGCAGGACACGACGCATTAAATACCACACGTATTTTTGTAGTAGTCCTCTCAGGCTTTATTATGGCATGGTGTGGCATGTAATAATGAGTCGGAAAGTGAGAATATTCTGGAGGGGAAACAGTTTTCATGTGATTAAGGTCAATATATTCTTGAATCACATCATCATATTGAATTTTGAGCTCTGGGGTTTTGTTCAGTCGTATTTCATTTCTGAGGAACTGTGCTTTTGCAATTGCACGAGAGTGGCCAAGTTTAATGTTTTCAGGATAACCTTCCTTAAAAGGAAGAGAAACTACATATCGACCATCGTCTTCTCTTTTTGTGGTTTTAACAAATAAGTCTTCACAAAAACGCTCGGATGGAGTAATCATAAGTTTTTGGGGAAGATCCTCCACCTCCCAAAAACGAGAAATTTGTTCGTCCAAAGCAACTTCATTAAAGAATGAAACGATTTTTGTTGCAGAAGAATTGACGTTTTTAACTGGACCAGTTAAGATCCAGCCGAAAATTGTTTCCTGTCCAATCAAAGAATCGCAAATGTTGCGTTGAATGCCATCAAGCAAGATTATTGGAAGAAGATCACCACCGATTAAAAGGTCAATGTGAGCACTTTTATAAAATTCGGCATCAGCAAGTTGGATATTTGGAAGCTTTTTCAAAATTGAAGAGTCAACAGTATGACTAGGAAGATTTCCAGTAAGATGCGGAATAACAAGCGCTGATGTTTCAATCTGAATTGCAGTGTTGATTGGTGATCGTAACACAAAGGAGCAAATTTTTTGCGACTTTGCAGAAATAGCATTATTTAATCCCGATACTTGAGCATGAATTGATCTAGATGGAAGCTTTAGGAGCTTGAAAAGTTTTTCTGAAATGAAAGTTGCTTCCGACCCAGAATCAATTAAAGCACGCGCAGAGTATATGATGCCCATATGGCATATTTGTACAACTGCTGTGCCTAATAGGACACTTTTAGAACTAGAAGCGAAACAAGTTTGCACTGTATCGGAAGGAAAGGAAAGATCAGTGGACTGTAATTGAACTGTGTGAGATCTTTGAGTATTAGGAATATTCTGTGATGGTTGTGAAATTGGAGTGAGCTGTGTTGACTCATGGTGCAATAGAGTATTGTGCCTCTTATTACACTTAAAACAGTTGTGCGTACTTTTACAATCTTTAAGAGAATGAGAACCAGCAAAACAATTAAGGCAAAGGCCAAGTTTTTTGACGGAAGCTAATCGATCAGTCGTGCTCATTCGCAAGAACTGAGGACAATTGCGTATAGTGTGTGGTTCTTTTGTACAGATTTTGCACTTTGAAGTTGCCATATTGGTATGGTATGTATTTATTTTTCGTAATGAATTACGATTGGAATTAGAATTCGATGAACTTGATTTTTGAAGAGTGGATTTTAGAGGAGACGAACCCTTGATATCTACAGTCTGTTAAATAAGAGCGTGGTCACGATTACTCGCGATCGGTAAAGTATAATGCTGTAATTTTTTTTTCTCACACAGAGGGCAGTATTGTCCTTCATGCTTCGTGAAAGTGAATCAGCTGACCACTCTTTTTAATGCGTTCTCAGCATTTTTCCAAAATGAGTACCGCGTACGCGTCGCGCTTTGAAGCCGTTTTTTTGTGTTTGCACCCCAAAGGTCCCAAAATGACCCAAGCGGCGGCTGCGAAGTATATGCAAAAGTCGAAACAGTTTGTGAGTAAGTGGGTGAATCGCTTCAAAGAAGAAAAAAATGTCGATGACTTTCCAAATCGGGGGTCTGTCGTTGTAGTGACGGAAAAACAGGAAAAACTGATCTGTGCTCTATTTTCGAAAAATCCAACATTAACTTTGCGTGAAGGTGCTTCGAAATTGTCCCAAAAAGGTTTGAATATCTCCCACGGAACTATTCGTAATCATTTGATTGCAAATAGTGTGAAATACCGAAGTACTTTGCAAAAACCGATGCTCAGTGAAAAACATGTCCAAAAACGTCTTGAATGGGCCAAAGACAAAATGGTGTCGTGACTTTGGATTGGCCGTCTCAGTCGCCCGATGCCAATCCAATTGAAAACGTTTGGGCGCAAATGAAGATGAAGCTTCAGAAAAACCGACCCTGCAACTTGAAACAGCTGGTTCGACGCATTCACAAAATTTGGAGGTCGTTTTCAGAAGAGTATGCGCAAAATCTTGTTCAAAGTATGTCGCGAAGATGTCAAGCTATAATTGATGCTGGGGGTGATTGGACCTGCTATTAATGTATTTGCATTGAAGTTTTCGATCAAATAAATCAATATTAAAAAGAATTTTTGCAATGGGTATTTTCATTTTCTCACAACAATGACCACGCTCTTATTTAACAGACTGTAAAACAGTTTCAAGTGTTTGATATCGGTTAGTTAGAAATGTATCAAGTTCAGCCCAGGAAGGAATATCTGTTTTGTTTCTAAGGGATTGCTCCCAAAGTGCAAGCGTTGCATCAGGTAAGCGACTGGAGCACAGAAAAACAAAAATAGGATCCCAATTTTGAATTTGAATGTTATACAAAGTAAGCGCTGATATACAACTTTGTATATCGCGTTGAAGTTTTTTGATAGCACTTCCAGACTCGGTGGTCACATGGTTTAAGCTAAACAAAATTCTAAGTTGGCTGTTGACTAGAATTTTCTTATTTTCGAACCTATCCTTAAGACTACTCCAGGCCAAATTAAACCCATCGTTGGTTAAAGGAGCCTTCTTCACGATGTCGCGTGCTTCACCTTGTGTCTTCTGGTTCAAATGAAATAGCTTTTCCACAGGACTCAACCTGGAATTGTTGATGTAGATAGCCGTGAACATATCACGGAAGGATGGCCAGGATAGGTAGTCACCTCGGAAAACTTCCATGTCGCATGGTGGTAACCGGAAATTGCTTCCCTGAGATTCGAGAGGTCTTTCGCTTAACTGTGTGGATGTTGTTGGCGGTGTGGGGATTGTCAAAGTGTGCTCTTGAATGAGCTGCGCGACTTTTCCAATGCATCGAACGTATGCATGATATGTTCTACGATACCGATTCTTTATTGGCTCAAGATCAGTTTCCTCACCATCATTTGCAGCTGCAGCAGCTGCTGATAGCTCCCGTATACAGGCATTATAACCAGTCTTGACATTATTCCAAATTGATCGCAGCTCCTCCCGATGGACTTCTAAGGAGTGACTAGTAAAGTCCGATTGTGGCAATCCATTAAAATCTGTTTCGAACTCAACTAAACTATCAGACACAAGAATGAATGTTTCCAAAAAAGACATTGTGACCACCAACAAATTACCAAGCAAGAAAAAATTATATAAAGAATGAACCAAGCTTCAGGATAGTGTATCCTTACACTATGAATTGAAGCTGATAAAGAGAAACCGAAATAAGACAACCAAAAAATTCGAAAACCCGAAACAAATTGGAGAGTAATCAAATAAGGAAAAACCGATGAATCTGAAAAATAGGACGCGCTAGACGATATTCAGAAAAATTTAATAAATTTTTTGAGATACCCAAATCTACCCAAACAAAAGCAATGAAGGAATCCTTTTCAGCACTTTGAAAAGACCAAAAATCAAGCGTATCTCCAGAAAACAAAGAAATTCTTTTTCGAAGAAAAAGACCAAAAAATGTAATAAAGAACTGCCCGAAATTTTATGTAACAAGATATAAAATTTGAACTTAATTTCTATAAGACCGAAAACTCACTTTTCTTTAGCAGAAAAAAGTTGCGGTCGTTGTTATAGAAACGAATTTTTATCGTGAAATTGAATAGCACACAAATGTACCTAGAGCAAACAAAAAAAATTTTAAGTCTTCTAGATACAATACTTCGCGATAGAAATGCAGCTAGGAAAATAGCTTGCAGACGTCTAATAAAAACTTTGAAACTCGAATTAAGTGACGATTTTTTCGAACGAAAAAAAGACTTCGCGACACAAATGGAAAACAATTGGAATTGTAAGATTATTCTATACCGCAGGAAGCGATATAATTTAATCTTCACTTGAATTTTTTAATTGATTATTGGATTTTTTTTGTTCCTTTTTTTGCTTATTATTATTTTTAATTTTTGGAATTTTAAAGCTCTTAAAGAAAACTTTAATTCAAAAATTAAAATTTTTAAAAAATATATCACTTTTTTAAATAACACTTAAAAAAAGAATTTTGAAATTTTTCAACACAAAGTGAGATCTTTCTTCTTTTTGAAAATATCTTTGAAATACACAATTCAGCTAATAAAATATTTTATTTTTAAATGATTTAAGGTGATTTTAAATTTTTCTTTTCTATTTTGAAAATTTTTTAATTTGTGCAGGAATAACAATTTATTTTATTTTTTATCAGTATTTCACAATATAAAAAGATTTTGGAGAAATTTATTTTCAAAAAAAAAATTAAAATTTCATAAATTTTTTGAATTTACAAATGACCATATAAAGTTTCATGTAAACCTCAATGCATGTAATGTTGCTAGAAATTTTTACATTAAAAGTTCAACGACCTTTTTGTTAAAGTATGGAACAGTATAAGAAATGGAACTAAAAGTTGCTGAGAGAGAGAAATGGAGATCTTTTTATGAAGTGGAAGTTTCATAAAAAGATGTTGCTAAACCAATTCGAAATGTGTTTAACAATTACGAAAATGAGAAATGTTGCTAGACCTGGTGAGAGAGAAGTTCTGACGCCAGAAGTCTTAACAGATCTCTTGGAAACAAAAACTGTATTCGAAAATGTATGTATGTTAACGAAATGTTGAGGGGAAAATGAAATATGTATTCAGATATATAAATATATATGTATGTTGATTGGAATGACAATATATAAGTATATAAGAAATATAACCAACGGAAAAATGGCGGGAAAAAATGCAGTACCTTGGATTTTTTCTTTCTTTTATAAAACTTTTTGCTACAAATTTTTATATATTTTAAAATGCGAAATTTGACTTTCTTTTTTACTTTTTCAAAATGTTTAACTTTTGATTTTTTTTTTTTTTTTTATTTTTCAAAATGTTTAACTTTTTATTTTTTTTTTTTTTTTTTTATTTTTCTTATTTAGTTTTTCACATTTACTGCATTTAGTCCACTTTTGGAACCACTTTATGAACTTTATTATTTTATGATTTTTAATATTTTTACCTTTAATTTAAGATTTAATCCTTTTTATACCCTACACCCAGGGTATATTCACTTTGTCCTTCCGTTTGTAACGCAGAGAAGGAGGCGTGGCAGGTATAGAAAAGTATATATATTCTTGATCAGCGTCACCCCCTGAGTCGATATAGCCATGTCCGTCTGTCTGGCTGGCTGGCTGGGTGGCTGGCTGGGTGGTACCCTGCCTCCGTCATCAAAGATAGCTCGGGGGATTGAAAATGAGCAAAATCGGTTAACGGACACGCCTACCGCCCATACAAAAAATATATTCAAAATGCAATTTTAGGAGTATTTTTCACGACAATGCAACCAAAATACACATAAATACTAGAAATTGTAAGCGCAAGCTCTGAGAAAAAACTGAGCGAACTCGGACAAAAGAGCGTGGCACCTCCCATATAAGCAAAAGCTTCAAAACGCTATACTGAAAGCGATTTTTGAGATATTCGAACCAAATTTAACTCAGACACTAAGAACTATAAATGAAAGCTCTCGACAAAAATTGGGTGAAATCGGACAAGGGGGCGTGGCACCTCCCATATAAGCAAAAGCTTCAAAACGCTATACTGAAAGCGATTTTTGAGATATTCGAACCAAATTTAACTCAGACACTAAGAACTATAAATGAAAGCTCTCAACAAAAATTGGGTGAAATCGGACAAGGGGGCGTAGCACCTCCCATATGAGCAAAAGTTTCAAAATGCCATACGGAAAGAGTTTTTTGAGATAATCCAAACAAATTTCACTCAAATACTAAAGACTATAAATGCACGCTCTAAGCTAAAACTAGAGAAACTCGGACAAGAGGGCGTGGCACCTCCTATATAAGCAAAAGCTTCAAAACACTATGCTGAAAACATTTTTCACTCAGACATTTAAAACTATAAATGCAAGCTCTGAACAAAAACTGGGTGAACTCGAACAAGAGGGCGTAGCGCCTCCCATATGAGCAAAATTTTAAAAATACTGCAGTGTAGGGTATTTAATGTTTGGCCAGGCCAAATTTTACACCCTTACTAGTTTTTTTTCGATCTGAATTTCTTTCCGCCTTCACAATTTATTTTTTCACTAATTTTTTCTAGGAGTTTTTCAGTTTTTGAAGGAATTTACTTTTTTTTACACTTTAGACTAATTTTTTTGTTAATTTTGAATGCAAATTTTTACTCTGATTGAGTTTTTTAGTTTTTTGTTTCACGAGTTATACTACATGCGTTTTTTTAGATTTCTTTTTTCGTGTTTTTTCCACTATTTTTTATTATGCTACCGATACACCGATACGCGCAATAGGAGTGGCTCTCAAGAACTAAATTTACATAGAAATAATGCAAACGTACCTTCTTCGAAATTTGTAGACTTAGATGAGAAGTTGGAATCGCTGCTTTGATGAGAATTGGATATGCCGCTTTGTTGAGAATTGGACTTGCTGCCCAAATGAAACAAGTTTTGTTGGAGATCTTTCAAAAGTTGGAGACTTAGAGAACAATGAAATCTTTTCCTGAATATCCGGCTCGGAGATGGACCAAATGAAAACGTGGAAACGTTAGAACGCTGGATGGGAAAAGCCAAAAGATATGAAGCTGTTCTCTGAAATTGATAAAATTCCAAACTCGGAAAAAGTTTGAAATTTTATTTAGAAATGGAAAAAATGAAAGAATATGGTTTATATTTCAATATGGTTTTATTGAGCGTTGTTCTTACCAATATGGAGTACACAGCAAAAGTGAATTGGAGGTCACTTAGATTTAAATTCTATACTAAAGGTTGCAAGATAATGGTTTTAACTACCAACATTGAAAATATTTAAATTCTAAAAAATCTATAAAATTATTGCCACAGTTTAGGCAACAGCGCAATGTTATGTTAAATGATAAAAAAAAGGTGTTGCCATCTGGCATAAACACCTAATTTAAATTATCTTCATGTTTCTAAGAGATATCGTAGACCGAAATATTGGAAAAACAGTTTTTTGCACTTTTTTGTATTTTTGGGTTAGGATATCTCTGAGGAAAAAAAAGATATCAACATAATTTAAATTAGGTTTTAAAGACATAGATTAGGACTTTAAAGTTTCTTACCAGAATTAACGAAATTAAAATTTCTTTCACATTTTAAACATGTTCAACGAACCGACTACTTCTAAATTCAGCCGTTTGACACCCCGAGTAAAAGTTGAAAAAAAAAAAAAAAAATCAGATTTTCAGTGATAAAATTCATGTATATTAAAGTAACAAAAGCAAATTTTTATTGCAATGCAACGTAAACTTGATTCAAGAAGAAAAACAAAAACTGTTCAACTGTTCTGTAATATAGCGAACATTTGTTTGTTACATGTATGGCATACGGCTGAATTTAAAAGTAGTCGGTTCGTTGAACAAGTTTAAAATGTGAAAGAAATTTTAATTTAGTTAAATCTGGTGAGAGACTTGAAAGTCCTAATCTATGTCTTTAAAATCTAATTTAAATTATGTTGGTATCTTTTTTTCCTCAGAGATATCCTAACCTAAAAAGACAAAAAGTGCAAAAAACCGTTTTTCCAATATTTCGGTCTACGATATCTCTTAGAAACATGAAACCCCAGTGTGCCAGACGGTTCAAATCTCCTTTACTCAAATCTCAAATCCGTTACTGATCCGTTGGCGGGAGAGATTCCCAAAAAAAAAAGCGAATCGTTTTTTTTTTTGGATTTTACGGATCCGTTACTGATCCGTTGGCGGGAGAGATTCCCAAAAAAAAGCGAATCGTTTTTTTTTTGCAACTTGTTCCGCAAACGGATCAGTAACGGATTCGTAACGGGTAAAAAAGCGAAGATATGAACCGTCTGGCACACTCACGGTGCTCTTGAACAGTCGATAGGTTTTTTGGCTATGTGGAGAAAATCTGTGAATGGGGTTTCATTTGTATTAGCTTAGTGGTCTGAAAAATGCAAACCCCGAAATCGTAGCTGATCATCCCCGCGAATTATCGCAAAAATACATATCCCATATAAAATAAAATCGGAAAAAAAACCACAACAAACAAATATAAAAATAGTTATATTTAATGTATTTTGCAATGCTGAATCTGAATCTGGCCTTTAAATTGCCATATCTCATACGGTTTTTGAGATATCTTAGCCTAAGCAAGGAAAAAATATCGTTTTTGCTATATTTTGAAGCTATATAACTAGAATATAGAACATTCATACTCAAAATTCGATAAATTATCTGAAAGCTCCAATTCTTTTTCTTTAAAACCGCATTTAAATTATGTCCATAGCTTAATTTTTCTTCGAAATATCGTAGACTGAAGTAATGACAAAACACGTTTTTTGCACTTTTTTAACTTTTTAGGTTAGGATATCTCCGAGAAAAATAAAGATATCGACATTATTTGAATTGGTTTTAGAAGATTGATTAGAGCTTTCTATTTCTGCATCAGATTTTACGGACATACGTCCTGTTATATAGCTCCAAAACACAGCAACAAAACATAGCATCGCAAAACACATCGAAAATTAATGGGTGTTTTGTTGAATACTTATGCATGTGTGCATCGCGTGTATAATACCACATTCAGCTTTTCCCAGGATCACGAAACAGGACGTATAACTAGACGTATATCCGTAAATTCTGATGCAGAAATGGAAAACTCTAATCAATCTTCTAAACCTAATTCAAATAATGTCGATATCTTTATTTTTCTCGGAGATATCCTAACCTAAAAACTTAAAAAAGTGCAAAAAACGTGTTTTTTCATTAATTCAGTCTACGATATTTCGATGAAAAATTAAGTTATTGACATAATTTTAATGCGGTTTTAAAGAAAACTAGTAAGGGTGTAAATTTTGGCCTGGCCAAAAAATAAATACCCTACACTGCAGTATTTTGAAAATTTTGCTTATATGAGAGGTGCCACGCCCTCTTGTCCGAGTACACCCAGTTTTTGTTCAGAGCTTGCATTTATAGTTTTTAGTGTCAGAGTGAAATTTAGTTGGATTATCTCAAAAAACTTTTTCAGTATAGCATTTTGAAACTTTTGCTTATATGGGAGGTGCCACGCCCCCTTGTACGATTTCAACCAATTTTTGCTGAGAGCTTTCATTTATAATTTTTAGTGTCTGAGTCGAAGTTGGTTCGAATATATCAAAAAACGCTTTCAGTATAGCGTTTTGAAGCTTTTGCTTGTATGGGAGGTGCCACGCCCTCTTGTCCGAATTCGCTCAGTTTTTTATAAGAGCTTGCGCTTACAATTTGTAGTACTTATGTGTATCGTGGTTGCATTGTCGTGAAAAATACTCCTAAAATTGCATTTTGAATATAATTTTTGTATGGGCGGTAGGCGTGTCTGTTGACCGATTTTGCTCATTTTCAATCCCCCGAGCTAACTTTGACGACGGAGGCAGTGTACCAAATTTCATTGAATTATCTTGCTCAGTTTTCCCAGCCAGCCAGCCAGCCAGACAGACGGACATGGCTATATCGACTCAGGAGGTGACGCTGATCAAGAATATATATACTTTTCTATATCTGCCACGCCTCCTTCTCTGCGTTACAAACGGAAGGACAAAGTGAATATACCCTGGGTGTAGGGTATAAAGATTGGAGCTTTCAGATATTGTATCGAATTCTGCGTATGAGAATTCTATATTCTAGTTATATAGCTTCAAAATATAGCAAAAACGGTATTTTTTCCTTGTTTAGGCTAAGATATCTCAAAAACCGTATGAAATATAGCAATTTTAAGGCCAGATTCAGATTCAGCATTGCAAAATACATTAAATATAACTATTTTTATATTTGTTTGTTGTGGTTTTTTTCCCGATTTTTTTTTTATTTATATGGGATATGTATTTTTGCGATAATTCGCGGGGATGATCAGCTACGATTTCGGGGCTTGCATTTTTCAGACCACTAAGCTAATACAAATGAAACCCCATTCACAGATTTTCTCCACATAGCCAAAAAACTTATCGACTGTTCAATAGCACCGTGCACTGGGACATGTTATTTGATCAATGCCTTCGGCATTTCATCTGTTGTAGGTAGCTGTGTTTGTATCCGACTAATACTGCATGTCACTGCTGCAATTGAAGTTGGAAATTCTGATTTAGGGGATGTGGTAGACGTGGGATTCAGTATATCTCTTTACATCGGTTTAGTTGATCATTCCTGGAAGCTATGGTATATACAGGGTGTATTGCATAAGATTACAAGGCTTCTGGGAGGTGATAGAGGAGGCCTAGACTAACAAAAAATTGTCCCTGAGGGTTTTTTTACACTCAAGAAAATTATCACTATACGGCTTGAACGAATGGCACCATGATAAAAATAAAACAATTAATACGAGTGAAATAACAAATGCGAGCAATACGTGTTGCGTGTGATTTTCATTTGTTGTGTTTGTTTTTGTGTCTTCTTACATCTAGCCTCGGCCGCTATCTAGCATATTAAGTCGTTCAGATCTTTTTTCTGGTAAGAGATCACTAAAATTTTCTTGTGCAGTTGTTAAGTTGATAGTTTTAAGCATATTTTTTTTTTTAAATTTTCTCCTACAACACCGAGAAGTCAGTTAAATTACCATTCGTTAATTGTACAATTAATTATTTATAAACAAATTATAAGTTCTTTACGTTATTTTTTTTCCTTTACAATTCCTTAACATACAATCCAATTTTCATTAAAATTCAGTAATTATTCGCTGATATATTTTAATTAAAAAAAAAAAAAAAATACCCAAAGTTTTCAATCACTCATAAATTTTTGAAAAATTAAAATTTTCAAAAACCTTTTTTGGGTATTACTTTTAGCCTCTGAAGCTACCGAAATATGTTAATAAATATATTAAAATCTAACTTGAAAATGCTAATTATTTACTTCAAAACCTACTCTGAATTTAATCGATATCTTTTCTTTATCTCCGAAAGTTAAAAAACATTATTTTCCTTATGTCTAAAGTCTTATAACTAGACATGATATTTTTTAGCTAAAAACCTGATAACAGCTATATAGTTATAAGATCAGAAACCAACTTGCCGAACCTGCAGCATGCCTGGACATGCTATGTATATGGATGTGGTTATTGCAACTGGCTAGCAGTTTCATTCTAAAAAAACCAAAGATTTGATTTCAGATGAAGTTATGCGAACGCCTGTGTCAAATAGTTTCAAAGGTTTGTTTTTTTTTTTTAATGAAAGGGTTTGGCCCCGCCTATAGGCTTTCTAAAAAAACCAAAGATTTGATTTCAGATAAAGTTATGCGAACACCTGTGTCAAATAGTTTCAGAGATTTGTTTTTTTTTTTTTTAATGAGGGGGTTTGGCCCCGCCAATTTTTATCGAACATTTTTTTCTCAGTGCCAATTAGATATGTACCAAACCGCATTTACCTGAGTCCAATATTTTCAGAGATACGACAAATTTCGGGTGAATGGGACGTGGCGCTGCCCATTTCTTGTTGGAAACTATTTATTCAAGTATTGTTCATATATGTAGCAAATCTCATTTACCTATGTCAAATAGTTTCAATGTTAGGATTGATTGTTTACTTATTTTCATATAAATAGCGTTTACCGACTTTCAACGGCCCGCCACGGTCAAATAAATTTTTTGTTTGGTGTCTATACCAAAGAAATAAAAATAAGAAAAGAAAAAATACTGCTCCATACCAACCAACTAACTTAAATTGGTTTAAACATTATTACAGTGGTATATCCTGGTTGCTTTACATTACGTGAAATGAAATCTTATTCACTTTTGTAAAATAGTTTGAGAGATATGGAAAAATTTTTATTTTTGAAGGAGGGGGCGTGGCCTCACCCAGTTTTTATTAAATAAATTTTTCACAGTGCCAATTACATATGTACCGAATCTCATTCCCCTGAGTCTAATATTTCCAGAGATACGACGAAATACGGGTGAAGGAGGAGCACAGTGGATCGAAAGGGACTTAGAAACTTTTTCGTCCGATCTTTTTTTTAAATACAATATGCCAATCGATAGAGCTCATTACTGCCATCAATTTATGTTTTGCAGCATTTTTTCCCAAAACCAATAGTTTAGTAGAAAAAAAACTTTTCTGTATTTTTTGTATGGGCTTGGACTTTTAGATTCCTATTGCTTCAAAACCTTCGAAGATCTTTCTCTGAAATCTTCGCAGGAGTAATAACTGAGTTTTACTAGATGTTTATGCAATTTTTACTAAAAAAAACCCTTGTTCCATTTTTAGCTACGTGAGGTAATAGCTGCCGTGTTGATGCTTATGGAAACTCTAGAAATCTTCCTTAATTTGTCTTAAAAATTATTCGTAAGTTACTTTATTACACTTGTATTAAACAGAGAGAACAGAACAATTACAAAAAGACCCATGGTAAGATGCTAAGTTTAAAAAAAAACAAGTAAAGGCGGTATCTTTGTCCTGGCCAAAAACTAAATACCCTACACTGCATTTCAAGTATATTATATACTTAGTTGATAAATACTATGCAATTTACAAGTTTTTATTAAAATAAATTGTTGTATTCTTCCGCAACTCCTAGGAGAGTATAAGAACTAATTGCTTCTATGGGAAATTCCACGCCCTCATCTCCGAGTTTACCTAGATTTTGCGTAGAGCACGCATTTACTGTTCTGAGTGGTTGAGTGAAATTCGGTTAGGTTTTCTTAAAAAAACCTTTCAGTATAGCATTTTGAAACTTTCGATTATATGGGAGGTGCTACGCCCTCTAGTCCTGCTTCGCCTATTTTTTGCTCAGAGTTTGCAAATAATGTTTTTAGTGTTTGGTTGAAATATTGTTGGATTATCAAAAAAGCACTTTACGTATACCATTTTGAAACTTTTGCTTATGTGAGAGGTGCCACGCCCTATTGTTCGAGTTCGCCTAGTTTTTTCTCAGAGCTAAAAACGCTTTCAGTATAACATTTTGAAACTTTTGTTTATATGGGAGGTGCCACGGCCTCTAGTCCGAATTCGCCTAGTTTTTGCTCAGAGCTTGTACTTACTATCTATAGAATTTATGTGTATTTTGCTTCTGTTATTGTAAATAATGCTCCTATTATTGCATTTTGAATATATTTTTTGTATGGGCGGTAGGCGTGTCCGTTGACCGATTTTGCTCATTTTCAATCCCCCGAGCTAACTTTAACGACGAAGGCAGAATACCGAATTTCATTGAATTATGTTGCTCATTTTTTCCAAAAAATTTAATTCCACGCACACCCATATATCGACTCAGGAGGTGACGCTGATCAAGAATATATATACTTTTTCATACCTGCCACGCCTCCTCTGCGTTACAAACGGAAGGACAAAGTGAATATACCCTGGGTGTAAGGTATAAAAACGGGTTTTTAGCAATACCTTTTCGTTAAATTGTTTACAAATATTTCTTAACAATAAATCGAGGGGAAACCAATCTGAATTTGATCTCGTTCTTTTGACTAATTCGGGGTCGCTGACACCGAATCTGGTAATCGTTTTTTCCTACCGGGTCTGAGTTATCCTTGATTTAAAGTGCAGGAATCGCTATTTTCAGACATATGGCGTTCATCCAGGAAGAAGTGTAGTTCACTTTTGTCAACGGCACCAAATTTTGACAGCTACCTTATGATAGTTAGTACTTACTGTGTGTCAGACCACAGACTTTTCAGCCGATGTATTACTTTGGAACTCATTCTCTTCAAAATTATTTTGAAGCTATGCGATACTATGCTTTTTATTTTAACAAATATTTATTAACGTTTCTATTTATCTTTAGGTGTCAAAAAGTCCATGCTACACTGGAAACTTTTTTCATGAAAAAACTCTTGATACGGACTATAGGACTCTGGCTGACCATGCAAGAATGGTAACAATATGCCTTGCAGATGGAATGCTTCCTGATAAGAAGTAAGAAAACGTAGATTATTTAAGAGACTTTTACAAAAAAAAAAAAAAAAAGCCGAACAACAGATATCCTTTGCCAATATTATTATTTATCTAAATTACTTAGTAAAAAAATAACTGATAGGGGAAGACGGGATAGATTCGTACACGGGACACTTCGTACAGTGGCCTTATTTAGAAAATTATAGACGATAGCATGTCCGTTCTTGTATCTAATATTGGTGCTTTTGCAACTATTTAGCTAGTGAAATATAGCAGTGGTACGATTGTTGACTTGGCCAGAAAAAGTATTTGTGTGTTTTTCCAGTGCGAAAGTAATTTTCTTATCTGAATTCAACATCGTTGAATGGTAATAATTTTTTGCTAAAATTAAATATTACTTCTGCTTGTTTATAAACAGATATGCTTTTTTACTGTGTATTTACCTATATAGATCAGTTTGGGCGCATTCGTACAAATAGTAGTTAGGGGTACATTCGTATACACGAGTTTATCCTTATGAAGCGTAATTTTAATTGAATTACGGAATCACGTCCAAAAACATACGCTGTAACTTCTCCAAAGATAACCTTAATTTACGGCTAGTCGGCTCTGAAAGTCATGTGTCAATAGATGCAACGGGATAGTCTATCTTTCCCTACGACCACACCGTCCTCAACCATTATACTTAGGCTTGCTTGACCCTTTTAATTCAAAACTGAAAATTGCATTTCACAATTGGGTTGCAAATAACCAATAAAAAACCCCTACTACATACAATATTCTGAAAATGTCTAAAATTTTCAATCTTGTGATAAAAACATTACAAGTGTTTTTGAAAATATTGGAATATGGCCATTTAACGAACTTTTATGTTAAGAGGCGATGTTTTTGCAACTGTTGGGATTAACAGTCAAGTTCTATGGCCGATCTGCATGCGTTCAATACGTTCAAGAGAATACTCTTCCATTCAATCCACATAAGATTTCATCGCCATATATGCTGCATCCACCGTTGCACGTAAACCCCACGTTATGTACGAATGTACACACACACACATTCGAACGTTTTGACTATTGACAGATTTTCTGACGGCGATTAAAATTTGCACAAAAGTAATTTACAGGGTAAAAGTGTACTCGGTTGCTCTAACTTGTGAGCACACGAAATCATAATGAAGTGTAAGAGTATGATGCCTTCTACCGAATGGAATGGAAACCTGTAAACGAAAGGCTCATTTGGTGCAGATTTCAAACCCCGCTAGAAATATTACCATCTTCCAAGCATACACGCCCACCGAATTGGCAGAGAGAGAAGCCAAGGATGAAACCTACAACCGATGAAAGCGTGAAAAGCATGAATACAACAAGGTCGCTGGCATAGAACAAATAACTGCTGAACTGTTAAAAGCATGCCCCATTACATCAGCTAAAATTCTGCATGAAGTTAGTTTATTGACTTTATTTTGCTTGTATAGTACTAATGAAAGTACCAACGCGCTTTTGATTTGAAATATGATAAATTTATATTGATCGTTTCTCAGTATGCTATGAGAATGAGAATTTTGTCTGTCTTGTGAGCCAGCTCTTATTCGCTATAAAATTAGCTGGCAATGCTAATGTGTCAGTGAAAGCATAGATAAACTTTTATTACAAACAAATTAAAACTAAATTTTGTAATCAAACTAGTATTGCATATCGATACCTTAGAGCGCTATAGTCATATCTCCACTTTTTGCGATTTTGAGATTTTGAGATTTTTGCAGTTATGGCAACATTGTGGGCTTCTTTACCGTGTGGAAAACTGTGTGATGTCAAAATACCACTAAAACACCAAAATTAAAAAAAATCCTATCTCCAAACTGTAATTTTTTCAAGAGCGCTACTGTCCTATCTCCACTGAATATTCAAATAAGCCACATTTAAAAAAAAAACTCTTCGTTTTTTCGCATTTTCTTCGCGTTTCATGACTTTTTGCGACATTTTAGTGAACAAATTTGGCTCCACTCTTGTTTGTCGGAACCAAAAATTCAAAAAAAAAAAAATTCTTTTTTTCGTGTTTTCTACGCGTTTCATGACTTATTACGACATTTTAGTGGAAAAAATTCAAAAAATGTACTAAACACTTCGTTTATTTCAATAGTAGTGGAATTCTATATAAGGGCAAAAGTAATGACATACTATAAATTGGCTGGGATTTCGTTAGAAATTAATAAAATTGGTTAAAAACATTTGTAACGAAACCGACTAAATCAGGCCTACATTTGTGACAACGGTCAGCACGTACTGGTGCGGCTTAGCTCGTCGGCAACCGGGGGTGAGGTGTTGCTGCTAAAATGTAGCTTGGTCGTTAGCAAAAAAATTCTACGTGCTTAAAGCGAAAAGTTACGTTAATCAAAATTAAAAAAAACAAAACCTGTCTTTTTTAAAAAAAAGGAACCGGAAATCATACCAATTTACAAATTTACATTTTCTTGTTTTTGTTTTGTTTTCCAAATTCATATTCTTAACACATGGCAAAGAAATAATTATCAAAGCCTAGCTTAATTAACAAAATCAAAATATTGAAAATACAGCGAATTGAGTTTACAAGTAATTGAGAGAGAGCTTTTGCTAAACAAAACAAAACAAAACTCTTTTCATTAGCTTTACGTTTTGGCAATTAACATTTAACCCTACGTTATGTCAACTAAACTTAAGTTACTCTGTAACTTTCTTTGTAGAATTTTAACATTTTAGATTAACATTTTATGAACTTTTAAACTAATATTTATCTTAGCAAAACTAACACATATGCAATTTTCAAATTTTCTCTGCTCTAAAAGGTAGTGAAGGACATTAAGTACTAATACTAATGTATTTCATTTAAAATTTGTTTTAATTATTAAGTATTAAATTCTTTTCATTTTTTTGTATTACATTAAAGCTTGATGAAAACTAAATGAAAATTATATATGAAATGAAAACTTACCATTGATGTCCGTCTGCTGGCCAGTATATTTGATACACCAATGTTGAGGTTGCAGATTAGGGTTTTTTTTTTATATTTAAAGTTTAGTTAGTAGTATTTTTCAAATTTTAATGTAATTATTCTCTCTTTTTCTTATATAAGACACTCAGAAATTTATGTTTAAAGAAACATAAACCTTTGAACAATATACATATAGGTATATATATTTTTTTTTATACAATTATATTTTACTATTCTAACACTTCACTATCTTTTAGCCTTTCATTTAATTATTAATTTATTATTTTTTTTTTCATTTTTAACTTTAATTAAATTTTCTTAATTTTTCAAAACCACAAATTTTATGAATTTCTTAATTTTTTTTTTTTTTAACTCTTTAAATTATCCGGGTTTAATTTTTATTTCGGCAAGGAACAAAAGTGTATTTATTTTTAAGTTGAATCAAAAATTATCGGTTGCAGGAACTTCTCGGACAATCGGAACATAGGTATAGCCAGCAGTCATATAGATCATCTGGGACATTCAAAATCCTTGGAATTCTCGGCTTTTGCGATGGTTTCCAAATGAATAGGATATTTTCTCTGAAATTTTGTTCTGGTCCTCAATAATTTTATTTTCCGCGAAATAACTTTTAAAATTTTTGTACATGGTACAGTTGCGAAATTTTATTTAATTTTCCGATTTTCGATACGGGTTTGTGCTTAACGTCTTGCGGCGGTACTATGTATGTTAAAAACTAACTCACCTTCTTAAAATTTTTTATTGTCAACCGTACGCAAATTCCAAGTTTTATGCAAAAGCCCAATTGCCTGATTTTACGGGACATTTGCCTATGTACTTTATGCAGAAACAAATTGTTTACCGAAATGATTCTCAGTTTCTCAAAAAAAAAAAAATTATGATAGTTGAGAGCATTAAATTTGCGCCTGATGGTTATGCAGTAAAATATGGAATATTGCATCTTTTGCAAAACTACAGTGGCGAGCAAAAATGATTTCAGGAAAAAAAAAGATGTCCAATTCAACTATTACACATTCAATTATGTTAAAATATGCTATAGGTAAAAATATTGCATATATCGTTATATCAAAATAGCAGCCAATCCTTAATAACCACTGTTTGAAATCTTCTTTTTGCATTTCCCAACAATTGGAAAAATGGAGATAGGACTATAGCGCTCTAAGGTCTCGATATGTTGTCAAATTGGATCATATCTCACACAAAAGAATGTCAGTCATAAGCAAATCTATTTTGACAAAAAAAAAAAAATCTGTGTATTTTATATACTTATACGATAAATATTTACATATCAAGAAAAGCAGCATAATATAAATGGGTTTTTTTGAAAGTGGAATAAGTCCACTTTTTCATAAACGGAGATATTAAAGGGTTTGCGTACGACTTAATTTAAAAATATTGGGCAGCGTTTTACTTTAAAAACTGTTGTTGTTTCTTTTCCTTTCTTTTTGCTCAATTAGGGCTCTGAAAATTAGTTACAACAACAACAAAAACAAAAAGTCATTGTCGGACCTACTTTCGGAGATATAGCCATCGGAAGATCGAGATATATTTTTTATAAAAATTATTATAAGTTGGGAACCCCTAAAAGGATTTTAATAATATTAGTGTCATACGAAAGATATGTTAATTTGCTACAAAATCGACCTGCGAAAAATTTTAATCCGAGTTGTGGCTTTAGAGGTTTTGCAAATTTTCAGAAATATTGACCATTTTCTTTTTTAAAAGCACTATTTTTTCAATAATTGTATCATTAACGCATAGTTTTAGTAACATATTATAAAAGCCCAATTTATTTGCTTTCATTTGACATGTAATTTGTACCTGATTTCTTGCATTATCATATATTTTTAAAGGAAAACAAAAAAGTGAACCAAAGAAATGTTCATGAAATTTAGGAAAACATTTCAAGAACAACAATAATACCAACAACAAAAATAACAATAACAGTAATAAAAACAACAATAACGATGTTTTTAGATAGTTTTCGATTAATTCCGATTCTTGTAGACTCTTTCGATGTTTTTCAATAACTTACTTTTTTGTTTTCCTATAAAAAAAATACGTAATGCAAGAAATCAGGTACAAATAACATGTCAAATGAAAGCAAATAAATTGGACTTTTATAATATGTTACTAAAACTATGTATGTATGTATGTATTCTCCTTTAACTCCTAGGAGGAGCATAGGGCCAATATGAAATCTCTCCATTTGTCACGATCCCTTGCGATGACTTTGATCTCTTGCCACGATTTTCCCGATTCTTGGATTTCCTTTTCCAACGACCTTTTCCAGTTGGTTTTGGGTCTACCACGTCCTCTACTGCCTTGTGGATTCCACTCAAGGGCCTGGCGACAAACTTCGCTGTGTGGTTTCCGGAGAGTGTGACCAATCCATCCCCATTTGCGCAGCTTGATCTCGTTTGCTATAGCCTTCTGTTTGCATTTTTGATGTAGCTCGGCATTTGATATAGTGCGAGGCCACCAAACCTTTAATATACGCCTTAAGCATTTGTTGACGAATACTTGCAGCTTGTTTGTTAGTTGTTCAGTAACAAGCCATGTTTCGCACCCATATAACAAAACCGATTTCACATTCGAATCAAAAATGCGCACTCTCGTTTTGGTGGATATAACGGATGAAGACCATATTTTGTTCAGTTGAGCAAACGCGCCTTTTGCTTTTGCTATTCTTGAGTTGATATCCTCTTTTGCTCCACCATCCATGGAGATAATGCTGCCTAGATACGTGAAGCTATCGACGTTTCCGATGTCATCACTGCCAGCTTTAAACGTCATGTCATTGCTTGCGTTTAGCTTCATGCTTTTAGTCTTGGATACGTTGATTTTTAGGCCGGCCTTTTGTGATTCCAAGACAAGGTCTTCAATTTTGCTTTGCATATCTGAATGTTTGGACGATAAGAGGCAGATGTCGTCAGCGTAGTCGAGATCTTCCAGATGTTCGGTAAAGTTCCATTGAATACCCCTTTTGGCCTTATTAAGAGCTTTATCTAGGATATCATCAAGAACGATAAGGAAGAGTGATGGTGATAGTAAACACCCCTGCCGTACGCCTGAATTAGTGGTGAATGTCGGTGACAACAACCCGTTGTGTAACACACTGCATTTAAAGCCTTCATATTGTGCACGTACTAAGTTTATGGCCTTTGCGGCAATACCTCTTCGTTGCAGTGACGCCCAGATGTTTTCTCGGGAGACACTGTCAAAGGCAGTGCTATAGTCAACGAAGACAAGTTGAAGTGCAGCACGCCACTCGCATGATTGTTCGACAATTATTCTGAGCGTGTTGATTTGATCCACGCATGATCTGTTTCGCCGGAATCCTGCTTGCTGCTTTCGAATGGCTGAATCAAGTTTTTCGCTTACCCTGCTCAGAAGCACTTTCGTCAGTACTTTTGATGGAACTGAGAGCAAGGTGATGCCTCTATAGTTTCGGCACTCGCTTAGGTCACCTTTTTTCGGTAATTTGACTAACATGCCATGTAGCCAATCTTCTGGCAAACGCTCTTCACTCCAGATTTTGTTGAGCAGAGGATGGAGAATTTTAGCTGATGTTACGGGGCATGCCTTTAGCAGTTCAGCTGTTATTTGATCTATACCGGCGGCCTTGTTGTTTTTCATGCTTTGGATAGCTTTCACAATTTCATCAATTGTAGGCGGCGGTGTTTGTATTCGACTACTACTGCGAGTCATTGCGGCAGTTGTAGTTGGTGATTCTGGTTGCAGGGATGTGGTAGACATGGGATTTAGTATATCGCAAAAATACTCTTTCCATCTGTTTAGTTGGTCGTCTGCAGATGTTAAGAGATTTCCGTTTTTGTCTTTGATAGGGCGGCTCTGTTGGAGTTTTCTGCCTGATAATCTGCGGGTGATATCGTAAAGCTGCCTGAGATTTTGAGCATTTGCAGCGCTTTCGGCTTCGCTCGCGAGGTCGTTATACATTCTTCTTTTGTCTTGTCTGCACGATCGCCTGACTTCTTTATTGAGAGAGTTAAAGACCTTTTCGGCGACGTTCTTTTGCGCTCTAGTTTTAGCGTCGTCTCTCAGTTTTTTCGCGCTTCTTCTTTTTTCGACAAGACCCCACGTTTCCTCGCTCATCCAGTGCTTCTTGTTCGAGGGTCGAAACCCAAGTATTTTTTCACTGGAGTTTAAGAACGCAGCCTTAGCGGCCCTCCATGATGTTTCAATACTTCCACCACAATCGAACGGAACTGTTTTAAGTTCTTCTACGAAAGATCTGCGTACCTCATCGTTCTTAAGCTTAAGCACGTCGAATTTTTTTGCTACAGATTGTTCGCTGGGACGTTTATTAGCGGCAAGTTTTAGTCGAATGACCGCGACGAGAAGATGGTGGTCGGAGCCTATGTCAGCGGCCCTCTTTACTCGTACGTCCAGAAGACTCCCTCTCCATTTTCTGCTAATGCAGAAGTGGTCGATTTGGTTTTCAGTGGTGTTGTTTGGAGACACCCAAGTAGCTTTATGGCATTTTTTGTGTGGGAATAGCGTACCTCCAACGACAAGACCGGCTGTATTGCAGGCGTCAATGAGAAGCTCTCCATTGTCGTTTCTCGCACCCAAGCCATGTCTTCCAATCACGTGCTCTAGGTTAAGGTTTTCTGAGCCTACTTTGGCATTCAAATCGCCCATAACCATTATGATGTCGTTCTTGTGAGCACTGTTTATTGCTGCAGCGAGCTGGCTGTAGAATTCATCTTTGGTTTCTCTCTCTGCCAACTCTGTGGGCGCGTATGCTTGGAAGATGGTAATATTTCTTGCGGGGGTTCGAAATCTGCACCAAATGAGTCTTTCGTTTACAGGTTTCCATTCCATTACTGCCTTTACTGCAGTTTTACTTAGCAAAAATCCAACTCCATCCCTGTGGATGTCATCTTGCGATCTACCGGAGTATAGAAATTTTTCGCCGTCAGGAAGTACATATTCGCCGGCACCGTTCCATCTACACTCGCTTAATCCCAATATCTCAAGGTTGAATTTGTGGAGTTCTCTAACGGCTTGGTGTATTTTGCCTGGTTCATTTAGAGTTCGGACATTCCAAGAGCCGATGCGTGTTCGAGTTTTCATCGAAAGGATTTTAAAATTTTGAGAAACCATATTGGTTCCAGTTATAGGAGAATCATTCCTAACTATGCATGTTTCTTGCACCTCCAAATCCGATGTGCATGCTGCCGAGGCAGGTGGATTAACCACACTCTGGTGGGTACCACTTGGAGAGTTATTTCCCATCGTTTTCCGATCCATGCTTCATTAGTATAATCTTCTCGGCAACGCCCCACGCAGTAAGTTATAAGCTTAAAGCTGGATCCGGCAAGCGCTGCAAATATAGTGGCCAAATTCACTTTTAATTTCAGCCGTCCAATCTGGAACAGACGCTGACCTGGGAGCCGCCCACTCTGGATCAGACGCTTCAGGATTTCGACAAGATGCTTATTTTAAGGCGGCATCGACTCGCCTTGTCAGTGCCAGTTACGGGCATTGTGGGTTTTTCTTTCGAGGCGCAACGCTGTCCAACGCTACACCCTTCCACACCCTGGCTGGTCACCCGCTTTTAGTCGCCTTTTACGACAGGCATGCTTACCTCGGGCATATTCTGACCCCTTACCCGCAGGGTAAAATTTCTGAAAATTTGCAATATCTCTAAAACCACAACTCGGATCAAAATTTTTTGTAGGTAGATTTTATTAACAAATTAACATATCTTTCGTATGACACTAATATTATTAAAATCCTTTTAGGGGTTCCCAACTTATAATAATTTTTATAAAAAATATATCTCGATCTTCCGATGGCTATATCTCCGAAAGTAGGTCCGACAATAACTTTTTGTTTTTGTTGTTGTTGTAACTAATTTTCAGAGCCCTACTTGAGCAAAAAGAAAGGAAAAGAAACCACAACAGTTTTTAAAGTAAAATTTTTCTAAGTTTTAATTTTCCTTTGCTTTTATTTACAAAATATTTTATGAGTAAAAATGGAATAAGTCATGCAAAAGTATAACAAATTTTTAAATTTATTATAAATGAAAGTGAAATAAGTCCATTCAGACCAAAAAAACTCAACTTTTTGTTTTTGTTGTTGTTCTAACTAATTTTCAGAGCCCTACTTGAGCAAAAAGAAAGGAAAAGAAACAACAACAGTTTTTAAAGTAAAATTTTTCTAAGTTTTAATTTTCCTTTGCTTTTATTTACAAAATATTTTATGAGTAAAAATGGAATAAGTCATACAAAAGTATAACAAATTTTTAAATTTATTATAAATGAAAGTGGAATAAGTCCATTCAGACCAAAAAAAACTCAACTATTTTCTATTACACTTGTAAAAATTTTTACAGCATAACAAAATTTGATTAATTTACAGTGGTAAACACTTAACACCAGTTTAATAACGCTGCCCAATATTTTGAAATTAATTTAAAAGCAAAATCTTCTGCATAGCAGTAGATGAAAAAATGGACTTATTCCACTTTCAAAAAAATCATTTTTGTAAAAATGCTTTTCATGAAAAGTTCTTTTGAGTAATTTATGATGAAATCGTGGTCTAACGAGTCTGTAATTTTCAATATAAAAAGAGGATATATATAGCTAGCTATAACTACCATAAACTCAATTTTTCCGGAATTGGACTTATTCCACTTTCAAATAAACCCATTCATATATAAGTTGCATACATAGTTTTGTATAGAACATAAATTTTTAAATATTCACTCCTTAATAAAAAAACTAATGAGCCAGAAGTAAAAATGTACGGTGGCATAAGTGTTTTGACATCACCTTAGGTATAATCACAGCTTTACAGCAAAAATTGCGAATCGGACGATTGAAATTTATTTTGGTTACTTAGAGCGTGCTGAACTAAAAAATATAAAAAAAAAAAAAATTTTCACTCATGCAGTATTGCCGTTTTCGAAAAAAAAAAAACTATTTTTCTAGATAAGACTTCACTTAAACTCATCTGTAGAGAGAACGGCTAGTCCAATTTCAACTAAGGGTATTTTTCTTAAAAGCCAATTAAATTATGTTGTAAAGTAAATTGTGCCTTAAATTCCTTGCTGTAAAGTTCAAATAAATACAAAAAAAAAAAAAAAATAAGATAAGATAAATTTATGTTTAAAATTTTGTGTTAATTACTTTAACGTTAATTATGACGTGTTAGTCAAAGAAATAAAAAAATTTTTATTTTATTTTATTACAATTATGAATTAAAAATGGTTACACATTTTTTGGCTAAAAGTATAATTTAATACTTTATTATTCCACTATATATAGGGCCCTACACCCGTTCGCGAGTCGGCAAAATTTTGCAAACGAACCAACTCGACTAAATTTTTCATAGCATGGTTAACGAATATGTTAATTTGCCTATGCAAAAACGCTAACACGACCACACTTCAAATGTCAAAATCAAGCGAATGTGGAAACGAAGAAGCATGGCTGCCGAGTCGGCTAAAATTCGTTCACCGCAAATGCCAAAATCCGGCGAATAAAAATGTATGTGACAACTTAACGAATGCATCAGATTTGGATAGATAACTCAAAAAACAAGCATAAAATAAAATAATTTATTAAAAAAACCAAAACTGCACAAATTTTCTGCAACGAATATGGGAATACCAATAAAAAATAAAAATTGCACAAGTTATTTTATGCAAATAAAAAAATGCGGCAGCAAATGCAACAGTCAGACAGACGTTCTTCTTCAGTAAACTCGTAACTTTTGTTTTACTTTGACGTAAGAAAGATCAGTGCAGTGTTGAATTTAAAATAAGAATTGAAGGGATTTTTTATATCAAAAATGCAAATGCCAAAACCCGGCGTATGAAAACTGTATGTGACAACTTAACGAATGAATCAGGTTTGGATAACTAACTCAAAAAACAAGCATAAATAAAACGTATTGAAAAAGTTATAAAGAAGGTAAAACTACATAAATTTTCTGCAACAAATACGTTTCGTAGAATATGTCACATATTTGCTGGTACCTGTAACTCATTTTCCATTGAAAAATTCTCGCAAGTAATAAAAGTTTTTCGCGCGAAACTAAGCTTGCCTTTCTTCAGTTGATTTAACTAAGTTAATGTGTTTTAAGGTAATAATTATTTTCTAAAGGGTTAGAGAAATTCAAAAAAATTTTAAAGAATTTTCTATTGTTTTATTGCTATCTTTGGACAATTTTCGAAAATAAGTAAATGAAATAGACTACCTGGCTAAGAATGACATTATTTCAAAATGGCACATTTTCCCAATTAGTATAAAAAGGATTACATTTAACCTGATACAATATAGTTAATTGTTAACTTTAAAAGTGCGAAAGGCTTTGTATAAAAAAATCATGGCAGAAATTACAACAAACATAAAGAAAACAAGTGGACAACAGTTTCAAAAATTGCTGAATCTGATGGAGAAGAATCCATCTGACAACTTTGGGTCAAGTAAGGCTAACAATAAAGAAATGTTGAACAAATTTGCGGCTGAGCTGAATTCCTTAAGACCTCCGATGCGTGATGGAAGCGTGTGGCTAGATTACAAATTGAGACTGCAGAAAAAGATTGCTTCAAATAGAAAAGAGACAGTTGCTACTGGTGGTGGGCCATACACTCATTTATTACTTTCGCCACTAGAGCAAGCTTTCACTTTTTACCAATCTGGGATCTGTTTTGGCCTGAACAGACCTCATCAGGCCTGACGAGAGGGAGGGGGTAAGGGGGATCCCCCCCGGGCCCGATGTTTTTTGGAGAGCCCGGTCTTAAGCAGAAGTTATTAAAATTTGTGGTAGTTTTTTGCAAGCTTGAAAAATAGATTTTAGAGGCCCGGCATGAACACGATTCAAGTACTTGAGAAAAAGCCCGGGCCCGCACAATTATTATTTTTTTTTCAAAGGAGAAAAAACAAAGATTATACATTGTCTGCTTCCTTGAGCTTTTTGGTCAAATCTAATAAGTTTTTTTTTGTTTGACTTAACTTACTTTATTTTCATTCTAAGTTTGTGCTTCTAAGCTTGCTTGTGATTTACGGGCCTTCACGGGCCTCTAAGCTTAAGCCTTTTTTGGTTAGGTTAGAAAGGCCTAGCCCGTCGCTGGAAAGTAGAGCCCCGCGGGCCAAGAAAAAAATCCGAGCCCGTGCCCATCTTTCCACTCATAAAATTCATAAAACTAATATCCTTTTACACACGGAGAAAAATACGCATTATAGTTTTTACTCCACTCGGCTAGTCGAAAAATTAAAGTAATCAACACCGAATTTCAAGTATAATTTACCTTACGTAAGAACTATTTGATGGATCCCTAACGTCATATTTACAAATAAAAAGTAGTTAAATAATAAAAGAATATTTACTACAAATTTCCTACATTTGACTTTATGTAGAGTAATTTATACTTTCAGCAAAAAACCATTTTGAATTTATAATTCTAGTCAAAATAACTTTATTTCACGCACAAAAATGAGTGTCATAATTGTCACCTTACTCGAGTAAGGTAAATATCATAAAAATATAAAATCATTTTGACTTTTATTATTTTAGTAAAAATTTCTATTTTTGGACAGACATTTTCTTTATATACAAATTTTTTTGCTTCTACGTCACATGCGTAAGCAGCGCAGAAGATATGTATCTGACTATCATACGGAGGGCCAGGGTTCGTACCCGGTCAGCTAATTTTTTTTTTTTGTTGTTTGAACTTTACAGTAAGGTAAATATCACGCCAATTTTTTCAAAAAAATTACTAGCAAACATACATTCTGAATTGACTAAAACAGTAAGGTGAAGGTTTAAGGTTTATTTCGGTGTAAAGTTGTCACTATTCTGACTTGAAATTCTGGTAAAATTTATGAGAAATAAAGTAGCGAGTATTATTTTTTTTCTCCGTGCACGCTTCACAACTTAATAACTGGAGGGTACCGAACCCTGCCATAAGTAAAATATTAAATTTAATTCTTAAATTGAAGTATTTAAGAAAAAAAAAAAAAAATTAATAAAGTAATGTTAGTTCTTTCTTATTCCATCTAAAACTTAAAAATAAGTAGACTTAAAATTGGCAATCCACTTTAACTTTCGCCGTAACTTCGAAACTACTGATCTTTTCAGAAACATTCTTAAAAAAACTTTTGTGCAGAGTTAATAGACCAACATTATCTTAGAAAGAAAATGAAATTTGTTGTACAAAAATAGCAATTTTTTAAGAAAAGTTTAATGACTTTTTTTCTAGAAATTGGTTTTTTTTTAATATTTGTCCGGAAAATCTTATGTTGCAGGGAACTAAATGTAGATTAATTAAAAAAAATTATTTAAATATATAAAATTTTTAGGTTATGGAGCCTCAAAGCTAAAAGAAAATATAATTTTTAGTGTTTTTTTTTCTTCTTAATTTTTGATTTGTTTGCTTATCAAATCTTCTAAACTAATTTAGGGTCGCTGAACACGAAAATAGCTTTTGTTTTCGATTTTTTTAAGGCCGCTCCAGCACAGACTATCAAAAATTTCGGTTGTCGTGCTCGCCACCCAGGAAAAAATTTAAATCAAGTGAACTCCAAAAAGTTGTCAAAATGTGCTATGAAGTAGTCTTGTAAGATTAAAAGGAAAATCATACAAGACCATTTCATATAAAACTAGCAAAAAAGTTTCTTGCTTCCAAAAAAATTAAAATACTGCATTTTTCCAATTTTGAGACCAGCTCTATACATTAAAAATTAATATTTTAATTAATTTTTGCTTTTTAATGAATTTACATTTAATTTCCTACAATATAGGATTTCCAACGTTTAAAATTTAAAAAAAAAATCATTTTGTACACATGAACATTTTCTTAAAAAATTGCTATTTTTGTATTAAAATAGCAACAAGTTTAATTTTTAGACCGAAATCTTCTAAGAAAATAATGCTTGCCTAAATATTCTCTAAATAAATATTCTCCATGAACCTCATGCATCATCATCAGCAGCAATTGAAGATGAAACTGAAGAGGTTATTCAATGTGAAGCACCAATTGAAACTGAAGCGAAAAACCAAAATAAATCTATTAGTGATCCTGAAGCAGGTTTCAATGGAGCAGGTGCAACATCTCGAAGAAGAGTTCGACCATCTGCGATGACTGTAAATGTAAGAAAAAAAAAGATTGGAGCTTTCAAATAAACAAACAGCTGCTCAAGACAACACCATTGCAATTGCAAAGAAGATAGAAGTACATCTTTATGACATCGCGAGGTACACGAGGCTACGAACTTAAAACCCTTAAAGAAAAGCGCAAAATCCAAGAAGCCCGACACAAAATGCAAAGGCACAAAGAATACTTAGAGCTTAAACTACGTGAAATAGAAATTAAAGAAATAAAATATAAAAATAAGTAGATTATAACTTCTGTATTTTTCATTAATTAATTTATGAACTAATAAACATGGATTTAATTTAAACAAACATCAATTTTTTATATGAAAGATTTCCCCAGTTTCCTGTTGGTAATTTCTGAATTTGTGACTTGGTAGCCTTGATTCTAGATATTTCAAACTTCAAGATTGACATTTTCGCTTCAAATTCTGAATTGGTAGCCTTGGCGTTTGGCGAATCGAATATTCGTGAACCATCTTACGGAAATGCAGCCGACTCTGCAAATCAGCCGAGTCGGCAAACTTAAGAAAATTAATATGGTTATAATGTCTTATAATTAAAAGTAATTTATCCAAATCGGCATATTTTCACTAGATTTCACTTCTATTTTTTATTTGTGTATGCAATTTAGTAGATTAAACATATGAAATATGCAATATTTTTTACATTCGCGTGATTTCAGCTGTGCTACCAATCTTGCTAATTCGTTTCGTTTTTCTGACGAATCTTGCCGACTCGAGATCGCTGCTAAGGCCCATAATTTCTAAATATTACTTTACGGAACCATCAAACAGTTCAGACGTAAAGTAATTTATGTTTGAAATTTAGTGTTAACTACTTTAATTTTTTTACTACCCGAGTGGAGTAAAAATTATGACGCGGACTTTTTTCCGTGTGAGTGGTCAAAAAGGTGCAAGTACGGACGGATTTCACTTAAAGACGACTCACCCGAAAAATAAGTATGCTGTAAAAATTAAAGAAACGAGTTTTTAAATTATTTTGCAATTTTTGTTTCTTAATTTAAAGATAATCTTTCAAAAAATACAAAAATTTATTCGAAATGATGGCGTTTTGCTTTGATATAGGCTCTTAAACGGTCTGGCTGTTGGGTATAGCGGCGCGATGAAAAAAAATTTTCAAAGGAGGACGTTTTAAATGAACAAAGTGACAAAGTCTATGCTAGAAAATCCCAGAAAGCAAACAATACAGTACCTAGGGCTCAGATGTCATCATCCTGCATGCGTCATGGTTTGGTGGGCAGTATCGTCCAAAGGCGTCATATAACTGCATTTGAAAAGGTGTAAAATCTGGAGTGAAAGTGTACCAATCAGACTCTGCACCAGCTCATAAAGGTAAAACAACGCAAGAGTGGTTGCGCTAGAATATTCCAGCTTTTATTTCTGCTAAAAATTGGCCCTTAGGAAGCTCAGACTTAAATCCTCTTGATTAAAAATTATAGTGGGAGTTTGAGGGTATGGCTTGCAAAGTTCGCCACCGAAATTTAGAAAGTTCCAAGCAAGCGCTTATTGCAGCAGCGTCATCATTACCAATGAAAACCATACGTGCCTCTATACTTGATGGCCAGTAGGGTGCAGCACTTTTTCGAAATAATGGGAAAATTATAGGTTGCATCAAAGATTATCTTAGGAGCATGCCTTATTACAAAGACTGCATACTTAGTTTTGGTCAAAACCCCCGAGAAGATGGCCCGCCCGGGGCTTGAATGAAGGTCTAAACGACAAAAATCATTGTTTTTTCGCATTTTTTTTATTTTATATCAAAAACCACGAAACTATTGGTAGTAATTCTTCCTCAATCTTTGAAAGGGCTTAATTTGCTACATTTCTTGTTTTCTTCTCATTACTCTACAGTGAAGTTTGCCCTATGGAAGAAGTTAAAATTTTTTGATTCAAAAAACGGTTTTTTTCCTATAACTCAAGATACAAGAGACACACAAAAACTTTAGAGCTCAATAAATGTAGGAAATCTGCTTTCCTATAGTTTTGCTTTGAAATCTCGATTCCAAAAGTAAACGGATTTCCGCTAGAGGCCGAAATTTGTTAAAAATAAATGTGTATCATGAAAAAGCGACCTTTTATTGTTTGGTTTTAAAATATACCCAAAAATTTGACTAGAAACTAATGAAAAAACTAAAAACTTTTAAACATGGCCTTTAGAATGGAAATCGGATTGAAATTGCGCGAGATATGATAATTCTTACATACTTGGTATTTTTTGTAAAGTTCTAATTTTGGGTATTTTTGTTTCACAGTGTGTTTTGCATCCACAACTTAAGATTTTTTTATGATTATTACTTTACGTTAAAGGACGATAAACAGCGCAACTTTCAGGACCAAGAATATCATAATCGGTTTGTAGTTTCCTTGCGAATTTCAGCCTGAGAGTTTGGATTTTTTTCTATTTATACCAAAAATTGTAGGAAATATATTTTGCTATATTTTGGTCCTGATAGTCATCTTTTCACAGCTAATAGTTTGTGCCCAAGGAGCCGATTTTTGTGATAAAAAAAATCGAATTTTTAGAAATTTTTATTTCAAAGTGACCTTTCGATGTTTTTGCTTGCAAATTTTCCAAAAATTTTAAAAAGGCACTTAAGAAAAAGTTAAAGGCTTTCAAACGTAGTCTTTAAAAAAGAAATCGGTTGGAATTTACGCAAGATATAAAAGTTATAAGAGAGAGACATAAGAGTATTTTTTTATTGTCCAGATATGATTTTTGGTTATTTTTTTGTATCACAGAGTATATAAAAACTGTCATATCTCGCGTAAATTTCAACCGATTTCTATTCTAAGGACTACGTTTGAAAGCTTTTAAACTTATCTTAAATTCGAATTAAAAATTTCTAAAAATTCGATTTTTTTTATCACAAAAATCGGCCTCTAGGGCACAAACTGTTAGCTGTGGGAAGATGACTATCAGGACCAAAATATAGCAAAATATTTTTCCTACAGTTTTTGGGATATAATAGTACACATTTTTTATGGTGTTTAGGGTATACAGCCGCTCATACTCAAAAAAAGCCGTATTTGACAAAAATGGAAAAAAATCCAAACTCTCAGGCTGAAATTCGCAAGGAAACTACAAACCGATTTTGATATTCTTGGTGCTGAAAGTTGCGCTGTTTATCGTCCTTTATCGTAAAGTAATAATTTTAAGAATTTTTAAGTGTGTTACTTAATGACATTTTATATTGAAAAGTAATAATCATAAAAAAATCTTAAGTTGTGGATGCAAAATACACTGTGAAACAAAAATACCCAAAATTAGAACTTTACAAAAAATACCAAGTATGTAAGAATTATCATATCTCGCGCAATTTCAATCTGATTTCCATTCTAAAGGCCATGTTTAGAAGCTTTTAGTTTTTTCATTAGTTTCTAATCAAATTTTTGGGTATATTTTAAAACCAAACAATAAAAGGTCGCTTTTTCATGATACACAATTATTTTTAACAAATTTCGGCCTCTAGCGGAAAACCGTTTACTTTTGGAATCAAGATTTCAAAGCAAAACTATAGGAAAGCAGATTTCCTACATTTATTGAGCTCTAAAGTTTTTGTGTGTCTCTTGTATCTTGAGTTATAGGAAAAAAACCGTTTTTTGAATCAAAAAATTTTAACTTCTTCCGGGACTTCCATAGGGCAAACTTCAGTGTAGAGCAATTAGGAAAAAACAAAAAATGTAGAAAATTAATCCCTTTCAAAGATTTAGGAAGAATTACTACCAAGAGTTTCGTGGTTTTTGAGATAATATAAAAAATCTGCGAAAAAACAATGATTTTTGTCGTTTAGACCTTCATTCAAGCCCCGGGCGGGCCATCTTTTCAGGGGTTTTGACCAAAACTAGGTATGCAGTTTTTGTTTTAAGATCTTAATCTATGATAATTTTTGATGCACTAATTTTTTTTGAATATCGCTGCACCTTAATGGCCAGACCATTTAAGAGCCGGTATCAAAGCAAAAGGCCATCATTTTGAATAATTTTTTGTATTTTTAGTAAGATTACCTTTGAATTGAGGGGGTTAGAAGCAAAGGGGTAAAAGCGACAAAAAGTAAATTTTGAGTAAAATAGAGTTGAAGTCAACGATGTTTCATAAACTCCAGAGTGAGTTAAAATATATTAAACTACGCGTTAAATAATCTTTGAAGTGTGCCCCATCTAATGAATTTTTCCAAATTTTCCTAAGAGTCCCTGTTGGTAACCCTACCAAATTCACAACATATTTTCGAAAACATATTTACATATGTACATCAGTACACACTTGTCGCATACACATTTCATCTCATCGACGGTACCGCTCATCGAACGTCATCAAATATCACACCACTTCTTTGTTTTCGTTATTTTCGGCAGCTGCACATTCACTTCACCCCACATTCATCGTCTTCGCCACCGCATCAACAACAAAGGTTTTGTCTTCGCCGTTTGTTTACATAAAATAACTACCAACAACAACCGCTTATTTTCGTCTTATGCAGAAGTGCGTGCATAAAAAACTAGTTTTGCGACGTGACCTTCGTTTGCAAATTCTAATGCAAGTAGAAAGCAATTAGCAAAAATCATTTTTAAGTACTTGGCTCGCGCAACTCGTCGTAAAAAGATCATCATTTTTCATCGTCGTCGTTAAAACATAATTTCGTCGGACATTTAATAGTGTTTGTAATAAATTAAGTTAGTTTTGAATAGATTTAATAGTTTTAGTGAAGCCGGCATTAGATTTAAAAATAATAAAAATAAAATAAAAGAAAATTATTCGAATACAGTCCACTTTTAATTTCATATGAGCAAGGAAAAAAGCTTCAGTGCTCCACCATAAAGGTCCTTCGAGCCGGATTAATTACTTTTAAATCTTTTCAATCGAAAATTATAAAGCCAAGTCAAGTTTTTCGGTCAATTGTTTCGGTCGAGTTTTTCCGGTACCAAGTTTTTCGGTTTCTTTTAAATATGTCGGATTACGGTGAAGCTGATAACATGGCTGCATTGCGCATTAAAACGCGTCAACGGCAGCAAGTGGCTAATCGTATAAAAACATTAAAAGAAAATATGTCGCAGCTTAGTGAGCTGTCGGCTCATCAGATTGATGTTAAATTAGCATTAATTGACAGATATTTTGATGGGTTTGAGAAGCTCCAGTCGGAGATAGAGGAACTGGATGAAACCCAAATTGACAGCGATGAACGAGATGTGTTTGAAGAGTCATTCTTTGAGGTTAAGGCTTTTCTCGTCGAAAAATTAGCAGCGTTAAAAATTAATGACACTGAAAACTCGTTCAGCAGCACCCATATTGCAGCATCAACATCATAGTCGCATCATCGAATAAATCTACCTAAGCTCCAGCTAACCAAATTTAGCGGCTTGCATCGAGAATGGCTGGACTTCTTCAATATGTTTTCGGCCTTGGTGCATACCAACAGGGATTTAGCAGACATTGAAAAGTTTCAATATTTAAGATCGTGCTTATTGGAGAAGCCATCGCGTTTGATAGAATCACTTGAAGTCACTGGCGAAAATTACAAAAAGGCATTAGAATTACTCACTGCCAGATATGACAACAAGCGCTACATTTTTCAGTCTCATCTACACCATATCTTCGAAAGTCAAACCATCACAAAATCAAGTGTTTCTTCGCTGCGAGAGTTAGTTGATTCAGTGAACGCTAACCTGCGTGCAATGCTTTCGTTAGCATCAAAAACTCAAATCGCTGATGGAATTTTACTGCACTTGGTAAGTTCTAAATTAGATCCAGAAACAAAAGCCAGATGGGAGGAGGAAATATCATCGAAATTTGATAACAATTCTACAACCACTCTACCAGCCTGGGTAGATTTAGCTGCATTTTTGGAGCGTCGCTGCCAAACATTGAATATCATCGAAGACAACAAATCATCGCATAAACAACAGTCATCGTCTCTACGTTCATCGTCTTCAGTTAACATCAACTCGTCGTCAAGAAGCCACACCAACAAACCACAGATGTCATTAGTCGCAACTAGTCAGGAAATAGCACGCTGTGAATTCTGCAATAAAACTCCTCAACACAATCCGTTTCATTGCCAAAAGTTTCAGGAGCTGGATCCTTATGAAAGACAAAATCTTGCCAGACGTTTGAAACTTTGTTTTAACTGCTTGCGTCCTAATCATATGACAAATAGCTGCCCATCTTCAAGACGATGTCAACATTGCCGAGTAAGTCATCATACACTTCTTCATCGTGGAAACATCAATAAAGATAGTTCATCGCCAGCATCTGAAAGACCCACCACTAGCACCACAATCAACAAGCAACCTGATCCAACACCAAGCACACCGACTGCCCTTCAGGTGTCACAATTGAAAAGTGAGGTTATATTGGGAACTGCACTAGTTCAACTTTCCACCAGTAATGACGTCACAATCATAGCACGAGCGTTGCTAGATTCAGCATCACAACTAAACTTTTTGACAGAAAGAATGGCTCAGTATCTTCGTGTAAACCGCCAGAAGCACACCATCGAAATAAGTGGAATTGGCTGAAATAACACGAATGCTCATCAAATTTGTTCCGTCGAAATTAAGTCTTTGCACAACGCATACTCATCACCCATCGAAGCTGTCATTATACCATCGATAACGTCATATCAACCTCATCGTCAGTTTGATATCAATATGTGGGGCATCCCAAAAAACATAAAATTAGCTGATGCAACATTCAACGAACCAGGCAATGTCTATCTGCTGTTAGGAGCAGGGTTATTTTACCAAATTCTTATCAGTTGGCCAAATCAAAATACATGAAACACTTCCATTGCTTCAAAAAACAAAGCTGGGATGGATAGTGTCAGGTGCAGTTAGCAGTCAACCATCGAAATCATCATTGCTTAAATCATCGTCATCATCGAACATTTCGTCGTCGCCATTGCAAACAACAACAACGACATTATTCACGATGCTCAACACTTTTGCTGAGAAACCAGAACTTCACATTGACAGACTCTTCGAAAGATTTTGGGAAGTAGAGAATCATCAGCATCACATTTCATCGAAATTCACTTTGGAAGAGGAAGAATGCGAACGGTTCTTCGCAAGTACAACAAAAAGGTGTCCAGTAAGCAACAAATACATTGTTCGATCGGTCAATCATATGACATTGCACTCAAAAGGTGAGTGTTTTTGGAAAACAAAATTAATAAAAATTTGATACTTTTTAAAGACTACTCTGAATTCATCGACGAATATCATCAACTGGGTCATATGACGCTCATACCGCAGAATGAAGTCAACAAAAGTGTAGTCAATTACATTCCACATCATTGCGTCATTAGAAATGACAGCTCCACCACAAAGCTTCGGGTGGTGTTCGACGCTTCGTGTCGCACTACAAACGGCAAATCATTCAACGACACATTGCGCATCGGTCCAACGTTGCAGGATGATATATTCACCATACCGAGTAGATTCAGAACATACAAATACGTTCTGATGGCTGATATCACCAAAATGTTTCGACAAATCAAAGTGGATGAAAATGACGCTAGATGGCAGTGCATTCTGTGGAGGGATAAAAATACGAAATCAATTGTTACTTATCGTCTAGATACTGTTACATATGGTACCAGATGTGCACCATATTTAGCACAAAAATGCATTCAACAAATAGCAGTTGACGAGGCGACAAATTTTCCGATTAGATCGGCTGTTACACTTCGAGATTTTTATGTTGACAATCTCATGACAGGCGGAGCAACAATTGAAGAAGTCATCGAGATTAGAAATCAAGTAATCGCACTTCTAAAACGTGGTGGAATTCCACTGCGAAAATTTGCATCGAATAGCAACCAAATCATAGCAGATATTCAACCATCAGACAGAGAAGAGATCATGCACGTCAAAGACTACGAATATATAAAGGCTTTGGGATTAAAATGGTCTCCATCGGATGATAACTTTCTCTTCGATTATTCACATCAACCAAAATCATCGAAATTAACAAAACGAACAATATTGGCACACATATGCAGTTTCTTCGACCCATTGGGATTATTGAATCCAATCATTGGCACTTGCAAAATTTTAATGCAAAATTTATGGAAGCTGAAACTACACTGGGACGAGAGTGTTCCACAAGACGTTCATTCGCAGTGGCAGATTGTTTGTCAGCAGCTTACTCTTATCAACAAAATTCGAATTCCCAGGTTTGTACCTTTTGATATCAATACTGAACTCCACGCTTTTGCAGATGCCAGTATGAAGGCTTATGGCGCATGCGTTTACGCAGTTTCACGACGATCAGATTCTACATCCTCATTTTTATTATGCGCAAAGTCACGAGTTGCACCAACAAAGCAAATAAGTTTGCCAAGGCTTGAACTTTGTGCTGCCTTGCTGTTGTCCGAGTTGCTGCAGCCTTTGGTTGAGTTATTTGCACCAAAGGCAGAAAATGTATATTGCTGGTCTGACTCGACAATAACGTTGGCGTGGATTGCAGGTGAATCATCGCAGTGGACTACATTTGTATCAAATAGAGTAAGCCAAATTCAACAACTCACTTCAGAATACACCTGCAATCACGTTCAATCTGAAAATAATCCAGCGGATTTAGTATCACGTGGTACAACAGTAAGCGGACTAATAGACAACAGTTTTTGGTTCTCGGGTCCAGAGTTTCTACAATTAGAAAAAGAATTTTGGCCATCACTTCCAGTCACTTCAGCAGAAAATCTTCCAGAAACACGTCGTACGCGCTTGGTAATGGTATCCACTTACACATCAGACATCATCTTCGACCACAAATTTATAAATAATTACGACAAATTACTTCGAGTTTTTTCATACGTAAGGCGTTTCATCGCAATATCTACAAAAAAACACCATGAAAAAGGACCACTTTCAGTTGAAGAGTTGAACAACACATTACTTTTCATCTGTAGCAGAGTCCAGAAAATCGAGTTTCAGGATGATTACAAAAATCTACAACAAGGTCATCAAATTAGCCGCAAATCCAAATTAAATCAACTGTCACCATTTCTTCACAACGATGTTCTTCGAGTGGGTGGCAGAATCAAAAATTCTTCGCTTTCGTTTGACACCAAACACCCAATTTTACTACCCAGCTCACACCCCTTCGTCATCGCAATCATCAACAAATTTCATCGGCAACACCTTCATGCAGGCATTCAGACACTTTTAAGCATTCTTCGCGACAAGTTTTGGATTATCAATGGCCGCAACGCAACAAAAAAGGTATGCAAGCTTCCAATAGAAAATCAATCTTAGTTTTTGAAAGCAGAGCTTCCCAAAGGGGGGAGGATGTTGGTAACCCTACCAAATTCACAACATATTTTCGAAAATATATTTACATATGTACATCAGTACACACTTGTCGCACATTTCATCTCATCGACGGTACCGCTCATCGAACGTCATCAAATATCACACCACTTCTTTGTTTTCGTTATTTTCGGCAGCTGCACATTCACTTCACCCCACATTCATCGTCTTCGCCACCGCATCAGCAACAAAGGTTTTGTCTTCGCCGTTTGTTTACATAATATAACTACCAACAACAACCGCTTATTTTCGTCTTATGCAGAAGTGCGTGCATAAAAAACTAGTTTTGCGACGTGACCTTCGTTTGCAAATTCTAATGCAAGTAGAAAGCAATTAGCAAAAATCATTTTTAAGTACTTGGCTCGCGCAACTCGTCGTAAAAAGATCATCATTTTTCATCGTCGTCGTTAAAACATAATTTCGTCGGACATTTAATAGTGTTTGTAATAAATTAAGTTAGTTTTGAATAGATTTAATAGTTTTAGTGAAGCCGGCATTAGATTTAAAAATAATAAAAATAAAATAAAAGAAAATTATTCGAATACAGTCCACTTTTAATTTCATATGAGCAAGGAAAAAAGCTTCAGTGCTCCACCATAAAGGTCCTTCGAGCCGGATTAATTACTTTTAAATCTTTTCAATCGAAAATTATAAAGCCAAGTCAAGTTTTTCGGTCAATTGTTTCGGTCGAGTTTTTCCGGTACCAAGTTTTTCGGTTTCTTTTAAATATGTCGGATTACGGTGAAGCTGATAACATGGCTGCATTGCGCATTAAAACGCGTCAACGGCAGCAAGTGGCTAATCGTATAAAAACATTAAAAGAAAATATGTCGCAGCTTAGTGAGCTGTCGGCTCATCAGATTGATGTTAAATTAGCATTAATTGACAGATATTTTGATGGGTTTGAGAAGCTCCAGTCGGAGATAGAGGAACTGGATGAAACCCAAATTGACAGCGATGAACGAGATGTGTTTGAAGAGTCATTCTTTGAGGTTAAGGCTTTTCTCGTCGAAAAATTAGCAGCGTTAAAAATTAATGACACTGAAAACTCGTTCAGCAGCACCCATATTGCAGCATCAACATCATCGTCGCATCATCGAATAAATCTACCTAAGCTCCAGCTAACCAAATTTAGCGGCTTGCATCGAGAATGGCTGGACTTCTTCAATATGTTTTCGGCCTTGGTGCATACCAACAGGGATTTAGCAGACATTGAAAAGTTTCAATATTTAAGATCGTGCTTATTGGAGAAGCCATCGCGTTTGATAGAATCACTTGAAGTCACTGGCGAAAATTACAAAAAGGCATTAGAATTACTCACTGCCAGATATGACAACAAGCGCTACATTTTTCAGTCTCATCTACACCATATCTTCGAAAGTCAAACCATCACAAAATCAAGTGTTTCTTCGCTGCGAGAGTTAGTTGATTCAGTGAACGCTAACCTGCGTGCAATGCTTTCGTTAGCATCAAAAACTCAAATCGCTGATGGAATTTTACTGCACTTGGTAAGTTCTAAATTAGATCCAGAAACAAAAGCCAGATGGGAGGAGGAAATATCATCGAAATTTGATAACAATTCTACAACCACTCTACCAGCCTGGGTAGATTTAGCTGCATTTTTGGAGCGTCGCTGCCAAACATTGAATATCATCGAAGACAACAAATCATCGCATAAACAACAGTCATCGTCTCTACGTTCATCGTCTTCAGTTAACATCAACTCGTCGTCAAGAAGCCACACCAACAAACCACAGATGTCATTAGTCGCAACTAGTCAGGAAATAGCACGCTGTGAATTCTGCAATAAAACTCCTCAACACAATCCGTTTCATTGCCAAAAGTTTCAGGAGCTGGATCCTTATGAAAGACAAAATCTTGCCAGACGTTTGAAACTTTGTTTTAACTGCTTGCGTCCTAATCATATGACAAATAGCTGCCCATCTTCAAGACGATGTCAACATTGCCGAGTAAGTCATCATACACTTCTTCATCGTGGAAACATCAATAAAGATAGTTCATCGCCAGCATCTGAAAGACCCACCACTAGCACCACAATCAACAAGCAACCTGATCCAACACCAAGCACACCGACTGCCCTTCAGGTGTCACAATTGAAAAGTGAGGTTATATTGGGAACTGCACTAGTTCAACTTTCCACCAGTAATGACGTCACAATCATAGCACGAGCGTTGCTAGATTCAGCATCACAACTAAACTTTTTGACAGAAAGAATGGCTCAGTATCTTCGTGTAAACCGCCAGAAGCACACCATCGAAATAAGTGGAATTGGCTGAAATAACACGAATGCTCATCAAATTTGTTCCGTCGAAATTAAGTCTTTGCACAACGCATACTCATCACCCATCGAAGCTGTCATTATACCATCGATAACGTCATATCAACCTCATCGTCAGTTTGATATCAATATGTGGGGCATCCCAAAAAACATAAAATTAGCTGATGCAACATTCAACGAACCAGGCAATGTCTATCTGCTGTTAGGAGCAGGGTTATTTTACCAAATTCTTATCAGTTGGCCAAATCAAAATACATGAAACACTTCCATTGCTTCAAAAAACAAAGCTGGGATGGATAGTGTCAGGTGCAGTTAGCAGTCAACCATCGAAATCATCATTGCTTAAATCATCGTCATCATCGAACATTTCGTCGTCGCCATTGCAAACAACAACAACGACATTATTCACGATGCTCAACACTTTTGCTGAGAAACCAGAACTTCACATTGACAGACTCTTCGAAAGATTTTGGGAAGTAGAGAATCATCAGCATCACATTTCATCGAAATTCACTTTGGAAGAGGAAGAATGCGAACGGTTCTTCGCAAGTACAACAAAAAGGTGTCCAGTAAGCAACAAATACATTGTTCATGACATTGCACTCAAAAGGTGAGTGTTTTTGGAAAACAAAATTAATAAAAATTTGATACTTTTTAAAGACTACTCTGAATTCATCGACGAATATCATCAACTGGGTCATATGACGCTCATACCGCAGAATGAAGTCAACAAAAGTGTAGTCAATTACATTCCACATCATTGCGTCATTAGAAATGACAGCTCCACCACAAAGCTTCGGGTGGTGTTCGACGCTTCGTGTCGCACTACAAACGGCAAATCATTCAACGACACATTGCGCATCGGTCCAACGTTGCAGGATGATATATTCACCATACTGAGTAGATTCAGAACATACAAATACGTTCTGATGGCTGATATCACCAAAATGTTTCGACAAATCAAAGTGGATGAAAATGACGCTAGATGGCAGTGCATTCTGTGGAGGGATAAAAATACGAAATCAATTGTTACTTATCGTCTAGATACTGTTACATATGGTACCAGATGTGCACCATATTTAGCACAAAAATGCATTCAACAAATAGCAGTTGACGAGGCGACAAATTTTCCGATTAGATCGGCTGTTACACTTCGAGATTTTTATGTTGACAATCTCATGACAGGCGGAGCAACAATTGAAGAAGTCATCGAGATTAGAAATCAAGTAATCGCACTTCTAAAACGTGGTGGAATTCCACTGCGAAAATTTGCATCGAATAGCAACCAAATCATAGCAGATATTCAACCATCAGACAGAGAAGAGATCATGCACGTCAAAGACTACGAATATATAAAGGCTTTGGGATTAAAATGGTCTCCATCGGATGATAACTTTCTCTTCGATTATTCACATCAACCAAAATCATCGAAATTAACAAAACGAACAATATTGGCACACATATGCAGTTTCTTCGACCCATTGGGATTATTGAATCCAATCATTGGCACTTGCAAAATTTTAATGCAAAATTTATGGAAGCTGAAACTACACTGGGACGAGAGTGTTCCACAAGACGTTCATTCGCAGTGGCAGATTGTTTGTCAGCAGCTTACTCTTATCAACAAAATTCGAATTCCCAGGTTTGTACCTTTTGATATCAATACTGAACTCCACGCTTTTGCAGATGCCAGTATGAAGGCTTATGGCGCATGCGTTTACGCAGTTTCACGACGATCAGATTCTACATCCTCATTTTTATTATGCGCAAAGTCACGAGTTGCACCAACAAAGCAAATAAGTTTGCCAAGGCTTGAACTTTGTGCTGCCTTGCTGTTGTCCGAGTTGCTGCAGCCTTTGGTTGAGTTATTTGCACCAAAGGCAGAAAATGTATATTGCTGGTCTGACTCGACAATAACGTTGGCGTGGATTGCAGGTGAATCATCGCAGTGGACTACATTTGTATCAAATAGAGTAAGCCAAATTCAACAACTCACTTCAGAATACACCTGCAATCACGTTCAATCTGAAAATAATCCAGCGGATTTAGTATCACGTGGTACAACAGTAAGCGGACTAATAGACAACAGTTTTTGGTTCTCGGGTCCAGAGTTTCTACAATTAGAAAAAGAATTTTGGCCATCACTTCCAGTCACTTCAGCAGAAAATCTTCCAGAAACACGTCGTACGCGCTTGGTAATGGTATCCACTTACACATCAGACATCATCTTCGACCACAAATTTATAAATAATTACGACAAATTACTTCGAGTTTTTTCATACGTAAGGCGTTTCATCGCAATATCTACAAAAAAACACCATGAAAAAGGACCACTTTCAGTTGAAGAGTTGAACAACACATTACTTTTCATCTGTAGCAGAGTCCAGAAAATCGAGTTTCAGGATGATTACAAAAATCTACAACAAGGTCATCAAATTAGCCGCAAATCCAAATTAAATCAACTGTCACCATTTCTTCACAACGATGTTCTTCGAGTGGGTGGCAGAATCAAAAATTCTTCGCTTTCGTTTGACACCAAACACCCAATTTTACTACCCAGCTCACACCCCTTCGTCATCGCAATCATCAACAAATTTCATCGGCAACACCTTCATGCAGGCATTCAGACACTTTTAAGCATTCTTCGCGACAAGTTTTGGATTATCAATGGCCGCAACGCAACAAAAAAGGTATGCAAGCTTCCAATAGAAAATCAATCTTAGTTTTTGAAAGCAGAGCTTCCCAAAGGGGGGAGGATGTTGGTAACCCTACCAAATTCACAACATATTTTCGAAAATATATTTACATATGTACATCAGTACACACTTGTCGCACATTTCATCTCATCGACGGTACCGCTCATCGAACGTCATCAAATATCACACCACTTCTTTGTTTTCGTTATTTTCGGCAGCTGCACATTCACTTCACCCCACATTCATCGTCTTCGCCACCGCATCAGCAACAAAGGTTTTGTCTTCGCCGTTTGTTTACATAAAATAACTACCAACAACAACCGCTTATTTTCGTCTTATGCAGAAGTGCGTGCATAAAAAACTAGTTTTGCGACGTGACCTTCGTTTGCAAATTCTAATGCAAGTAGAAAGCAATTAGCAAAAATCATTTTTAAGTACTTGGCTCGCGCAACTCGTCGTAAAAAGATCATCATTTTTCATCGTCGTCGTTAAAACATAATTTCGTCGGACATTTAATAGTGTTTGTAATAAATTAAGTTAGTTTTGAATAGATTTAATAGTTTTAGTGAAGCCGGCATTAGATTTAAAAATAATAAAAATAAAATAAAAGAAAATTATTCGAATACAGTCCACTTTTAATTTCATATGAGCAAGGAAAAAAGCTTCAGTGCTCCACCATAAAGGTCCTTCGAGCCGGATTAATTACTTTTAAATCTTTTCAATCGAAAATTATAAAGCCAAGTCAAGTTTTTCGGTCAATTGTTTCGGTCGAGTTTTTCCGGTACCAAGTTTTTCGGTTTCTTTTAAATATGTCGGATTACGGTGAAGCTGATAACATGGCTACATTGCGCATTAAAACGCGTCAACGGCAGCAAGTGGCTAATCGTATAAAAACATTAAAAGAAAATATGTCGCAGCTTAGTGAGCTGTCGGCTCATCAGATTGATGTTAAATTAGCATTAATTGACAGATATTTTGATGGGTTTGAGAAGCTCCAGTCGGAGATAGAGGAACTGGATGAAACCCAAATTGACAGCGATGAACGAGATGTGTTTGAAGAGTCATTCTTTGAGGTTAAGGCTTTTCTCGTCGAAAAATTAGCAGCGTTAAAAATTAATGACACTGAAAACTCGTTCAGCAGCACCCATATTGCAGCATCAACATCATCGTCGCATCATCGAATAAATCTACCTAAGCTCCAGCTAACCAAATTTAGCGGCTTGCATCGAGAATGGCTGGACTTCTTCAATATGTTTTCGGCCTTGGTGCATACCAACAGGGATTTAGCAGACATTGAAAAGTTTCAATATTTAAGATCGTGCTTATTGGAGAAGCCATCGCGTTTGATAGAATCACTTGAAGTCACTGGCGAAAATTACAAAAAGGCATTAGAATTACTCACTGCCAGATATGACAACAAGCGCTACATTTTTCAGTCTCATCTACACCATATCTTCGAAAGTCAAACCATCACAAAATCAAGTGTTTCTTCGCTGCGAGAGTTAGTTGATTCAGTGAACGCTAACCTGCGTGCAATGCTTTCGTTAGCATCAAAAACTCAAATCGCTGATGGAATTTTACTGCACTTGGTAAGTTCTAAATTAGATCCAGAAACAAAAGCCAGATGGGAGGAGGAAATATCATCGAAATTTGATAACAATTCTACAACCACTCTACCAGCCTGGGTAGATTTAGCTGCATTTTTGGAGCGTCGCTGCCAAACATTGAATATCATCGAAGACAACAAATCATCGCATAAACAACAGTCATCGTCTCTACGTTCATCGTCTTCAGTTAACATCAACTCGTCGTCAAGAAGCCACACCAACAAACCACAGATGTCATTAGTCGCAACTAGTCAGGAAATAGCACGCTGTGAATTCTGCAATAAAACTCCTCAACACAATCCGTTTCATTGCCAAAAGTTTCAGGAGCTGGATCCTTATGAAAGACAAAATCTTGCCAGACGTTTGAAACTTTGTTTTAACTGCTTGCGTCCTAATCATATGACAAATAGCTGCCCATCTTCAAGACGATGTCAACATTGCCGAGTAAGTCATCATACACTTCTTCATCGCCAGCATCTGAAAGACCCACCACTAGCACCACAATCAACAAGCAACCTGATCCAACACCAAGCACACCGACTGCCCTTCAGGTGTCACAATTGAAAAGTGAGGTTATATTGGGAACTGCACTAGTTCAACTTTCCACCAGTAATGACGTCACAATCATAGCACGAGCGTTGCTAGATTCAGCATCACAACTAAACTTTTTGACAGAAAGAATGGCTCAGTATCTTCGTGTAAACCGCCAGAAGCACACCATCGAAATAAGTGGAATTGGCTCAAATAACACGAATGCTCATAAAATTTGTTCCGTCGAAATTAAGTCTTTGCACAACGCATACTCATCACCCATCGAAGCTGTCATTATACCATCGATAACGTCATATCAACCTCATCGTCAGTTTGATATCAATATGTGGGGCATCCCAAAAAACATAAAATTAGCTGATGCAACATTCAACAAATCAGGCAATGTCTATCTGCTGTTAGGAGCAGGGTTATTTTACCAACTCTTATCAGTTGGCCAAATCAAAATACATGAAACACTTCCATTGCTTCAAAAAACAAAGCTGGGATGGATAGTGTCAGGTGCAGTTAGCAGTCAACCATCGAAATCATCATTGCTTAAATCATCGCCATCATCGAACATTTCGTCGTCGCCATTGCAAACAACAACAACGACATTATTCACGATGCTCAACACTTTTGCTGAGAAACCAGAACTTCACATTGACAGACTCCTCGAAAGATTTTGGGAAGTAGAGAATCATCAGCATCACATTTCATCGAAATTCACTTTGGAAGAGGAAGAATGCGAACGGTTCTTCGCAAGTACAACAAAAAGGTGTCCAGTAAGCAACAATTACATTGTTCGATCGGTCAATCATATGACATTGCACTCAAAAGGTTAGTATTTTTGGAAAACAAAATTAATAAAAATTTGATACTTTTTAAAGACTACTCTGAATTCATCGACGAATATCATCAACTGGGTCATATGACGCTCATACCACAGAATGAAGTCAACAAAAGTGTAGTCAATTACATTCCACATCATTGCGTCATTAGAAATGACAGCTCCACCACAAAGCTTCGGGTGGTGTTCGACGCTTCGTGTCGCACTACAAACGGCAAATCATTCAACGACACATTGCGCATCGGTCCAACGTTGCAGGATGATATATTCACCATACTGAGTAGATTCAGAACATACAAATACGTTCTGATGGCTGATATCACCAAAATGTTTCGACAAATCAAAGTGGATGAAAATGACGCTAGATGGCAGTGCATTCTGTGGAGGGATAAAAATACGAAATCAATTGTTACTTATCGTCTAGATACTGTTACATATGGTACCAGATGTGCACCATATTTAGCACAAAAATGCATTCAACAAATAGCAGTTGACGAGGCGACAAATTTTCCGATTAGATCGGCTGTTACACTATGAGATTTTTATGTTGACAATCTCATGACAGGCGGAGCAACAATTGAAGAAGTCATCGAGATTAGAAATCAAGTAATCGCACTTCTAAAACGTGGTGGATTTCCACTGCGAAAATTTGCATCGAATAGCAACCAAATCATAGCAGATATTCAACCATCAGACAGAGAAGAGATCATGCACGTCAAAGACTACGAATATATAAAGGCTTTGGGATTAAAATGGTCTCCATCGGATGATAACTTTCTCTTCGATTATTCACATCAACCAAAATCATCGAAATTAACAAAACGAACAATATTGGCACACATATGCAGTTTCTTCGACCCATTGGGATTATTGAATCCAATCATTGTCACTTGCAAAATTTTAATGCAAAATTTATGGAAGCTGAAACTACACTGGGACGAGAGTGTTCCACAAGACGTTCATTCGCAGTGGCAGATTGTTTGTCAGCAGCTTACTCTTATCAACAAAATTCGAATTCCCAGGTTTGTACCTTTTGATATCAATACTGAACTCCACGCTTTTGCAGATGCCAGTATGAAGGCTTATGGCGCATGCGTTTACGCAGTTTCACGACGATCAGATTCTACATCCTCATTTTTATTATGCGCAAAGTCACGAGTTGCACCAACAAAGCAAATAAGTTTGCCAAGGCTTGAACTTTGTGCTGCCTTGCTGTTGTCCGAGTTGCTGCAGCCTTTGGTTGAGTTATTTGCACCAAAGGCAGAAAATGTATTTTGCTGGTCTGACTCGACAATAACGTTGGCGTGGATTGCAGGTGAATCATCGCAGTGGACTACATTTGTATCAAATAGAGTAAGCCAAATTCAACAACTCACTTCAGAATACACCTGCAATCACGTTCAATCTGAAAATAATCCAGCGGATTTAGTATCACGTGGTACAACAGTAAGCGGACTAATAGACAACAGTTTTTGGTTCTCGGGTCCAGAGTTTCTACAATTAGAAAAAGAATTTTGGCCATCACTTCCAGTCACTTCAGCAGAAAATCTTCCAGAAACACGTCGTACGCGCTTGGTAATGGTATCCACTTACACATCAGACATCATCTTCGACCACAAATTTATAAATAATTACGACAAATTACTTCGAGTTTTTTCATACGTAAGGCGTTTCATCGCAATATCTACAAAAAAACACCATGAAAAAGGACCACTTTCAGTTGAAGAGTTGAACAACACATTACTTTTCATCTGTAGCAGAGTCCAGAAAATCGAGTTTCAGGATGATTACAAAAATCTACAACAAGGTCATCAAATTAGCCGCAAATCCAAATTAAATCAACTGTCACCATTTCTTCACAACGATGTTCTTCGAGTGGGTGGCAGAATCAAAAATTCTTCGCTTTCGTTTGACACCAAACACCCAATTTTACTACCCAGCTCACACCCCTTCGTCATCGCAATCATCAACAAATTTCATCGGCAACACCTTCATGCAGGCATTCAGACACTTTTAAGCATTCTTCGCGACAAGTTTTGGATTATCAATGGCCGCAACGCAACAAAAAAGGTATGCAAGCTTCCAATAGAAAATCAATCTTAGTTTTTGAAAGCAGAGCTTCCCAAAGGGGGGAGGATGTTGGTAACCCTACCAAATTCACAACATATTTTCGAAAATATATTTACATATGTACATCAGTACACACTTGTCGCACATTTCATCTCATCGACGGTACCGCTCATCGAACGTCATCAAATATCACACCACTTCTTTGTTTTCGTTATTTTCGGCAGCTGCACATTCACTTCACCCCACATTCATCGTCTTCGCCACCGCATCAACAACAAAGGTTTTGTCTTCGCCGTTTGTTTACATAAAATAACTACCAACAACAACCGCTTATTTTCGTCTTATGCAGAAGTGCGTGCATAAAAAACTAGTTTTGCGACGTGACCTTCGTTTGCAAATTCTAATGCAAGTAGAAAGCAATTAGCAAAAATCATTTTTAAGTACTTGGCTCGCGCAACTCGTCGTAAAAAGATCATCATTTTTCATCGTCGTCGTTAAAACATAATTTCGTCGGACATTTAATAGTGTTTGTAATAAATTAAGTTAGTTTTGAATAGATTTAATAGTTTTAGTGAAGCCGGCATTAGATTTAAAAATAATAAAAATAAAATAAAAGAAAATTATTCGAATACAGTCCACTTTTAATTTCATATGAGCAAGGAAAAAAGCTTCAGTGCTCCACCATAAAGGTCCTTCGAGCCGGATTAATTACTTTTAAATCTTTTCAATCGAAAATTATAAAGCCAAGTCAAGTTTTTCGGTCAATTGTTTCGGTCGAGTTTTTCCGGTACCAAGTTTTTCGGTTTCTTTTAAATATGTCGGATTACGGTGAAGCTGATAACATGGCTGCATTGCGCATTAAAACGCGTCAACGGCAGCAAGTGGCTAATCGTATAAAAACATTAAAAGAAAATATGTCGCAGCTTAGTGAGCTGTCGGCTCATCAGATTGATGTTAAATTAGCATTAATTGACAGATATTTTGATGGGTTTGAGAAGCTCCAGTCGGAGATAGAGGAACTGGATGAAACCCAAATTGACAGCGATGAACGAGATGTGTTTGAAGAGTCATTCTTTGAGGTTAAGGCTTTTCTCGTCGAAAAATTAGCAGCGTTAAAAATTAATGACACTGAAAACTCGTTCAGCAGCACCCATATTGCAGCATCAACATCATCGTCGCATCATCGAATAAATCTACCTAAGCTCCAGCTAACCAAATTTAGCGGCTTGCATCGAGAATGGCTGGACTTCTTCAATATGTTTTCGGCCTTGGTGCATACCAACAGGGATTTAGCAGACATTGAAAAGTTTCAATATTTAAGATCGTGCTTATTGGAGAAGCCATCGCGTTTGATAGAATCACTTGAAGTCACTGGCGAAAATTACAAAAAGGCATTAGAATTACTCACTGCCAGATATGACAACAAGCGCTACATTTTTCAGTCTCATCTACACCATATCTTCGAAAGTCAAACCATCACAAAATCAAGTGTTTCTTCGCTGCGAGAGTTAGTTGATTCAGTGAACGCTAACCTGCGTGCAATGCTTTCGTTAGCATCAAAAACTCAAATCGCTGATGGAATTTTACTGCACTTGGTAAGTTCTAAATTAGATCCAGAAACAAAAGCCAGATGGGAGGAGGAAATATCATCGAAATTTGATAACAATTCTACAACCACTCTACCAGCCTGGGTAGATTTAGCTGCATTTTTGGAGCGTCGCTGCCAAACATTGAATATCATCGAAGACAACAAATCATCGCATAAACAACAGTCATCGTCTCTACGTTCATCGTCTTCAGTTAACATCAACTCGTCGTCAAGAAGCCACACCAACAAACCACAGATGTCATTAGTCGCAACTAGTCAGGAAATAGCACGCTGTGAATTCTGCAATAAAACTCCTCAACACAATCCGTTTCATTGCCAAAAGTTTCAGGAGCTGGATCCTTATGAAAGACAAAATCTTGCCAGACGTTTGAAACTTTGTTTTAACTGCTTGCGTCCTAATCATATGACAAATAGCTGCCCATCTTCAAGACGATGTCAACATTGCCGAGTAAGTCATCATACACTTCTTCATCGTGGAAACATCAATTAAGATAGTTCATCGCCAGCATCTGAAAGACCCACCACTAGCACCACAATCAACAAGCAACCTGATCCAACACCAAGCACACTGACTGCCCTTCAGGTGTCACAATTGAAAAGTGAGGTTATATTGGGAACTGCACTAGTTCAACTTTCCACCAGTAATGACGTCACAATCATAGCACGAGCGTTGCTAGATTCAGCATCACAACTAAACTTTTTGACAGAAAGAATGGCTCAGTATCTTCGTGTAAACCGCCAGAAGCACACCATCGAAATAAGTGGAATTGGCTGAAATAACACGAATGCTCATCAAATTTGTTCCGTCGAAATTAAGTCTTTGCACAACGCATACTCATCACCCATCGAAGCTGTCATTATACCATCGATAACGTCATATCAACCTCATCGTCAGTTTGATATCAATATGTGGGGCATCCCAAAAAACATAAAATTAGCTGATGCAACATTCAACGAACCAGGCAATGTCTATCTGCTGTTAGGAGCAGGGTTATTTTACCAAATTCTTATCAGTTGGCCAAATCAAAATACATGAAACACTTCCATTGCTTCAAAAAACAAAGCTGGGATGGATAGTGTCAGGTGCAGTTAGCAGTCAACCATCGAAATCATCATTGCTTAAATCATCGTCATCATCGAACATTTCGTCGTCGCCATTGCAAACAACAACAACGACATTATTCACGATGCTCAACACTTTTGCTGAGAAACCAGAACTTCACATTGACAGACTCCTCGAAAGATTTTGGGAAGTAGAGAATCATCAGCATCACATTTCATCGAAATTCACTTTGGAAGAGGAAGAATGCGAACGGTTCTTCGCAAGTACAACAAAAAGGTGTCCAGTAAGCAACAATTACATTGTTCGATCGGTCAATCATATGACATTGCACTCAAAAGGTTAGTGTTTTTGGAAAACAAAATTAATAAAAATTTGATACTTTTTAAAGACTACTCTGAATTCATCGACGAATATCATCAACTGGGTCATATGACGCTCATACCGCAGAATGAAGTCAACAAAAGTGTAGTCAATTACATTCCACATCATTGCGTCATTAGAAATGACAGCTCCACCACAAAGCTTCGGGTGGTGTTCGACGCTTCGTGTCGCACTACAAACGGCAAATCATTCAACGACACATTGCGCATCGGTCCAACGTTGCAGGATGATATATTCACCATACTGAGTAGATTCAGAACATACAAATACGTTCTGATGGCTGATATCACCAAAATGTTTCGACAAATCAAAGTGGATGAAAATGACGCTAGATGGCAGTGCATTCTGTGGAGGGATAAAAATACGAAATCAATTGTTACTTATCGTCTAGATACTGTTACATATGGTACCAGATGTGCACCATATTTAGCACAAAAATGCATTCAACAAATAGCAGTTGACGAGGCGACAAATTTTCCGATTAGATCGGCTGTTACACTATGAGATTTTTATGTTGACAATCTCATGACAGGCGGAGCAACAATTGAAGAAGTCATCGAGATTAGAAATCAAGTAATCGCACTTCTAAAACGTGGTGGATTTCCACTGCGAAAATTTGCATCGAATAGCAACCAAATCATAGCAGATATTCAACCATCAGACAGAGAAGAGATCATGCACGTCAAAGACTACGAATATATAAAGGCTTTGGGATTAAAATGGTCTCCATCGGATGATAACTTTCTCTTCGATTATTCACATCAACCAAAATCATCGAAATTAACAAAACGAACAATATTGGCACACATATGCAGTTTCTTCGACCCATTGGGATTATTGAATCCAATCATTGTCACTTGCAAAATTTTAATGCAAAATTTATGGAAGCTGAAACTACACTGGGACGAGAGTGTTCCACAAGACGTTCATTCGCAGTGGCAGATTGTTTGTCAGCAGCTTACTCTTATCAACAAAATTCGAATTCCCAGGTTTGTACCTTTTGATATCAATACTGAACTCCACGCTTTTGCAGATGCCAGTATGAAGGCTTATGGCGCATGCGTTTACGCAGTTTCACGACGATCAGATTCTACATCCTCATTTTTATTATGCGCAAAGTCACGAGTTGCACCAACAAAGCAAATAAGTTTGCCAAGGCTTGAACTTTGTGCTGCCTTGCTGTTGTCCGAGTTGCTGCAGCCTTTGGTTGAGTTATTTGCACCAAAGGCAGAAAATGTATTTTGCTGGTCTGACTCGACAATAACGTTGGCGTGGATTGCAGGTGAATCATCGCAGTGGACTACATTTGTATCAAATAGAGTAAGCCAAATTCAACAACTCACTTCAGAATACACCTGCAATCACGTTCAATCTGAAAATAATCCAGCGGATTTAGTATCACGTGGTACAACAGTAAGCGGACTAATAGACAACAGTTTTTGGTTCTCGGGTCCAGAGTTTCTACAATTAGAAAAAGAATTTTGGCCATCACTTCCAGTCACTTCAGCAGAAAATCTTCCAGAAACACGTCGTACGCGCTTGGTAATGGTATCCACTTACACATCAGACATCATCTTCGACCACAAATTTATAAAAAATTACGACAAATTACTTCGAGTTTTTTCATACGTAAGGCGTTTCATCGCAATATCTACAAAAAAACACCATGAAAAAGGACCACTTTCAGTTGAAGAGTTGAACAACACATTACTTTTCATCTGTAGCAGAGTCCAGAAAATCGAGTTTCAGGATGATTACAAAAATCTACAACAAGGTCATCAAATTAGCCGCAAATCCAAATTAAATCAACTGTCACCATTTCTTCACAACGATGTTCTTCGAGTGGGTGGCAGAATCAAAAATTCTTCGCTTTCGTTTGACACCAAACACCCAATTTTACTACCCAGCTCACACCCCTTCGTCATCGCAATCATCAACAAATTTCATCGGCAACACCTTCATGCAGGCATTCAGACACTTTTAAGCATTCTTCGCGACAAGTTTTGGATTATCAATGGCCGCAACGCAACAAAAAAGGTATGCAAGCTTCCAATAGAAAATCAATCTTAGTTTTTGAAAGCAGAGCTTCCCAAAGGGGGGAGGATGTTGGTAACCCTACCAAATTCACAACATATTTTCGAAAATATATTTACATATGTACATCAGTACACACTTGTCGCACATTTCATCTCATCGACGGTACCGCTCATCGAACGTCATCAAATATCACACCACTTCTTTGTTTTCGTTATTTTCGGCAGCTGCACATTCACTACACCCCACATTCATCGTCTTCGCCACCGCATCAACAACAAAGGTTTTGTCTTCGCCGTTTGTTTACATAAAATAACTACCAACAACAACCGCTTATTTTCGTCTTATGCAGAAGTGCGTGCATAAAAAACTAGTTTTGCGACGTGACCTTCGTTTGCAAATTCTAATGCAAGTAGAAAGCAATTAGCAAAAATCATTTTTAAGTACTTGGCTCGCGCAACTCGTAAAAAGATCATCATTTTTCATCGTCGTCGTTAAAACATAATTTCGTCGGACATTTAATAGTGTTTGTAATAAATTAAGTTAGCTTTGAATAGATTTAATAGTTTTAGTGAAGCCGGCATTAGATTTAAAAATAATAAAAATAAAATAAAAGAAAATTATTCGAATACAGTCCACTTTTAATTTCATATGAGCAAGGAAAAAAGCTTCAGTGCTCCACTATAAAGGTCCTTCGAGCCGGATTAATTACTTTTAAATCTTTTCAATCGAAAATTATAAAGCCAAGTCAAGTTTTTCGGTCAATTGTTTCGGTCGAGTTTTTCCGGTACCAAGTTTTTCGGTTTCTTTTAAATATGTCGGATTACGGTGAAGCTGATAACATGGCTGCATTGCGCATTAAAACGCGTCAACGGCAGCAAGTGGCTAATCGTATAAAAACATTAAAAGAAAATATGTCGCAGCTTAGTGAGCTGTCGGCTCATCAGATTGATGTTAAATTAGCATTAATTGACAGATATTTTGATGGGTTTGAGAAGCTCCAGTCGGAGATAGAGGAACTGGATGAAACCCAAATTGACAGCGATGAACGAGATGTGTTTGAAGAGTCATTCTTTGAGGTTAAGGCTTTTCTCGTCGAAAAATTAGCAGCGTTAAAAATTAATGACACTGAAAACTCGTTCAGCAGCACCCATATTGCAGCATCAACATCATCGTCGCATCATCGAATAAATCTACCTAAGCTCCAGCTAACCAAATTTAGCGGCTTGCATCGAGAATGGCTGGACTTCTTCAATATGTTTTCGGCCTTGGTGCATACCAACAGGGATTTAGCAGACATTGAAAAGTTTCAATATTTAAGATCGTGCTTATTGGAGAAGCCATCGCGTTTGATAGAATCACTTGAAGTCACTGGCGAAAATTACAAAAAGGCATTAGAATTACTCACTGCCAGATATGACAACAAGCGCTACATTTTTCAGTCTCATCTACACCATATCTTCGAAAGTCAAACCATCACAAAATCAAGTGTTTCTTCGCTGCGAGAGTTAGTTGATTCAGTGAACGCTAACCTGCGTGCAATGCTTTCGTTAGCATCAAAAACTCAAATCGCTGATGGAATTTTACTGCACTTGGTAAGTTCTAAATTAGATCCAGAAACAAAAGCCAGATGGGAGGAGGAAATATCATCGAAATTTGATAACAATTCTACAACCACTCTACCAGCCTGGGTAGATTTAGCTGCATTTTTGGAGCGTCGCTGCCAAACATTGAATATCATCGAAGACAACAAATCATCGCATAAACAACAGTCATCGTCTCTACGTTCATCGTCTTCAGTTAACATCAACTCGTCGTCAAGAAGCCACACCAACAAACCACAGATGTCATTAGTCGCAACTAGTCAGGAAATAGCACGCTGTGAATTCTGCAATAAAACTCCTCAACACAATCCGTTTCATTGCCAAAAGTTTCAGGAGCTGGATCCTTATGAAAGACAAAATCTTGCCAGACGTTTGAAACTTTGTTTTAACTGCTTGCGTCCTAATCATATGACAAATAGCTGCCCATCTTCAAGACGATGTCAACATTGCCGAGTAAGTCATCATACACTTCTTCATCGTGGAAACATCAATAAAGATAGTTCATCGCCAGCATCTGAAAGACCCACCACTAGCACCACAATCAACAAGCAACCTGATCCAACACCAAGCACACCGACTGCCCTTCAGGTGTCACAATTGAAAAGTGAGGTTATATTGGGAACTGCACTAGTTCAACTTTCCACCAGTAATGACGTCACAATCATAGCACGAGCGTTGCTAGATTCAGCATCACAACTAAACTTTTTGACAGAAAGAATGGCTCAGTATCTTCGTGTAAACCGCCAGAAGCACACCATCGAAATAAGTGGAATTGGCTGAAATAACACGAATGCTCATCAAATTTGTTCCGTCGAAATTAAGTCTTTGCACAACGCATACTCATCACCCATCGAAGCTGTCATTATACCATCGATAACGTCATATCAACCTCATCGTCAGTTTGATATCAATATGTGGGGCATCCCAAAAAACATAAAATTAGCTGATGCAACATTCAACGAACCAGGCAATGTCTATCTGCTGTTAGGAGCAGGGTTATTTTACCAAATTCTTATCAGTTGGCCAAATCAAAATACATGAAACACTTCCATTGCTTCAAAAAACAAAGCTGGGATGGATAGTGTCAGGTGCAGTTAGCAGTCAACCATCGAAATCATCATTGCTTAAATCATCGTCATCATCGAACATTTCGTCGTCGCCATTGCAAACAACAACAACGACATTATTCACGATGCTCAACACTTTTGCTGAGAAACCAGAACTTCACATTGACAGACTCTTCGAAAGATTTTGGGAAGTAGAGAATCATCAGCATCACATTTCATCGAAATTCACTTTGGAAGAGGAAGAATGCGAACGGTTCTTCGCAAGTACAACAAAAAGGTGTCCAGTAAGCAACAAATACATTGTTCGATCGGTCAATCATATGACATTGCACTCAAAAGGTGAGTGTTTTTGGAAAACAAAATTAATAAAAATTTGATACTTTTTAAAGACTACTCTGAATTCATCGACGAATATCATCAACTGGGTCATATGACGCTCATACCGCAGAATGAAGTCAACAAAAGTGTAGTCAATTACATTCCACATCATTGCGTCATTAGAAATGACAGCTCCACCACAAAGCTTCGGGTGGTGTTCGACGCTTCGTGTCGCACTACAAACGGCAAATCATTCAACGACACATTGCGCATCGGTCCAACGTTGCAGGATGATATATTCACCATACTGAGTAGATTCAGAACATACAAATACATTCTGATGGCTGATATCACCAAAATGTTTCGACAAATCAAAGTGGATGAAAATGACGCTAGATGGCAGTGCATTCTGTGGAGGGATAAAAATACGAAATCAATTGTTACTTATCGTCTAGATACTGTTACATATGGTACCAGATGTGCACCATATTTAGCACAAAAATGCATTCAACAAATAGCAGTTGACGAGGCGACAAATTTTCCGATTAGATCGGCTGTTACACTTCGAGATTTTTATGTTGACAATCTCATGACAGGCGGAGCAACAATTGAAGAAGTCATCGAGATTAGAAATCAAGTAATCGCACTTCTAAAACGTGGTGGAATTCCACTGCGAAAATTTGCATCGAATAGCAACCAAATCATAGCAGATATTCAACCATCAGACAGAGAAGAGATCATGCACGTCAAAGACTACGAATATATAAAGGCTTTGGGATTAAAATGGTCTCCATCGGATGATAACTTTCTCTTCGATTATTCACATCAACCAAAATCATCGAAATTAACAAAACGAACAATATTGGCACACATATGCAGTTTCTTCGACCCATTGGGATTATTGAATCCAATCATTGTCACTTGCAAAATTTTAATGCAAAATTTATGGAAGCTGAAACTACACTGGGACGAGAGTGTTCCACAAGACGTTCATTCGCAGTGGCAGATTGTTTGTCAGCAGCTTACTCTTATCAACAAAATTCGAATTCCCAGGTTTGTACCTTTTGATATCAATACTGAACTCCACGCTTTTGCAGATGCCAGTATGAAGGCTTATGGCGCATGCGTTTACGCAGTTTCACGACGATCAGATTCTACATCCTCATTTTTATTATGCGCAAAGTCACGAGTTGCACCAACAAAGCAAATAAGTTTGCCAAGGCTTGAACTTTGTGCTGCCTTGCTGTTGTCCGAGTTGCTGCAGCCTTTGGTTGAGTTATTTGCACCAAAGGCAGAAAATGTATATTGCTGGTCTGACTCGACAATAACGTTGGCGTGGATTGCAGGTGAATCATCGCAGTGGACTACATTTGTATCAAATAGAGTAAGCCAAATTCAACAACTCACTTCAGAATACACCTGCAATCACGTTCAATCTGAAAATAATCCAGCGGATTTAGTATCACGTGGTACAACAGTAAGCGGACTAATAGACAACAGTTTTTGGTTCTCGGGTCCAGAGTTTCTACAATTAGAAAAAGAATTTTGGCCATCACTTCCAGTCACTTCAGCAGAAAATCTTCCAGAAACACGTCGTACGCGCTTGGTAATGGTATCCACTTACACATCAGACATCATCTTCGACCACAAATTTATAAATAATTACGACAAATTACTTCGAGTTTTTTCATACGTAAGGCGTTTCATCGCAATATCTACAAAAAAACACCATGAAAAAGGACCACTTTCAGTTGAAGAGTTGAACAACACATTACTTTTCATCTGTAGCAGAGTCCAGAAAATCGAGTTTCAGGATGATTACAAAAATCTACAACAAGGTCATCAAATTAGCCGCAAATCCAAATTAAATCAACTGTCACCATTTCTTCACAACGATGTTCTTCGAGTGGGTGGCAGAATCAAAAATTCTTCGCTTTCGTTTGACACCAAACACCCAATTTTACTACCCAGCTCACACCCCTTCGTCATCGCAATCATCAACAAATTTCATCGGCAACACCTTCATGCAGGCATTCAGACACTTTTAAGCATTCTTCGCGACAAGTTTTGGATTATCAATGGCCGCAACGCAACAAAAAAGGTATGCAAGCTTCCAATAGAAAATCAATCTTAGTTTTTGAAAGCAGAGCTTCCCAAAGGGGGGAGGATGTTGGTAACCCTACCAAATTCACAACATATTTTCGAAAATATATTTACATATGTACATCAGTACACACTTGTCGCACATTTCATCTCATCGACGGTACCGCTCATCGAACGTCATCAAATATCACACCACTTCTTTGTTTTCGTTATTTTCGGCAGCTGCACATTCACTTCACCCCACATTCATCGTCTTCGCCACCGCATCAACAACAAAGGTTTTGTCTTCGCCGTTTGTTTACATAAAATAACTACCAACAACAACCGCTTATTTTCGTCTTATGCAGAAGTGCGTGCATAAAAAACTAGTTTTGCGACGTGACCTTCGTTTGCAAATTCTAATGCAAGTAGAAAGCAATTAGCAAAAATCATTTTTAAGTACTTGGCTCGCGCAACTCGTCGTAAAAAGATCATCATTTTTCATCGTCGTCGTAAAAACATAATTTCGTCGGACATTTAATGGTGTTTGTAATAAATTAAGTTAGTTTTGAATAGATTTAATAGTTTTAGTGAAGCCGGCATTAGATTTAAAAATAATAAAAATAAAATAAAAGAAAATTATTCGAATACAGTCCACTTTTAATTTCATATGAGCAAGGAAAAAAGCTTCAGTGCTCCACCAGTCCCCTTTTAAAAGTTATTAGTATTTCAGTGAAACCCTACACCATTTTATTCGAAATTTATTTTTGTAGTAAAATTAAGTAAAGTTAACACCGCGTAGCAGCTAGCTTAGCAGAAGAAAAAACTAAGCACCATAACTTTCAGAATCCTTAAACTGTTCTCTGTTAAAAGTATTTTTTAAAAATATTCTAGATGTCCGCTTTTAAAAGTTATTAGTTTTATACTGAAAGCCTACCGCGTTGGTAACTTTTTATTTTAAAACAAAAATATTTTATTCAATATTTTAAACTCTTTTAGAAGCAAATGGGTATGAGTGCGATAGGCTTTCACTAAAATACTAATAACTTTTAAAAGCGGACCTCTAGAAAATTTTTACATAAATACCTTAAAAAAAAAAATTTGTCAAAGATTCTAAAATTAAGGTAATTACATTTTTCTCAAGGTATGTTAGTTGTTACGCTGCGCTAACTTTACTTCTTATTTACTAGAAAAAAAAAATTTTTTTTGAATTTTGTTTTTAGCAAAACTTTAATTTTTTGAACTGGCTTACCTTGATGGTGCTCTAAAGAGAGGTAGGAACTTTAAAGTTAAGTTAATGTTTTTTTCATAAATAGAGCAAAGCTCCCACTACCTAGTCGCATACTTAACTCAATTTTTCGTAATTTGTCTCTTGTACCCCTTTGGGTCTAACCCCCGAAATTAAAAAATAAAAATTGCAAAAAAATTTAAAAACTTGTTTCTTTAATTTTTACAGCATACTTATTGTGTAACAGAACTTATGGCACGACTAGGTACTTACCATTTCTTTGCGGTCGCGTTTTAAAAAAATACATTTCACAGACTAGGTTTTTTTTAAAAAACCCTAGTCTAATGGAAACATGTGTTGTGTGCATATTGGTTAACACCAGGGAAGGATTATATTTGGGAGAAATTACGGGGTTGGTCGAGCATGCAGAAATATTAGTCAATAAAAGTCGCGACATAAAATGGAAGTGCTTTTTACCAGGAAATTTTTTTTCTAAAAATGTCAAAAACATGATTCTTCATGATGCACCCTTTCTTTAAAAATATCTTTTAGTTTTCTTATGCAAGTAAAAATGAAAAACGGGCAATATCTTCAGTAGTAAAATACATAAATTTACAAATTTTAACTATATTTAAGTAGTCATTGCTTCAACTAAATATAGGAAATAACCTTTTGCAGGAATATAAAACAAATTTACTCCATGAGTGTTATCAAAAAAGAAAAATAAATTTCTGGCTTTTACTGCATGTCAAACTTTTCTTTTTCGTACGCGGCCAATTCCATCGATGGCATCTTTGAGTGTGAAATAGCGAATAAATACCTACATCTAAGTATTTACAGCAAAATGCATTTCCAAATCTAACAGAACTTTTAATTGATGTGACGAATTTTTTTTTTTTTTTTTTTTTAATGTCATTTCTACTCACGGTGCTCTTGAACAGTCGATAGGTTTTTTGAATATGTGGAGAAAATCTGTGAATAGGGTTTCATTTGTATTAGTTTAGTGGTCTGAAAAATGCAAACCCCGAAATCGTAGTTGATCATCCCCGCGAAATATCTCAAAAATACATATCCCATATAAAATAAAAAAAATTCAGAAAAAAAAACGCAACAAACAAATATAAAAATAGTTATTTTGAATGTATTTTGCAATGCTGAATCCGAATCCGGCCTTAGAATTGCTGTATCTTATACGGTGTTTGAGATATATTAGCCTAAACAAGGAAAAAAAGCCGATGCTATGTTTTATTGTTGTGTTTTGGAGCTTTATAACAGGACGTATATCTGATGCAGAAATAGAAAGCTTTAATCAATCTTTTAAACCTAATTCAAATAATGTCGATATCTTTTTATTTTTCTCGGAGATATCCTAACCTAAAAAGTTAAAAAAGTGCAAAAAACGTGTTTTGTCATTATTTCAGTCTACGATATTTCAGAGAAAAATTAAGCTATTGACATAATTTAAATGCGGTTTTAAAGATAAAGATTGGAGCTTTCAGATAATGTATCAAATTTTGCGTATGAATGTTTTTTGTTCTAGTTATAAAGCTTCAAAATATAGCAAAAACGGTATTTTTTCCTTGTTTAGGCTAAGATATCTCAAAAACCTTATGAGATATAGCAATTTTAAGGCCGGATTCAGATTCAGCATTGCAAAATACATTAAATATTACTATTTTTATATATGTTTGTTGCGTTTTTTTCCGATTTTTTTTTTTTTTATATGGGATATGTATTTTTGCGATATTTCGCGGGGATGATCAGCTACGATTTAAGGATTTGCATTTTCCAGCCCACTAAATTAATACAAATGAAACCCCATTCACAGATTTTCTCCACATAGCCAAAAAACCTATCGACTGTTCAAGAGCACCGTGTACTTATGCTCTTTACGTATATATGTATGTACATACTAGGGTTTAGCACTTTTTCGAAATAATGGGAAAATTAAAGAAGTTAGTTTATTGACTGTTTTTTTTTGCTTGTATAGTACTAATGAAAGTACCAACGCGCTTTTTTCTAAATTGAAGTATGATAATTTTATATTGAACTAATTAAACAGTCATTTTTGCAATTTTTCAACAACAGACGAAAGCAAGTGTTAACATGGAAATTGATTACATATGTTTCGGCTACTTCCACATACATATTTATATATTTTCATATATAAACATGTATATAGCCTCATCAGATCAGTTTTAGTTAAATCTTGCCAGAATCCGTACTCGAACCCGTGACTCCGGTTTTCTAATGAAAGAGAACGCGGTGCTTAAGCGATTGTGCTATAGGTCACGAGTAAACTCTCTGAACAGGATCGCCATTATGAATAAATCATAAGGCTCACTAGCGCCGTCTGTTGTGAAAAATTGCCAAATTGTTAGTTGGTAACACACTCTGGTTTTGAGACATGCTACGCTAGCTACAATTAAAACCTACAAGGGCGGATTTGTTTTCCACATACAATGCAGGCTCTCGAAATTACGAGAATTTTAATGATAGATAGGCAGGTTCCCCTAGATAAATTATGAAGTTAGTTTATTTACTGTTTTTTTGCTTGTATAGTACTAATGAAAGTGCCAACGCGCTTTTTTCTAAATTGAAGTATGATAATTTTATATTGAACTAATTAAACAGTCATTTTTGCAATTTTTCAACAACAGACGAAAGCAAGTGTTAACATGGAAATTGATTACATATGTTTCGGCTACTTCCACATACATATTTATATATTTTCATATATAAACATGTATATAGCCTCATCAGATCAGTTTTAGTTAAATCTTGCCAGAAACCGTACTCGAACCCGTGACTCCGGTTTTCTAATGAAAGAGAACGCGGTGCTTAAGCGATTGTGCTATAGGTCACGAGTAAACTCTCTGAACAGGATCGCCATTATGATTAAATCATAGGGCTCACTAGCGCCGTCTGTTGTGAAAAATTGCCAAATTGTTAGTTGGTAACACACTCTGGTTTTGAGACATGCTACGCTAGCTACAATTATGTGGAAAACAAATCCGCCCTTGTAGGTTTTAATTGTAGGTTGCATCAAAGATTATCTTAGGAGCAGGCCTTATAACAAAAACTGTATACTCAGTTTCGGTCAAAACCCCCGAAAAGATGGCCCACCCGGGGCTCGAATGAAGGTCTAAGTGACAAAAATCATTGTTTTTTCACAGTTTTTTTTTATCTTATCTCAAAAACCACGAAACTATTGGTAGTAATTCAATCCAAATCTTTGAAAAGGATTAATGTTCTACATTTTTTGTTTTTTCTCATCGCTCTACAGTGAAGTTTGCCCTATGGAAGTCCCGGAAGAAGTTCAAATTTTTTGATTCAAATAACGGTTTTTTTGCTATAACTCAAAATACAAGAAACGCACAAAAACTCTAGGCCTCAATAAATGTAGGAAAACTGTTTTGCTATAGTTTTGTTTTAAAATTTTTATTCCAAAAGTAAACGGTTTCCCGGCGGCGCATTTCTCAAGACCAAGAACGTCAAAACTGGTTTGTGGTTTCCTACGGAATTTCAGCCTGAGAGTTCCGATATTTTTAAATTTTTTGTCAAAAACGCATTTTTTTGAGTTGAAAGACTGTATACCCTAAAAACCGTAAAAAATGTGGATATATAATTTGCTATATTTTGTTCCCAAGGGTCATCTTTCCAGAGCTAATAGTTTGTGCGGTAGAGACCGATTTATTATTAAATTACACTGTGCTCGAATCGGAGCAATTTTGTTTTCTAACATTGATGGGACCCATGCAGTAAACATAATTCGGGTATGCTGATTTCAATGGTCATAGTCATTTTTATGGTTTGGCTCTTATTTTTGAGAAATTCAAGTTTGAAAATTTGACTAAAAAAAAAATTTTAATAAAAAACAGGTATTTTTTTCCCCATTTCAACAATTTTTTCGACAGGTACCTATTCGGTTTGGTTGAAATTTTTTCTTTTTTAACCTATTGAGTTAAAAAAATCTTCTTTATTGCCAAATATTAGAGTTTTTCACACGCAAAAAACAGCTTTTTTTACAAATTTATTCTATTTTTGATACTCTTTCTTGATTTTTTAATGAAATTCTAACATTTAACGACAAAAAGCAATAATAATTTTGTCGGTTGGTCATATTAAAGTTAAAAACCTAAAAAATTAATAACTGTTCCAAATTAAACAAAGTAATATTTGAGGAAAATTTACTATTCCGTCAAGCAAGCGTGGTGGGAAACCACGGAAGTGTATCATTTATACTTTGGTGAACATATACATACGAGTAGTTCGTGATGTAGAATGAGCCCGTCTATTGTATGTACAGGAAGCTTGGTACATGATCCAGGAAAATGTTATGCGTGCTTGAATTCTAGAAATAGCTAACAAAATTTATTCATTTGCAGTTGCCGCTTTCAGGAAATATTCCCATACTAATCAGACCAATTTCAATGAGTGAATATTTGCAACCATCATTGGAGAGCATTGAAAAACCATCTGGAGAATTGTTTCAACTATCAAATGCAACCACATCGAAATTACGCAAAATCGATTAGATTTGATTGTACGACGTCTAAAGTTTTCGCAACGACAGTTGATTGCATGTAAAGAAGAAGCATCAGAAGTAGAATAAATTTTATAAAACAAATATTTCCATGTAAAACGTACAAAATATTTACAAAAAAAAGATTTTTTTAGTTGCTGTACTTTTTGTAGCCGTGAACACTTAATTGGTTACAAAAGTGAAAAATTTGATCAAACTGAATAGGTATATGTTAATAGGTAATGGTTGAAATGGAAAAAAATACCTGTTTTATTGTAAATTTTTTCTTTTTAGTCAAATTTTCAAACTTGAATTTCTCGAAAACAAGAGCCAAACCATAAAAATGACTGTGACCATTGAAATCAGCGTGTCCGAATTATGTTTACTACATGGGTCTAATCAATGTTAGAATTTCCGACTAGCACAGTGTTATTATTACATTTTGTTACTAGAATCGCTTAGTGGTCAAAATTCGACCACAAATATATTAAATAATTTTAGTACTTTTTTGGACACTTTTAGTGCTTTTTTTGCTTTTTATTACAAAATAGAAAAGCTTATTTATCATCCCTGGTATAATTCAAGCGAAGTATATGTGACCGTATATTTTGTTGTTGTTCATATTAAAGGGAAATTTTAGTCTTGTGCACATCTACACAAAAATAACTTTCTAATGGTGTATAATTTAAAGTCGTACTCCTAACATATTGTATTTCAGTGCTTTTGCAACTGTTATGATTTTAAGACAAGGCTTTTGGCTTAAACAGTGTGTCGCTCATACTTTGCTTGCGAGCTTCTCTCGCCTTTTTCTCCATTTTTGGGAAAAAGTAGTCATTCATAATCACAATTTCATTTTGATCGTTAATGCCATAAATGTCTGCTACAATTTTTTCAGTGTATCGAAATTTTACGGCCGGGTAAAGCTCCACCAAATTATGCTGTATCTTAGCCAAAACTGGTAAGCTGCAGTGTATGGCCTTAACCACGCCATCGTTAACGGACTCATGTAAAGACTTCATTAAATAATTTATATCCGACAAAATAATTGTGTGTCTAGTTTTTGTCCCAAAGAGAATAAATGTTCGCATCGACTATACTTCACCTTCTTCTATAACAATTTGATTTCTGAAACAATTGACCGGTTTGTCGACTGATTCAATCGTATATGTGAGGGAATCTTCGCTTTGAATAGTGGCGTAGTCAGAACTTACGTCCACGTTCATCATGTTCATATGTTGTCTCGACAGTGCGTCGGCAACATGGTTTGTAATGCATTTTTGCGTTATAAAGGGTGTTTTTTTTAGCGGTATAGAACTTCGAATTGAAATAAAACACAAGAAAATCGTTTTAATGTCCATCAATTTAGCTTTATTGGAAGGATAATTTTATGCCATTAATGTTTAAATATGGTTTCGGGCATGTGGCCGCCGCGGCTGGCTCGAATAAAGCCAATTCTACAGGTCCAATTTTCAACCACTTTTTCGAGCATATGGGGCCGTATGTCGGCAATAACGCCACGAATGTTGGCTTCCAAGTCCCCTAACGTTTCTGGTTTGTTGGCGTAGACGAGCGACTTCACATATCCCCAAAGAAAATAATCCAATGGTGTCAAATCACACGATCTTGGTGGCCAATTGACAGGTCCATTCCGCGAAATTATGCGCTCATCGAATGTTTCCTTCAATATAAATCGATTGTGACGTGCGCTGTGTGGCATGTAGCGCCGTCTTGTTGGAACCACAACTCATCCACATTCATGCCATCCAATTCGGGAACATGGCTCTATACCGGTCTCCATTAACGGTAACTGACTCTCCAGCATTATTTCGGAAGAAGTATGGCCCAATGACTCCACCAGCCCATAGAGCACACCAAATAGTCAGTTTTTGTGGATGTAATGGCGTCTCAAGGGTCTCATGTGGATTCTCTTCACTCCAAATGCGGCAATTTTGCTTGTTGACGTAGCCATTCAACCAAAAATGAGCCTCATCACTGAACAAAATTTTGCGATGAAAATCAGCATCGAGATCAATCTCATTCTCGGCCCATACACCAAAATCACGACGCATTGCATGGTCTCGCGGCTTTAATTCTTGCACAAGCTGGATCTTGTAAGGTCGCAAGCCAAGATCTTTGCCCAAAATCTTCCATAAAGTTGATGGACAAAGCGCCAATTGCTGTGCACGGTGGCGAATCGATTCATTCGGGTCCTCTTCAACCTTTTGCTCTACAGCGGCAATTGTTTCTTCGGTGCGCACTGTTCGACGTCTCTACGGATGCGTATTATCACATAGAGTAAACGTAGTGCGAAAACGACCCATGGTTAACCGAATTAATTGCTCTGATGGACGATTATGTCGACCATAAAATGGACGGAGCTTGCGGTAAACTTCGTGAACTGAACCATTATTTTCGAAATAAATTTGCACGATTTGCAAGCGTTGTTCTTTTGTCAACCTGTTCATGATGAAATGGCAAACCAAACTGAACATAAATGACATTAGAGTTGCCAGATTTGACCACAAAATGCCAGTTTTATCTCTATTCGAAAAACAAACCTCTAAAAAAAACACCCTTTACATAGTCCTCGATTATGGACTTCCATCGTTTAATTTTTGCGTTCGGATTTTTATCCGACACTGCAAAGATTAGAGGTTGATGGTCAGTATAAATATTTATTTTTCTAACCTTATACAGGTAATTCCTTAAACTTTTGAGAGCCCAAACAATTGCCAAAAGCTCCCTTTCATTTGTGGCGAAATGTTCTTCATTGCCTCTAAACGTTCTTGAAATCATGGTTATAGGTTTTCCGTCTTGCGAAAGTACGGCTCCTAGGCCACTTAAAGATGCGTCAGTTGTTAAGTCAAAAGGTTAGTTGAAATCTGGATACAACAGAAGGACGTCTTCTGATGACAAAATTTCCCTGAAAGTATTGAATGCCTTTAGGCTTTCAGATTCCAGTTTAATTAGAATCTTTCTGGATTGGGTGGCACTGACTTTGCCATTATCACCCTTCAACAGGTCTGTCAGTGGTTTTGCTTTGTTGCAAAATTTTTTATGAAACACCTATAATAGCTTGCAAGCCCTAAGAAGGAACGAAGTCCACGAAGATTGGTGGGCTGCTCGTAATTTTTTATTCCATATACTTTTTCAGGGCATGTCTTATTCCACCCTTCGAAACTGAAAATCCTAAATATTCAACTTTAAAAAATTTTGACTTTTCGAGAGATACCCTCATGTTAGCATCGCAAAGGTTTTTCAACACCCACTCAATATCTTTCACGTGTTGCTCCATCGTTTTAGAGTAAATAATGCACCCGTATCTACCAGTAGTTTGATAGTTTTGCTTCCTACTCTCCGTTCGATCCACGGGAGTAGGGACTGTCCCCTAAAAAATTAAGCTGTGCTTCCTCAAGGATTCTCACTTCAGCTTCCGCTTCCTGATTATGTTTCTCTTCTGGTATGTTCTCATGCTCCATATTATTGACCTTTTGCATCTTAGACTCATTGACCTTTACAGAATCAGCTTGCCGCTTATTACGAGAATATTGTTCATTACCAAAACCTTGTTGGTGATTTGCCTTGAACTGTTGCTGGCCTTGATGTGTTTTCTGTGACGATCCTCGTCGCTAGATGGTGTGTTGCCTCATTCGTGACTCAGAAGGATCTACTTCCATTGGTGCATGCCACTCTTGTGACGGCTGCTGTGTGTTATTTCCGCTGTAGGCCTGTTGTTGCTCACCCGTGTAATACGGATTTTTATGATTTTGTGATCTACAGTGGTCTTCGTTAACCTTTTTGATTTTGTTCCATGCTGCGAAACCTGCTGCGAATACGTATCGCTGGTGATTAGACTCTACCTCCTGGGCTAATGCCAAAGCGGAAGGTAGGTCACTAGGACGAGATGCAAACATAATGTCACAAAGTGGTTTTTTTAGACCTGATATGAAAACCCTAAGTGCGTCTGCCCTATACTTTCCACAGATAGTACATGCCACCGTTTTGTCGTATGACATTACTGTTTTATTTGTTAATAATATCAGCTTCTTTTCTACTTCATCAAAATATTGAAGAACCGTTTGGTTGCCTTGTCTCAAGGTCGAAAGTCCTTGTTCAATCAAACATATGGGACGTTTGTCCGCATACGTGAGATCCAGTCGTGCGATTATCGCATAGAAATTTGTGACGGTATCAAAAGATGCCAAACGGCGTCAGCAGAGCCCCTAACTTTATTGCGGATTATACCAACCGCTTGATAATGCTTTGAGCTATTTTCATATGCTTTAAAATCTTCGTAAGCTGTGTGTGCAGCTTGCCGCCATAAAACATAATTACAAGCCTGCCCATCAAATTCAGGCAAAGATTTCACTAAATCTAAAGATTCATCACAATTTACTGTTCTATCAATTTTTACTGGTTCATAAGTTGTTATTGTCGGACTTGTCGCTAATGTGGTAATTTGTTCTGTCAATTGAGTTATTTGCCGCTCGAAGTCAGATGATACCGCTGCCTGAACGATAGCTGTTACCTGTTCTGAATTCATTTTAGGTTTTTTCGAAATCCCTAACCGACGAAGCTTATCCTCTAATTCACTGTCTATCAAACAAGGTTTTTTCGAAATCCCTAACTGACGAAGCCTATCCTCTAATTCACTGTCACTATCGCTGCTGGTCATTAATTTAATCAAACCACAATAAAAACCATACAATTACCTTTGCGCTATCTTGTCAATACACTGTTTCACTTTTTCACTTCTTAAATTTTTATCTCAAAAATCAGTTACGGAAATAATAAAATAATTTCTTATTTGACGAGCACTTACACTTTAACAATCATTATTTTTATGTTCATTTCATCTGCTGTATTTTCCTTTGTTGTCTCAGCTACTCGCCTTACGTTGTTGTTTTAATTTTCAGCTACTCGCTTTCTCCGTTGTCTCAGCTACTCGCCTTACGTTGTTGTTTTTATTTTCAGCTACTCGCTTTCTGTTGCTGTTATAACTCCTCGTTGGCTCAGCTAATCGTCACTTTTGCCGTGTTGTTTTTTTAAATTTAACATAAAAGTTATGTTGGGCGCCAATTACACTGTTCAACGAATATCAGGTTTTTGTTTTTATCTGAGTTCAGACCATAAAATTATTATTCCTTGCTATTGACATAATAGAACTGCATTTACAAAATTTTTCCATCACGTCTCAATTTTCAGATAAATTGGCAAGTCCAAAATCACGACTTAAATCCACGCGAAAATAAATTAAAAAATTTTTATCCGTCAGAATTTAAATTTAAAAATGTCAAATGATTCAAAAAAAAGCAATAATTTCAAATCTAAAAAAGATTTTGAAATTGGTCCGGCAGATTTTTTTGTATGCCCGTTTGATTGAGGAAATGTACTGAAAAAACCAAAAACCAACCATCTTTAATACATAAATCTTGCCTAAATCAATACAAAATTAAAAAAACCTCTTTACGAGCTTGTGCGTTATTATTCAAACTTTATTTTGATACCAAAAATAAAGGATTGGTACATGAAAAACCAACTTATTTCCTTTTGAACAAAAAATACAGAAACTCATACAAAAGCTATTGGGGGTTATCGTGAACCGAGATTCCCGGGGAATTTTCTTAAACTGCAATAGAGAATGCACAGCAGTTTGAGAAAATTCCCCGGGAATATTTATTCACGATAACCCGCATTGAATTTTTGTCTCATAACTACTTTGAAATAAAAGTACTTGTAGGACTTCCTGTATGTACATTTTTTGTTCAAAAGGAAAAAAGTTGGTTATTCATGGTACAATCCTTTAATTTTTGGTATCAAAATAATGTTAAAATAATAACGCACAAGCTCGTGAAGAGTTTTTTTAATTTTGTATTGATTAAGGCAAGATTAACGTAATTAAAGATGGTTGGTTTTTGGTTTTTTCAGTACATTTTCTCAATTAAACGGGCATACAAAAAAATCTGCCGGACCAATTTCTAAATTTTTTTCAGATTTTAAATTAATGCTATTTTTTGAATCGCTTGACACTTTTTTTTTAAATTCTGACGGATAAAAATGTTTTAGTTTATTTTCGCGCAGATGTAAGTCGTGATTTTGGATTTGCCAATTTATCTGAAAATTGAGACGTGATGGAAAAATTTTGTAAATGCAGTTCTATTATGTCAATAGCAAGGAATAATAATTTCATGGTCTGAACTCAGATAATTTTTTGCTGTTGAACAGTGTTATAAGAAGCCGATTTAAATATTTTAAAATCTTTTTATTTACTTTTTTATTGCACGTTTGTGCTTCTGAATTCTGTTAATGAAAAACTTGAACTTATTCCTAAGCTACCCGCCGCACAATGGGAGGGTTTGTATGGAACGGCGGTCATATATAGTAATAATAGAGCTAGGCTATTGAAATTTGGTACAAATGTTTTTTACATTAAAATAATAAAAATCTGTGAATATGAACAAAATCCGCCGACGGACACGCCTACCTTCCATACAAAGTTGGGGCGTGGTCCGATTTTTTTTTCAAAATGGGTATCAATTTTCAATAACTTAGCCCCGCTAATTTCAAAAATGTTAAAAATTTTGCGCTATCTTTTATAGTTTTCAAGTTATGAGGAATAAACGAAAATCTACTTTATAAAAACTAGATTTGGTTTGTTTGTGTATTTGTCCCTTATTAACTCGGAAACTAAGTAACCGATTTTAAAGAGGTTTTTATATTATGCTAGTACAAAAAAAGGCTAAGCTATATACTAAGAAAATGGGCGGTGCCACGCCCCTCAAAAAATTGACTAATCACATCACCGAAACTCTTTGACGCAGATAAATGAGATTTGGTAAATGTGTAAAAGTCATCAGGACAAATAATGTTCACCGGACAAGTAAGCGGTACCACGCCTTCAAAAAAAAAATTCATCATATTTCTGAAAATATTTGTCGCAGATAGATATTATTTGGTACATATGAAAAGACCATCAGAACAAATAATCCGCACTAGAAAAATGGACAGTGCCACGCCTACCAAAAAATTAACTTATCAATATCTCCGAAAATCTTTCATGCAGATTGATGATGTTTAGCAAATACTTATGTTAAAGATATTATGACAAATAATGTCCACTAAAAAAGTAGGCGTTTTCACGCCCTTTAAACATTTTATTTATTATTTTCATAAAAACTATCAGAAAAAATAGTCCGCACTAGAAACTTTTTCATTGCAATTCTTTTGGCTCAAATTGGCGATCAAATCAAAAAAAGAGGACACAATCAAGTCGAAACTAATGTATACAATAATAGAAAATGGAAAATATTAAGTTATTTCATTGTTTTAAATTTATTTTAATCAGTTTTTTCATTTAATTGCAACAGCTCTTGAGCTTCTGGTGATAACTCTTTATATTTTTTATCACGTTTTACTCGGATTTGGCTAATAATCGGATCAGAAGAGATCAGCATGTAATGCAAAACGTCTTCGTTGTTTGCTACTCTAGAGCACAATCTGCTGTTGTGTAACCTAGAGCTTTTAAAAATTTTGTTTGATGCTTCCTGAGCTTCTTCGGAAAGACTACTAATTGGTATTTGAAGAGCTTGTATGATTTCGCTTCCGTGAATTAAAACTTTATGCACAGAAGGGGGCATATTATACCAGTTATAATGTTTTTTGTATACCTTTCAATATGCTCTTGGCTTATTTTAAGAAAGGGTGAGTCCCAAGGGGGACTAAAAGGAGGAAACATACCCCTTACCTGTCACCCTTCTTTTAAAAATTTTTTTTTTTTGGAATTTAAGAAGACTGTAAGCTTAAAATTGATAAATATATTGTAAAACGTTGCAGAATGTAAAGAAATAAATTTTTTTTTTTTTTCTCAAAAACTGCTACAGGAAAAAATTCATAGAAAAAAAAGTTCTCAAAAAAAGCAGTATGGACTTTGTATTTCGATTAAGCATACTTGGTCACATATTATATTGAAAAATAATGAAAATCAGAAAATGTATTTTTTTTTTTTTTTAATGTCAAAGTTTGTAAAATTTATCGATTTTGGCTTTTTGAGCTTAAATTTTCGAAAAATCACCATAATTCACCTATCATATATAAAAACTCAAACAAATGTTTTTTTAAAGGCTAAGTGCTTGTCCTTTTTGACAAAATGCTATAATGTTATATTTCGATGCAAACGAATTAAAAATAGCGTTCCAAAAAAGTCAACTTATTTTGTCCAGTCAAAAACCAAAATATGAAAATGTTTATAAAAAAAAAAGTTCTCAAAAAAAGCAGTAGGGACTTTGCATTTCGATTAAGCATACTTGGCCACATATTATATTGAAAAATAATGAAAATCAGAAAATGTATTTTTTTTTTTTTTAATGTCAAAGTTTGCAATTTTTCCATTTTTACCATTTTTTTTTAAACATTTGAAAAATCACTATAATTCACATAAAATCGGCAAAAGAAAAAAAAAATATATTTTTAACAAAGTAGAAACAATATACTTTCTAACGATATGCTACATTAGTGGATCGGGCTTAAAACAAATTAACTAGAGCGTTTATCCAGCAGTTCCTAATTTTAAAAGTTCTGTAGAGCATTTTTTCTGTTTAAAGTCCAACTTTGGGCTAACTGTGTTGCTAAACCAAAACAAAATTTTAAACTTTTATAGTTTTTTTTTCCGTCCCTAAGTATTATCTGACAATTGGCGTAAAAATTTTTTAAATCCATAGCACTTTCAAATTTTACCTATTTATGGCCACAATCTCCGCGTATTTTGCTGGCGTTGCAGTTTTGTTACTTATACTTTGTTATTTAATTTAACGTTGCGCGTGTGGAGTCGCATTTCGTTGCCCGGATGTCTGGCGCAACGTAAGCATTTATTTAGCTTATTGTAACTGATGTTAACTTGTATAATGACAGTTATGCTGATGAAGACGGATTCATCAACGAAAGCTTTTACTTTGGTAAAAAGTGGACGTGGCAATTATTGAACAAAGCCCACTTTTCGTTATGCTTTAGATAGTCATGATCCAGATCTGCATACCAAATTTCATCAAAATATGTTGTACCATTTGCGAGAAATAGCATTTAATGTGTTTTACTTGTATGGGAGGTTCCACGCGCACCGACGATATTTTGCCCATATTCAAGTCGTAGGTGCCTAATAAAAAGGAGATTCCCTACAGTTAAATTCAGAAAGATTGCTTTAGTAGTTTTCTTTTTGCAACGTATTATATTTTTGTGGGCGGTGCAACGCCTTTCAACGAGTTTTTCGAATTAAATGGCATATCACATATTAATACTTCTTTTCAGGGGTAAAATCTCTTAAATTTTCATCAACATTTTTGGAGTCGTTTTCGAGTAATATTGAATCAAAATTTTTAATAATTAAAAAAGGGCGTGACACTTCTTCGATACCGCCCACTTTTCGTTTATTACACGGCATTGATAAATAGTGCCTACATACCAAATTTCATTAAAGTACCTTGTAACATTTCTGAGAAATAACATTTAACGAATTTTGCTTGTATGGGAGGTTTCACGCGTATTGCGATATTTCGCCCCCTTTCAGATCAAAAATGCCTTATAGCAATTAGGCTGCCCACAGTTAAATTCAGAATGATTGCTTCACTAGTTTTCTTTTTATATCGTATTAAATTTTTTTGGGCGGTTCCACGCCCTTCAACGAGTTTTCCTAATATAACGGCATATTACATATTGATCCTTGTTTACAGAGGTAATATCTCCAAAATTTTCATTAAAATTGTTGAAGTTGTTTTCGAGTAATATTGAACCAAAATTTTTACAGTTATAAAAAGGGCGTGGCACTTCTTTCATCTCGCCCACTTTCCGTTTGTTACAAGGAATTATTAAGCAGTACGCGCCTACCATTCAAATACCTTCTATGGTTTGCGATTTATGACCAAATTAAATTTAAAATTTAGAGCGGTGCCACGACCCCTGGTGAGTATTTACAAAATTCAAAGCTAGCTCATTTTTCATTGTATGCTAATATCTAACATTATTCCAAGTTTCATTAAAATCGCTGCAGCCGTTTTCGAGAAAATATTTGGCACAGATATGGGCAAATCCCAAAAACTTTTAACATTTTGAAAAAAAAAGAAGTCGTAAAAATTTTTAAGGCACACGGTTTTCACGTGTTCTACCGTCAAGAGATGTTTTTTGGGAGTAAAAAATCGTTAACATTAACCACTTAAGTTACGCGGCGTAAAAAATAAACCATTTTGAATGAAATAAATTATTTTATTATTACTTTACAGTTTTATATCATATATAAACGTTTTGTTATGACCGTACACAGACAAGAATATGTTAAAAATATATTAATTTTAAGCAATTCTAAGCACTTTTTTTCTATAACTTTTTTTCGTAAAGTGCTTCATTTTCGAGTTAAAAAATTAAACTATTATTAAATTAAAAACACAATATATTTTTTAACTACAAATTAAAGCACTTGATGAAGAAATGGTATTTAAAAAAAGTGCTTATAATTGATCGAAGAACATGTGTGAATTTTTTCAGAATTTTTGGAGCGATTTTTGGATTTTTAAAAATAAAAAAACAAAAATAAAAAAATCCAAAAAATAGTTTGACTGTCAAAAATCGAAAAATTCGTGTACAATTAGCCAATTTGTACCACAATAAGAAGAAATGTTCACAAATGAATGTCAAGATGATGTTTCTGGTGTGCCGTCTGTTTAAACGATTTTTCAGTCACATTTACGTTTTTTTGCCTCGAACTTTTAGCCCTGTATAACAAAAACGGTGCATGGCACGCTAATTAAGTTTTCGTAGATCTTTTCTGTTTCGAAAAAGCAATCTAACCCCACCATGAAAATTCTGAAATTTTAGACGGCGCACAGTGTTTCACGTAGAACAAGCTAGCTGGACAAAATTATTTTTTGATATTGGGGGGTTTTCATACAGATTAATTTTATTTTATTTCAATATTTTCAATTCATATATAAAGGAAAAAGATATATAGGAAAAATTGGTATCGTTGAATAGCTCTCTAAAAAAATTAAACAAAAAACCAAAAAAGAAATAAAACAACAGAATTTTTTATGTTGGAAAAAGTATAAAAACCACCATTTGTTGTTTGTTTTTTTCAGTTTCATCGTCAATTTCATCCGATGAATCTGATACAATATAATCTTCCTCAGGTTCTGGTAAGATATTTGGTCGCGATTGTGGAACTATTGTAGGAGGGATAATTAGTTTTAAGACCTCGCTTTTTTTTTTGGTATTTCTCTTAAGGAGTTTATAAAAGGATCAGAAGTTAAGAGTAGCATAGATAATAAATAATTATTCGTGGTAGTGGTTGTGAAGAAAATATAGCAAATTTATAATCCTCACCATCCAACCAGCTTTTACACTTTATCATAAAGCGGTCTTTGAACTTCCCTGCAGAAACCCACTTTGGATCGATTTTTGAAGAACAGTTGGCAATTTTCTCCTTAATTACCCTCACACAGTCTTCAGTTACATCAAACACTTTGAAAATTGATACTTTTAAATCGTAAAGACTGTCATTTTTTTTTGACCTCGTCATGCCTAAGCCACTCTTGAAAAAACTGATTTCTTGAGATTGAGTGAAAATTTTCTGAAAAAAATGAAATATGTAGTTGTAATCCAACTTATATCCAAAAATTTGTCTGGATACACTGAGATAAATGTTATTTTTTAAGTGTTTTCGAAACTTTCCCTGAGGGAAGTTATGACAAATGTCTTATTTAAACACAAAATACAAACCTTCTGTTAACAAATCCATCATGAGAATTGTCACAAAATGTGGAACTTTTTTAATACACATATAACAGAGGTTAAAAACAAAGCCAAAAATTCGAATATAAATTAAAATAAAAAAAATATTAAAGGTGTTCTGGAAAAAATTAAATAAAATAGATGAACGCTAATGTGAAAGTTGAAACTAATATATTCATCAAGGGAATAGATGTAGCTAACTTATATCCGAAATCTAGACTGGGTACATGCGGGTACATGCAATTCCAGCTCCTTTAAAGTTGAAAAATAATTAAACTACGAGTTATTTTTTAAGTGTTTTCGAAACATTTCCTGAGGAAAGGAATGACAAGAATCTTATTCAAACACAAAACGCTAACCTTCATTAATAAAATCCATCACTAGAAATATAAAATTACGACATTTTTAAGACAAAATTCGAAAATAAATTTAAAAAAAAAATATATATATATTTAAAGGTATTCTGAAAAAAATTAAAATAAAATAGATGAAAAGCAGTGCGCAGGTTGAAACTAATATACTCATCAAGGGAATAGATGCAGCTAACATATATCCAAAATTTAGACTGGGTACAAGCGGGTACATGCAATTTCGTTTCCTTTAAAGTTGGAAAACGAAAAAAAAAGAATAACTTTTTTATCTGTTTTCGAAGTTTTCTTACATATTACCCAAAGAAAGAAATGAAAAAAACTTTAACTAAAACATAAAATACGTTCTTTCTGCTATAAAATCCATCACTAAAATTGTCACAAAATATTGATTTTGTCACAAAAAAATCAAGTTGCTTTATTGCTTAATGAAAATAATAAATACTTATTTGAAATTGAACTTACACTCATAAGTTGACTTCTGCACTCAGGTTCGTCACCATCAAATATTTACACAAAAAAAAAGTAAGTGTATTAGGTACGGGGGGTATTGCTGACATTACCTCATTACTAATATTTAGATATCTGTTAATGAATTTTGTCCACCTAGCTTGTTCTACGTAGAACACTGTGCGGCGTGGCTGTAAAGTTGTTTTAAAGACTCGCATATGAAAAATTTTTAAACCGACGGACGCTTCTTTAGCACCCTGTAGTTTTTTATAGAAGCTACGTACATGTATTTGCATTATCCTATTCAAAAGGGGTATCGATTCAGTAGAGTTTTTACTGAAACCCAACATTCTAAAGTACACGGCGTGAGTACAGCATACAGATATAATCATAAAATATTACAAAAGACACGGCAAATTTGAATAAATTGATCATTCAAATGGTTACATCTATTCGTACTAGCTTCACATCAGATTTTTTGTCTCATAAACATGTTAGCATACACCTGTACAATGAAAATGATTCATATCCGTCATCTAAAATTGTATAAATTCAGCTCAGTATCGCTATTCAGTATACGGACGCGGGATGTTAAAAGTTTTTAGGATTTGCCCATATATGTGCATACATTAGGGTGGGCCGATTTGGAAACTGACCTCGGCTACCCCATTATATAAAAGTTCATTCAATTCTATGAATATTTGCCCAAGGAACCATACCTCTGCGTTCAACTTTATTTCGGCGCATGTTCGATTGAAAATTTTACCTTGCATTTAATTTTTTTTTTTTTTTTTTCATACTAAATGCCCCTACAAGAATTTTTAAAATTTAGCATAAAAATAAATATTAAACTCAAGGTAAAATTTTCAATCGAAAATGCGCCGAACTAAAGTTGAACGTAGAGTCATGGTTCATTGGGCAAATATTCATAGAATTGAATGAACTTTCATACTAGGTTGGTGTTTTGTTTGAAAAAATTCATCTAAAATATGAATCGTTTATTTTGAAAGTCGGTCATAATAATCGACTATTTGATCGATATCACTTTTTCAAATACATATCATCTATTCCACACCATCAAGTAAACTTTTCGTGTAAACAAAACCTAATTTTATTGATTATTGGCAGAATATCAGCCAAATCATATTATGACATTACTTTTGTCTCTTTAAGAATATTTAAAATTTAGTATGAAAATAAAAAAAATATTAAATGCAAGGTAAAATTTTCGATCGAAAATGCGCCGAACTTGAAGTTGAACGCAGAGGTATGGTTCCTTGGGCAAATATTCATAGAATTGAATGAGCTTTCACATAGGGGGGTAGCCGTGGTCGATAAAATTGCGTCCATACAATTTGGCCCACCCTAATATATATATATACAAACAAATGTACAATTTTAGCTCGTATAAGAAGAAAAGATAAAAAAAACTTTTTGAATATGTGGAAATAAACTTGTTCGGTCAATTAGGTTTGATGTTAATAAAACAATTTTTTGTACAGCGGTGAAATTAACTATTTACATATTGATTTTAATGAATTTTAAATATTTTGTTTTGTTTTTCAGTCAAAAATTAAGGCGTGTGCTAAGAAAAGTATTCGCAATATCGGAAAAGACATTCAACAGTGAAAACTTACCTTCAGAAGTTATACCTGTGGTTATTGAATCATTAGGTGAAGCCTATCCAGAATTATGCTCTAAACAGAATGCAATACTTGAAATTATTGCTCACGAGCAAGATGTTTTTAATATGTTGCGTAAAAATTCAGCAAAAGCTTTTGCTGAAGTGATTTTTAAATTTCCTGAACTTGAGCATATAGATCTAGCTGAGTGTCCTGGATTAGTAGCAGCATATCGAGAATTTAAAACCCAGAAATGCCATTTTGAAAATAACACTATACCAGGAAAATTTCTGTTCAAACTAACAGACACTTACGGACTAACAGACGAACTCTTTAAAAAATTTGCAGAAATCGAAAATATGTCTTTAGACGAAGACGGCTATAAACAAGAAATTAAAAACGCCAAGCTAAAAAACCGAAGCAGCTTTGTGAACAGTGATGAAGAAAACGTATATGAAACTCTTTCTAAGACAACAAAACAACTTTCTCCAACAAACAACGATCACAAATACATTTACAATTATGATCAAAATAAAAAAATGTATATAATACCTAAAGTACACACAAAAATTTTGAGTATTTTACATAATAATAAAGAAGTAACACAGCTGCATCATGTAAAATCAAATGATACGATTTATGTAGTGACAGATTCCAGTAATTTTTATTATGAATCTGGAGGGCAGCTATCGGACATTGGAAAAATTGTACTCAAGTCAGGAAATACGGAAGTTTCTGAATTAAACGTTATTGAAGTTAAATTATTTAACAACTGCGTTGTGCATATTTGCAAACAGTCAATCATAAAACAACCGACTTTTTCGGTAGGATCCAACGTAATATTAGAAGTGGATGCAGACCATAGGAAAATGAATTCACTTCATCACTCTGGTAATTATTTAATGTAAATATTAATAATAATTAATATTAATATAATATATAATTATAATATATATATAAATATTAACTCAAAATTGTGTTTGAAACTTATGCAAGAACTTGTAAGCTGCCTTGCTTAAGTCCGTAACATATTTCACTAATTTGCAGGGAAATATACAAAACGAAAGAGATCTCCGACCCACATATGAAAAAAAAATATCGCAATGTAACTTATTAAAAGTTAGCTGAGCCTTTTGGAGTTTATCTGAGTTTAAATTTTGTTTGTTTTTATACTATTACACTGTTCGACACAAAAAAAAAAAAAACATTAGAAAATCCAAAAAATTCTTAAAGTAGACGTTAAAAAAAATACCCGTGTCTCGTGGTTTTTCTCCAGTACGTCACATTTTTTTTAATCGATTTTTGAAGTTTTTTTTATCCACTGTACATGAAAAAACAAAAATTCCGCATTCTTGTGTTAAATCGATGAATTTAACTATATGATCCTTACATCTGAGGTGTATCTTGTGTTCAGCAAACTTATGCAGGATATTGCGGGGAGTATTTTCGTATAAAATTTTCACCCTGTACAACCCCCACATGTGGGTCGTTTTTGCCCTTTTCTTAAAAAGGTACAAAAATGGCACCTAAAACAGGGAAGTATTGAGTCAGTAGGTACTACAGAAATATTTGCTATACAATTTCACTAATGGGTATTTTTTTTTTAACGTCTACTTGAAGTATTTTTTGGATTTTTACAAAAAGTTCGAAACTGACCAAGAGTGTTATCGCCCAGTGGTCGAAATTCGACCACAAATAAATGGTTTTACTCAAATATTTTTAAAGCTTTTATTAACTAGAAATATCATGGTTCAAATAAATTAATCAATTTTCGTTTATGAGAATTACTAAACTGACTGACTATAAACAAACAAATGGTGTCGTTCGATGCAAAGCAATTTGCTTATGTATTAATATCAGTGCTCAACCAATTTTCTTAATATCAGTGCTCAACCAATATATTCTTTTCTTTTAGCGACACATTTATTAAATGCGGCTCTTCGGATGCTATTTCAGAAAGTTACATACCAATTATCAAGTGAAGTAAACACAAATCATCTAAAATTTGAAGTTGGTTTAATTGGAAAACGGCTATGCAAGGATGATGTGCATGATATTGAATGCTTAATAAGGTTAGTTCATTTAAAAATAGTGCAAAAGGGATATTAGACTGATCCCTGCTCGGTCGACAATATGATTTGTTCATTTCAAGTTGATGTGTTTTACTTAAATCGGTTTTTTAATGGCATCAAAAAAAATAGAAATATATCTAAACTCCAAAAACCAATGAAAAAAGTTGAAAAGTATCATATCGTCCCGTCAATACTACAACTAGATAACTCAAATTTTCTAGTTTTGCGATAATTAAATTTTAAGATTTTTGAAAATTTTAATTTACACTGAATTCCAATTTTCTTGTTTTGTTTTTTCTTATAACTTTGCAATGGAGCCACTTTAGTGAACTCTGGTTGGACAGGACGATATTGGCTAGTTTTCCAATACTTTTTTCAGAATTTTCAAAATTTTACCATTGCCCACAGGAACCGATTTCATGAGCATTTCTGAACCCGTCGTTTTTAAGCTCGAAACACGAAATTTCCATCAAAAACCGGTTTCGTGCCCAATAAAAAAATTATTATATAATAATTAACTACTCATATACACGTATATAATAATTATTTATTGAAAAGTTTTTTTATAAAAGAATTGTTTCATAATTAAAATGAAGTTTATTAAAAATTACTTGACTTGTTTTTTAGTCTTTGCATGTACGAAACTTTTTCGTTTTTATACCCTACACCCAGGGTATATTCACTTTGTCCTTCCGTTTGTAACGCAGAGAAGGAGGCGTGCCAGATATAGAACAGTATATATATTATTGATCAGCGTCACCTCCTGGGTTGATATAGCCATGTCCGTCTGTCTGGCTGGCTGGCTGGCTGTACGTGGACATATTTTTTACGGAAAAACTAACAGTGATAATTCAATGAAATTTGGCACGTTGGCTTTGTCGTAAAAGATAGCTCGTGGGATTGAAAATGAGCGAAATCGTTCAACGGACACGCCTACCGCCCATACACAAAATAAATATTTAAAATGCAACTTTAGGAGTATTTTTCACTACAATTCATTCAAAATAAACATAAATACTACAAATTATTAGCGCAAACTCTGAGCAAAAACTGGGTGAAATCGGACAATAGGGCGTGGCACCTCCCATATAAGCAAAAGCTTCAAAACGCTATACTGAAAGAGTTTTTTGGGATAGTCCAACTAAATTTCACTCAAATACTAAAGACTATAAATGCTCGCTTTGAGCTAAAACTAGACGAACTCGGACAAGAGGGCGTGGCACCTCCCTTATAAGCAAAAGCTTCAAAACGCTATACATAAAACGGTTTTTGAAATAATCCAACCGAGTACTAAATGCACGCTCTGAGCAAAAACCGGGTGAACTCGGACAAAAGGGCGTGGCACCTCCCGTAAAAGTAAAATGTTCAAAATACTGCAGTGTAGGGTATTTAATGTTTGGCCAGGTCAAAGGGTACACCCTTACTAGTTTTAAAATATTTTTTGCAAAATAGAATTTAGTGCTTTTTTTTGGGAAAAAACGCGTTTTTTTGCCGGATTTGGTGCGTTTTCAAATTAAAAAGTTGGCAACACTATGTAAATCATTATCTGTTCCAAAAACAGTAAAAAACATTAGGAAATCTCTCTCTGATAAACATGCGAATGCGCTTGCTACTTCGTTTTGTTTCGGCAAAAAACCTTGCAAACGAAGCGCTATGCAAAAATAGTATAATAGTCCACGAGCCAGCGCTTAAAAACAACTATGCGTTTCTAAAAGCTGGTTTTGTTACAGGTGGTTATAGTAAATATGTGCATCAATAATCTGTCGGTCAGCCAAGCAAACTGTAGAACAGGCGGCTGATATATGGTCTCAAACATGCATGATTTTTTTTTTTTTTTTTCTGAAAAATTTATGACGTTTAAGAAAAAAAAAAATACGTACTGTGTTCTTTTCAACATAATCTTTCTTAATTTCTAATAAATTTATATTTTCAAATTCTGTACTTATGTTATCATAATTTAGGTATTCCATCATTTCAAAATTATTTAAATTTGTGTTTTTTATATAATTATTTATTATGTCTTTATTATTCACAAATGTTTCATTATCAATCTTAATTCTATCCGTAAATGTTATTAAGTAAATTCCTTCAAGTTTTGTTTCATTAATTAAATGTTTGCCTCATAGCAATATTGCGCCATCTTTAATAATTTCTAAATCTTTGTTTGTTCCTTTAATTTTATTACATTTTCCTTTTTTGTTATTTAACTAACTAAGCAATATTCATCCTTCATGGAATCACAAAATATATCTGTTAATTCCTTTTTGCAAATTCTTACATTTTCAAAATTATTTTTACATTTTACAATTTCTTTTGGAATTTCTAATTTAGAACCATTTTGGCTTATGGCTCTTACTTCGTAAAATTTTCATGATTTACTTAAAGTTGGATACTTGATATAAATTACTATCAAATCCTTGTTTTGAATTATTTTAAATTTCGAAACATCAAGCAAGTCAACTATTGTTACTCTTTCATGCTCATGTCTAGTAATGTCCTTGATCTCTTCTATCGTAGGATTTAATATTCCTATTTTTGCTAATGTTTTTTCATTAATTGATTTTGTGAAGCTTCCGGAACGTTTTGTATTGCTTCGCTTAATTGTTGGATTGACTTAAACATTTCCGAATTCGTTACAAATTGTTTATTGTTATTCTGTACTAGTTCGGTTAACTCTGTATTAATATTAATAAGGTCATCATGATCAGGTGTTCCTGCTATCCATTTCCATAAGGTTCCTATTTAATTTATTCCTCTTTTAGTTTTTTTAGTTCTATTCTTTTTAACCTTTATTTTCCTTAGTTGTCCTAATAAGATTTCTATCAAACTTATTTCCAAATCGTTATTTACATTTTCATGAAACACTATGTATATTTGTTTTATTATTTTTTCCGTATTTAAAACTTTTATACTCCTTATTTTCCTTTTAATATTGATCAATAACTAAGTTATAATATGTTAAGTTGGTTATATGAAATATTTCTCCATACGTATCATAAATAACCGTGTCCCCATCTTCTATCAAGATGTAATTATCTCTCGTGTAATCTATTATATCTATTATCTCCGTTCTTACATTTATAAGTGTAATTAGAAATATTATGAGTTGCATCTGCAACGAAAAAATTTATTGTTAAGTATAATTCATTGCTTAACTCTATCAATTAAATTCTAAGACAAAAATTATGTATTATCTCTAATCCATTTTTCTCGGGCTTCATGCTCTCTCTGTCGTCTTCTATTTATCCTATCAATCCACCATTGTCTTATTACTTGTTCTCTTGTTTGACCATTCCATATTGTTTGTAATTAGTAAAAACGAAATTGGATTATGTTGCTTACAATTTTCTTTACAAGTAATTAGTTAACATATGTTTTATATTTTTATTTATATTTTTAATTGCATTTACATGTAGAATGCTCATGTTAACTTGCACACTTTTTTCGTAAGATGCCTCCCTCGTGAGCTAAAAAAGCGTTTTGCCTTTCACGGGGCTGCTGACCACCCTTGTTCTAACGTTTAACTGACTGACAGCCAATATTGTTTTTTATATGCATTCAGCCTTTAGAAATTAATTTGATCAAAATCGAAATTATGCATGTTTGAGACCATATATCAGCCGCCTGTTCTACAGTTCGCTTGACTGACCGACAGATTATTGATGCACACATTTACTATAACCAACTGTAACAAAACCAGCTTTTAAGAGAACGGTGGTACAAACCATGTGTAAACGATCAAGAAATTTGTTCATGGCATCCGATTTGGCTATAAATTGGCATAAGCAATAGCTGCATAGTGGAAAAAATTACTACGAAATATTTTTTCAAAATTTAAAAAAATGGCGGAGATATGGGACTTTGAAATTTTTAGGTTAGTTTTTTTTGTGAAGCTATAACTTCGGTTGCATTTATCCAATTTTCAATTTTATGGTGTTAAATGATTTGTCTTAAAACAGACTTTAAAATAAAAACTAGCAAACATTTTTTTTTTCTTTTTATATATGGTTTACACTGAAAAAAAAAATTTAAATTGAGTTTCCCAAAATACGTCCTTTTTAATATTTTTTATTTTTCTTGTAAAAAAAGCTACAAGTGTAACTTACCAGTCCTCCAAAAATTGGAGTGGGCCTGCCAGTGGTTCTCCAGAAAAACGATAAAATGTAGCATCTTCCCCAATTTTTCAGTACATTTTTTTAATTTAAAATTTTTATTAAAAAAAATTTTCAAATGCTGAAAATAGTTTATTGACTGTTTTTTTGCTTGTATAGTACTAATATAAGTACCAACGCACTTTTTTCAAATTCAAATTAACGTTTAATTAAAAATTTCAAATTCAAAAAAATTGTACTGAAAAATTGCGGCAAAAGCTACATTTTATTGTTTTTCTGGAGAACCACTGGGAGGCCCACTCCAATTTTTGGAGGACTGGTAAGTTACACTTGTAGCTTTTTTTACAAGAAAAATAAAAAATATTAAAAAGGACGTATTTTGGGAAACTCAATTTAAATTTTTTTTTTCAGTGTAAACTATAAATAAAAAGAAAAAAAAAAAATGTTTGCTAGTTTTTTTTTAAAGTCTGTTTTAAGACAAATCATTTAACACCATAAAATTGAAAATTGGATAAATGCAACCGAAGTTATAGCTTCTCAAAAAAAACTAACCTAAAAATTTCAAAGTCCAATATCTCCGCCATTTTTTTAAATTTTGAAAAAATATTTCGTAGTAATTTTTTCCACTATGCAGCTATTGCTTATGCCAATTTATAGCCAAATCGGATGCCATAAAAAAAATCTTGATCGTTTTGAAATGGTTTGTACCCGGTGCATTCAGTACGTCGAATACGTCACGTCGCTTTTTTCAACTGACTGCGACGCATTTGGAGGGGAAGCCTGGCCCAATGAATACTTACAAAACGGATTAAAACATCACAACTCTTTTTATAATATTAATTTAAAATTTTAATTTTACACTTGCACAGCTCCAATATTTTCTTATTCCAATAGTATTCAAAAAATAAAACAAAAACGACAAAGAAAAAAAAAAAAACAACAAATGAAATTGAAAATAAATTTATTTTACGGTTGTCAAATCATACGACGTACGTCGAAAGTTGAGAGTTGGGCGACTTTTGTACGTTGCGTTGACGGAGACGTACTGATTGGGTCGCACTTGATATAAACTCATATTTTTAACTTAGCTGTCAGTCGAAAAAAACAACGTGACGTACTCGACGTACTGAATGGACCGTTCCCTTTAGAAACCCAAAATTGTTTTTAGGCGCTGGTTCTCCGGCTATAATATCGATACTCACAACGGCAGGTCAATGCATATAAAGGGAAAAAACAAAGAATTAGAATTTTTGCATGTGCTGTGTTTTTCTTGTAGCTGTGATTCTCGTCTAATCTATGCTAAAAGTTAAATAAACTATGCTTGCGGAATTCTATACGATGCACAGTGTTTCACGTAGAACAAGCTAGGTGGACAAAATAGTTTTTTGATATTTTTGGGTAGTGTAAGCCTTATTACGACATATTATTAATATTTTGATATACAGGGTGTGCCAAGATATCCGGAACTGTCAAGTCTTTTTAATGCTGCTCGATAAAAAAAACCACGTGTCCAATATTTTTAAGAGGGCAATTCAACGACACCAATTTTGACCCCCTACACGTCTCCTCCCGCGGTTGACGGAAGGAACTTCAAAATTTTATATGGAAACTGCCAATTTTTATTGTCTGAAACATTTGTTCTTATTCGGCATGGACCACAACCAGGATTTGCTCATTGGGTGGGGGTTTTCATACAGATTAATTTAATTTTATTTCAATATTTTCAATTCATGTATAATTTATATAGGAAAAAGATCTTAATAGAGAGGGTTTGAACCTGCAAAAATTGGTATCGTTGAATAGCTTTCTAAAAAAAATTAAACAAAAAACCGAAAAAAAAAACAGAATTTTGTTATGTTGGAAAAAGTATAAAAACCAACATTTATTGTTTCTTTTTTTGCAAATGATCAATTACTGCTCGCAATACGATACAAATGTATTAGTAATTCAATTAGTAATAACATATTAAAGTATGAAACGGTTTCAGTTTACTTCAACTTTAAATTGCCTAACCAGTTGCATCGTCAATTTCATCCGATGAATCTGATTCAACATAATCTTCCTCAGGTTCTGGCAAGATATTTGGTAGTGATTGTGGAACTATTATAGGAGGGATAATTAGTTTTAAGACCTCTGCACACAATTTATCTAGTTTTTTTTTGCGCGACCACTTTCTTGTATTCTGTTCACGGAACCTGCGGCAATCTTTGTTTCGCGGTTCCTGGGCTTCTTCTGAGAGCTGCCCTTTTGGAGCAATGCGGTTTTGATTACTTTCGTACTGTGTATTAATATTTTGTGCACGGTTGCAGGCATATACCACAAAATTTCGAATTTTTTAAGTACACATATAACAGAAGTTAAAAACTAAGCAAAAAATTCGAATATAAATAAAAATAAAGAAATGATAAAAGGTATTCTGAAAAAAATTAAAATAAAATGGATGAACTCTAATGTGCAAGTTGAAACTAATATATTCATCAAGGGAATAGATGTAGCTAACTTATATCCAAAATCTAGACTGGGTACACGAGAGTATATGCAATTTCAGCTCCTTTAAAGTTGAAAAATAATAAAACTAGGAGTTATTTTTGTAAGTGCTTTCGAAACATTCGCTGAGGAAAGGAATGACAAAAATCTTATTAAAACACAAAACGCTAACCTTCATTTATAAAATCTATCCCTAGAAATGCCATAAAATTACGACTTTTTTAAAACATAGCAAAAAATTCGAATGTAAATTAAAATAAAAAAAATATATAATTAAAGGTATTCTGAAAAAACTTAAAATAAAATAGATGAACAGCAGTGCGCAGGTTGAAACTAATATATTCATCAAGGAAATAGGTGCAACTAACTTATATCCAAAATTTAGACTGGGTACAAGCGGGTACATGCAATTTCGTCTCCTTTAAAGTAGAAAAACAAAAAAAAAAGGGAGGAAATGAAAAAACTCTAACTAAAACACAAAATACGTTCTTTTTGTTATAAAATCCATCACTAAAATTGTCACAAAATTTCGATTTTGCCACAATAAAATCAAGTTCTTTTATTGCTAAATGAAAAGAATAAATATTTGAAATTGAACTTTCACTCCTGAGTTTACTTCTGCACTCAGTTGTTTGTCACCATCAAATATTAACACAAAAAAAAGTAGGTGTATTAGGTACGGGGGGTATTGTTGACATTACCTTATTACTAATATTTAGATATCTGTTAATGAATTTTGACCATCTAGCTTGTTCTACGTGAAACACTGTGCGATGTCGGCAATGCGTCTGATGAGGAATTGACTTATTATAGTCAATTTTGACCTGTGGTGGGTCCCGAAACTAGTAACGCAAACCAGCGTTCCGATACATTTTTTTGCTTTTTTTATTTATGTGTATTTTTGCCTTGTTTCTTGTGTTTTTATTGGTGTTTTACTCAAAAACACTGAACAGTAAAGCTCCAACCATCAATGTATTTTCATTGTTGGTAGCTAATAATGTGAATCATTATCTGTTCCAAAAACAATAAAAAATCAAAAACTCTCCATGATCTACTTTTTTAATCTTCCAAAATATATTTTTTCGAAAAAAAAAAGAAAAAAAAAAAAAATCATCTCTCATCCCGACTACAAAATTTTGGTGGCGACAATTAGGGCCCTACCGGTTTTGCCTTACCAGAACGTTAAGGCCAAACGCGGGAGCCTTACAAGGCCCTCATATTGGATGTAACGGTGTTCCCCATATTTTTCCAATAAGGAATGTCTAATGCCAGCACAGGCCGTAGATAGAATCATCAGTGAACTCAACGATAACGACGACATTTTATTGTTGGGTGATTTTAATTTGCCTGGCCTTAAATGGACTTTATCTGAGGATGACACATATTCGTATGTGTCTAATCCCACAACTCGACAACAACATATTTTTGTTGATGAAATTTTAACTAATTTACAACAAGTTAGTTGTATAAAAAATTGTCATGGGCGACAACTTGACTTAGTTTTGGCTACCGATAGTAACAATATCGTAGTCGACAATGCTTTCCATGCCCTATCTGTGGTTGATGCCTATCATCCTCCATTGAGTATTTTATTTCAAATCGACAATAATAATTTACTTGAATCAAATTCACCGACTAAAATTTTTGAATATAATTTTAAAAAAGCTGACTTTGTGAAGCTGAATGCTATTTTGGAAAACAAGCTAAACAATATGCTAAATGTTTTCAATGACAATTGTCTAGATACCTGTATTAACTTTTTTTACAGTGAACTATCTTCAGCAATATCATTGTCTGTACCACGTACTATAAAACAACTCGATAATTCGTCATACCCCTGGTATTCGAAAGAGTTGAAATGCATACGAAATTGTCGAAATAGAGCTTGGAAAAAATACGTCAGCAGTCAAAATCAAAATGACCTTGAGACATACGATCGTTTGTTTCAGGAATTTCAATTGAAATCAGCTTCAGCCTATTATGATTATATGAATAAAATGAAGTTGAATATTTTACAAGACCCCAAAAACTTTTGGGGTTTTATTAATTCTAAAAAAAAATTGGACGGGTTTCCGTCTGAATTCAAGGCATCGGAAGGGTATACAAATAACCCTAAAATTATTGCCGAGCTGTTTGCCGACTTATTCAAAAAATCATTTTCAACATATCAATTTTCTCCTGATGCAAATTATTTCGAATTCATGGATAATGATCCAATAGTTTCAATGACTGAGTTTTCATTTTCACCTGAGCTTGTAATGAAATATATTTTATCAGTTGAAGATAGTTCTTGCCCAGGACCTGATGGCATACCTGCCATAGTACTTATTAATTGTAGCTCAATTTTGAGCCAGTCGCTCAGCTTTTTATTTAATAAATCTTTAAATGATAGCTATTTTCCTAAACAATGGAAAAAATCGTTTATAAGTCCAATATTTAAAAAGGGATGTAAAAGTGATGTGCCTAACTATCGACCAATAGCTAAGTTATCGGTAATTCCTAAACTTTTTGAAAAGATTATCTATGATCAAGTCAAAGTCCACTGCAGTGAAATCATTTCAACACGTCAGCATGGATTTGTTAATGGTAGATCTACAACCTCGAACCTTCTTGATTTTTCTTCTTTTGCTTTGAATTCACTAGACTCTGGCTGCCAAGTTGACTGCGTCTACACAGACTTTAGTAAAGCATTTGATAAGCTACCACATAGTTTAATTATGTTTAAATTAGAAAAACTTGGATTTCCTTCCATCTTCATTGGCTGGATTGAATCTTATTTATTAGATCGATCATATCAAGTGAGATTTCGTAAAGTGTTATCTTCTTCCTTTACGGCGACTTCAGGTGTCCCACAAGGTAGTCACCTAGGACCATTACTATTTATCTTGGCTATAAATGATGTAACCCATATCATTAAAAACTCTAATTTGCTAATTTACGCGGATGATATGAAAATTTTCAAGTCCGTGAGGGAAAATAACGATACTGTTATGCTTCAGTCTGATTTGAAATCATTTGAAACGTGGTGCTTTAAAAATAACTTGCATCTAAATCCTGATAAATGTCAAACAATAACGTTTTCTAGGAAGAAAAACAATATAAAATATGATTATGTATTGAAAGACAAAAACATCTGTCGTGTGTATTTTGTAAAAGATCTAGGTGTCTATTTTGATGACAAAATAACATTTAATGAACATATAAATCAAATGTGTAAGAAAGCAGCTTCTCTGCTTGGCTTTATAAAAAGGTGGGCCAAAGAATTTAATAATTCATTAGTAACGATAACTTTATATAATACGATTGTGCGTCCTCACTTGGAGTACGCTAGTCAAGTTTGGTCACCATTTTATAATGTTCATATTGATAGAATCGAAAGAATCCAAAAAAATTTTATTCGATTTGCTCTGAATGGCCTAAATTGGGTTGATTCTTCAAATCTTCCTCCTTATGAGGATCGTTTGAAGCTACTTAAAATGCAGTCTCTACGGGAGCGCAGAGATAATGCAGATATTCTTTATTTGCACCAACTTATCAGTGGGTCCCTTGCTGCTCCAGAGCTTTTTAACTATATTTTTTTCAATTTGAATCGGAGAAGCGATCGAAATTCTCCGCAATTATTTTATCAGCCGGTTAGCAGAAGTAATTATATGTTTTCAGCTCCTTTTAATCGAATGACAACCCTTGTCAATACTTGTGAATTTTATAATGTTAACTTGTCAAAAGGTCAACTCAAACTAAGATTGAAAAATAACTGTAGTTAACTGTCTTTGTCATCATTTAGAACGATTTTTTTTTTTTTTTGTTATATTTTGTGTATTTGCATGTTTTTTGTTAGTGTATTGTCCGAGCCAAACAGCATGCAGGGTTAAATTTTTTCAAACATCCCATCTTTGATTTGTATGAATATTTATATGCAGGTGTATGAAAATACTCTTACATATTTATGTACATATAGGCTAGAGCGGTATGTTGTGAAAGTGTGATATAGCTACGGGATACAAAACAAAATATAACTTGCATGGTTTTTATCCCTTATTTCACAAATTTTTATAAAAAGCTAAAAATTTAATTTATGGCCTTTTTTGCTAATTGGCTAAGAAGGCTATTAGCTGCAGTAGCTAAACTCGATTATTATTATTATTATTATTAATTAGGTAGGCACTCGTATTTAGGAAAATTTAAGGCTTACCAAACTAGGCCATCGTTGGGATTTCGCACTTGATCCTAACGTTCTTCTTAGGCAAAACCAATTGGGCCTTAATTCACGCCTAACTTATAATAATCTTCAAATCAATATAACGAAAAATAGCTTTGTATTTTTTAGTAATTTATTCAAAATATTATTTCTTATTTGTACCTTAATTTTTTAAGAATTGTTAATATGTATGTTGAATTACATGCAGGTAATAAGTAATAACTGATCACATTAAAGATATTGCAGGTTTATTTCGAAATCCGTGTGATTTTAATTACTTATTATTTAGGAGACTTTTTGGTTAAAACTGTGAGCCGAACGATAAAAAGAATTGCAATCTCCATTGTGAAGAATCGCAGGTTCTACAAATAATATAAGTTCGGATTCACAAAGAAGTAATCGTTAAGGGAATTTTCTTAAAAAATCGCAAAAAGTCGAAAAATTCCATTTCATCGAATATTTCCTAAACGACAATTTTCTCGTAAATATAAATCAATATAATTTGTAGAACCTGTAATTCTCCACAAAAATGATTCTGATACTTTTTATCGCGTGACTCACCATTCTCATCAAAAGCTGGAAAGTAATTGAATTCACACGGATTACGGAAAAATAAAAAACAAATACAACTGCAGACATATCTGCAAAATATTTAGGTCGCATAGGCGAAATCGTATACGACTAATACAAAGAGATGAACATTGAAAAATTAATTATACTTTTTTTTATTGAAACATGTTTTGGTCGTACGACTATGTTAATCTTCTTAAAGTAGTTTTCGCACAGCATCGACGTATACTGGCACAACTTCTGTTTTTGGACTACCTTCGGGTTGTTAGTCGTTAAGTTAAGTCTGTCCGCGCTTGGACTTTTCTGACCACTCACACGCTATTGTTTTGGATGGTTCTTCGTCGCCAAAACCCTTTTCCAATCAATCGATACACCCTTGTTAAGATGAATGCCCCCGAAAATCGCATGGAAGTTTTCACGATACAATTCCATATTTTCTATGAATTCAATTTTTTAATTGTTACAATGCGAACTGAGGGATGAAGCCTGAAAAAAAATTAGAATTATATTTTTATTTTACTTTAACAAACAAATAAATTAAGTAAAAATTTAAATAGCTCAATTGGGTCACCTTTTCATCTTCTCAATTTGCTCTACTTCGGAGATACCTTGCAACTCATGTTATAATTGCATATTTTCTTCCTCAAACATTTCCGCATCTTCCGGATTTACAAGGGGCCTAACAAAAGTTCGCTTAGTAGAATTGCAAAACTGGATAACAAATTTTTATTTATTTATTTATAACTTTATTCTTCATCTGTTTGTATTTTTTCAACGTAATTGGCATTTATTTTGATACATTTTGGAAGTCTTGAATAATAGTCTTCAAAATCGGCTTTTTGCAGTGTTACATTTTCATCATTAGCCGCATTTTTTATCTCCTCATTGCTGTTGAAGACTCTCCCTCTCAAATTTTTTTTTTTTTATTTTTGGAAACAACTAAAAGTCACAAGGCGCTAGATTTGGGGAATAAAGTGTTGGACGAATTTCTTCGATGCCTAAAAGCGCAATGAAATCGGTCGTTTTTTCAGCAGTGTGCTTTGGCGCATTATCGTGATGTAGAAAGTAGCGGCGTAGCTCCTTTTTTTGGCGTTATCCCAATAAAGTTTGGAAAACTTTTGGTAAGCAGGTTTCAGTATACCACTTAACAGTAACCGTCTGACCTTTTTCCAAAAAATAGTAGCTACAACATTCTCTCTGGTGAAGTAAACTGACATCATTACTTTTGTTGCTTTGCTTTAACAGGTGGATTTGAACCTTCTGGGCTCCATACCATGAATTCTTTGGTTTCAGGGTCGTACTTATAAAACCATTCTTTATCACCTGTTACAATTTTCTTGAAAGTGTTAGACTCTCCGTTTTTGAATTTTTCAAAAAAATATTTAGCAAAACGAACACGTGCCTCTTTTTAAGCACCACTTAGGATTCCAGGAACCCATCGCTTAGATTTCTTCGTGTATCCAAGATTATTTTTAATATTTGCGATACAGCCATGGCATTCAAGCCCAGTTCCTCAGCAATGATTTCCTGGGTCAATATTGGATTTTCGTAAATTTTAGACTTCACCAGCGCTACACTTGCGTAATCAGTCGAAGATTTTGGGCGGTCTTCTCAAGGTTCGACCTCTACAGAAAAATGACCTGTCTGGAATCTTCGGAACCACTTTGAAATAGTCACGAGGGATGACGCATTAACTTCAAATGCTATTTGGTATTCACTAAATATTTCCACAGGCTTGAACATACGTCGAAATCCAAAAAGAATAGCAAACCGAATCTCTTGCTGCGTTGGCACTGGAATATCTGCTGACATTATTTCATGAATTTAACATTTTCTTCTCTGAATGTTGACCGATCTTTCTGAAAATCAAAATGATATATCGTAAGACTAATAGTACGCAATTTTTTGATTTACTAAAAATGTATAACATGGCACCTACTAAGCGAACTTTTGTTAGATCCTCCGTAAGTAGTTCCATGCCTCTTCATCGAATGTTTGTTCAGATTTTCCTATATCTTCATCCAACGCTTTCTGCGATGATTGTGACTGGGATTTGATACCACTAACCGCAGACCATCGAGGATCGTATCTATAATGCAACTCGTAAAAAATTAAATTTCCTTGATATATTATATATGAAATATATTATATAATGGGGAAAACTGAGCAAGTGTGACTTTTTCGAAAAAAAGAAGCTGTTTTTAAACATGTCGCACCCTATTTTTGACCGCGAATCATTAATTTAAGATATATTAGAAGCAGGGTTCGAAGGATATATATCATGATATTTATCCGATATATTTTCGATATATATCAAATGATTTTTTATGATATATATCAATACAAAATTGTTTTAAAAATGTTATATTATTAAGTAAATGTAGATTGCGTTGGAGTAGAGTTAAAACATACTCCCTAATAAGTAGTAAGTTCTAATCGATAAATGGCAATACTTCTACCGGCATAAATGGTGCCCGTCGTGTCAGAAAAATTTCGTTACGAAAGATTAAGTTTTTTTTGTGTTTATTCTATTACACAGGCGTACAAATTCGACACTTTTCTTTCCTCTCTTGATTTTTGAAGCCAATTACAAAAAATAATGAAAAATCGTGTTTTCACTGTTATTTTAAAATTTCTCGAAATTCTGACGTGAAGAATTCTGTAAACGGATTTGGGCTCAGCATCAAAAAATAAATTGGAAATCAATATCTTAATTTTAAGAGGGGTACACATCCGCGCGATTTAAGGCAAAAAACTTTTTTCTATAGGATTTTGATGGGAGGTATCTCATTTTCTTCAGAAACTTACGCTGATGTCAAATTTGAAAGAATTTTTGAAATCCCAACGACAGTTTTTTTTTTTTTAAGTCGGTTAAAGTGATTTTTCAGTACAAAATTTTTGACCATTTTTTTTTAAAGACCTAAATTTTGAAAACAGAGGCCTAAGAAAAAAATGTAAAACGCAAACTTTATTCTACAGATTTTTTCCCCTTTCATTTGATATTAAGAACATAAAAATGTAACTGCCGTAGAAAAAGTTATAACCTTTTGAAAATGAGAGTGTTTTTTTGGTAGTTTGCACACTAAAATCTATGTACGACAGGTAGGAAAAAATTTAAATCGAACTGTTGTGAACTAAAAAAAAAAGGTGTCAAATTACTCCTGAGCACTTACTTAATAAGACAAAAAAGTTTTGAAAAAAAGTTCATCGACTACTGTTTGAAAAAGGTCGAAAAACGGTACATTTGTTAAAAAGCACAACAAAACAAAACACAAATAGTCATTTTCGATGTTTTTATTAGAGGTGAATTTGAATCTGATCCCAGAACTACTCTATCACGTAGTTTTTGAAATATTGAAACCTAAAATATCAAAAACACGATTTTTGATTTCCACTGATCTTTATGAAAATAGGAATAGAGCTAGACTGAACCCTAAGGAAAAATAGAACAATTCCACTTTATCGACTGTTGTTGTTTTTTTTTTGTTCTTTGTTTGCCCAAATAGGGCTCTGGGAATTAATTACAACAACAACAACAACCTCTGAGCACATCTACTTTCGGAGATATAGTCATCGGAAGATCGGGATATATCTTTTATAAAAATCGGTATAAGTTGGGAACCCCTGGATGGATTTCAAAAATATTGGTGTCATATGAAAGGTATTTTACCGGACTAGAAAAAAAATGGAAAAAAGTGAATTTCGAGCTTTGATAAAGCATTGCTTTTTGATGAAAAAAAATGCAGTGGAAACCAAATAATTGCTTGATAAACATTATCTGAACTCTGCTCCATCGAGACAAATGGTAGAAAGTGGATTGCTGAATTTGAACGTAGCTGTACCAGCACAAATGATGCAGAGCGCAGTTGACGCTCAAATTAGGCTGTTATTCCAGAAAGCATAAAAAAAAATCCACAAATTGGTTATGAACGATCGCAAATTGAAGGTGCACGAGCTAGCTGACATTGTAAAGATATAAGATGGTAGTGTTTTTACCATTTTACATGAACATTTGGGTATGCAAAAGCTCAATGCAAAGTGGGTGCCGCGTGAGCTCACAGTAGACCAAAAACAATAACGAATTGATGCTTCAGAGGAGTGTTTGGCGCTGTTAAGCCGCAATAAAATCGAATTTTATCGTCGATATGTGACAATGGATGAAACATGGCTTCACTTTTACACACCAAAATCCAAAATACAGTCAGCTGAGTGGACAGCAGTCGACGAACCGAATTCAAAGCGAGCAAAGACGCAACAGTCGGCCAGTAATGTAATGGCGTCTGTATTTTGGGATGCGAAGGGAATAATATTCATCGACTATCGCCAAAAAAGGAACCACCATCAACAGCGACTATTACTGTGCATTTTTGGATCGATTGAAGGCTGAAATCGCAAAAAATCGGCCACATTTGCAAAAGAAAAAAGTGTTGTTTCACCAAGACAATGCACCGTGACACAAATCGATGAAAACGATGGCAAAATTGAATGAATTGGGCTTCAAATTGCTTGTCCACCCACCGTATTCTCCAGATTTAGCCCCCAGCGACTTTTTTCTGTTTTCAGACTTCAAGAGAATGCTTGCTGGAAAAAATGTAAGTCCAATGATGAAGTAATCTCTGTATCTGAGGCCTATTTTGACAAGAAGGAGAAATCGTACTAAAAAGTGGTATCGAAAAGTTGGGAAATCGCTATACTTGTTGTATCGTCGAAGGCAACTATGTTGAATAATAAAATCGAGTTTTGTCAAAATTTTGTTTTTTTCTTACTTATCCTACGGACTTATTGAATGACCTGTTACTTTGAGTTGCCGTTGAATGAGGAAATTTAATACTTATGATTTTATTCCTTTTAAAATTGAAAACCTAGAAACCGAAACAATCGCATTGAGCTAATGATTTGTAAAACTGTACTAAACTTAACTTAAGTAATTTATTTGATATTCATTTCATGTAAGATTCAAAAACGACTAGCAAATTTCATATGAATTCTTGGGAATAAATGAAGTAAGTTAAAAAAACGAGTATGTATAGTTTTGTATAATGTACAGTCAAACAAAAAGCATAAGATTTTAAGATTTGTGAAAAATTACTCCGGCAATATATGCCAAAGCATAACGAAATTCAAAATAGTGTTTGGTTTTGCGTAGCAAATGTGTATCTAGGCAGCATTATAAAAAATTTATGTGTGCATTTTCAATTTCTTAGAAATGCGAATATTTTAAGAAATAAAAAAACGGATAGCAATGTATACGCAGGTGTTTAGGTTGAATTCTATAATTTAAAGACTAAAATACAATAAAATTAGACAAGTCTGATTTTATTTAAAGTTGTCTTTACTTTTCTTAACCCTTTTTTTTCTTTCTTCAATCTTATATCTGTTTTTTTGTGTTCATTTTGCATGCACCAATAACGCAAACCTTTTTTCTTATGTCAATCGGGTACCTGTTTTTAGCACTTTTTTGCATGCAACAACAACTCAATTTCAAAACAGTTGCCATTACATTTTGAATTCTATTTCGAAGAATTTTTTACGAAAAAAAAAATGTTTCTACATGCTAATAAAAATCTACTTAATTAAAAGAAAAATCCCAACTCGACATCCCTTATGAAGTTTGTATCGACAACTTAGTAATGAAACCATGGCAAAGCTGTCAGTCATTCAGTTGTCAGCCGTGATCCTTTTTGCGTCGCACTAAATTTATTTTTAAAGTTTCGAGCTAAACAATATTGTTTAAACTAAAAAATTAAATAAAGTGTGTGAAATATTATAAAAAAAAAACTGCTGGTTAATGCTTCAGTTTAGGCTTAACTGAACATTGTGAAATTGGTCCTAAATTGAATACTTCGTTGCAAGAAAGCTGCAGCTTCAATCTAAGCGTACAGTTTAATTTATAAAGATTTTAGAACTTGATTCTTTATTTCGTATTTTCAATATCGCAAAATTTTCTGAAAATGGCTGTACACATCTTGCAGCAAAATGTATTCACGGCGGTGGAATGGATCGTTCGACCTAAAAGTGCGTGGTCAGTTGAAATTCTTAAAGACAGCTGTGCTGAAATGAAATCGTTTATACAAACAAAATTTGGAGAGCTTGAAGGTATACCAATTAGACACTACATTTTTGTATCTACTTCAAGTACTAATAATATTTAAATAGGTAAAATAGAATCTCAAAATGTGGCGATTATGGATGTTTTATCGGAATTAGAAAAGGAATTAAAAGACTGATTCGTCAAGATAATACTGCGAAATCATTTTGAAACGTAGTTCCAGTTCTTTCTGAAGACAAATTGAAAGATGTTAATGAGAAAATTTGCCCAGAAAACAAAAATCTTTATCTTTAGATACCATTTACTATAAAATTTACTATAAACATGTAATTCCTCAAAAATTTATTTCAAAACAATTAAAATTAAGCTAAATATTCATTTAGTTTTTACCTAAAATTACATAGATCAACTTAATTTTTGTTAAAAAATCTTAAACGAAAATTTTTTTAGTTTTAAAAAAGTGCTGGACAAAGAATATGCAATATTTGAATAGATTTCCCTTTCATTTTAACAATTTTAAAATATGTAGGTTTCAGCTGTATCATCCCTGTTTCGAAACGACTTAATAAATAATTTACATAAAGTTTTGAGCGAGGAAATCGTACTAAGTTTCAACGTAGATGGAGTTCATGGCAAAAGAGGACTAAACGACTTTAGTAACATATAAGAAGTCTTATTAGGTAAACATAATTCTATCCATAAATCGTTCTAAGTACATACAAAACATCTAACTATTTACGCTTCTAGATGCTATAATGAAATTGCCTTTGAAAGGTTCTCCAGATAAAGAATTATGAAGAGCACTTCAAAAAATAAAAAAACGTCACTTCAAAAAAGTTTCGCTTTAGCGAAAACAGATTAAATTGAGATGATAGACTGATATAAAATTTAATTTATAGCTTTAAAAATGTTATATCTTTATAATGAAATTTAATTTATAACTTAAAAACGGTTGCTCCTTTATAATGAAATTTAAACGCTGAATTACTTTTATTTCTTGTTTATGTGAAGGACTATTTTTTAAAATATATATAAAGCTTATCAATTTTTACAAAAATGTTGACTCTTGCACAGTAGAAGAATGTTGTTCCTTTATAATGAAATCTAAAAATTATTATTATTATTTAATATTTGTAGCTTATATATTTTTGTGATACATACAGTCAGTATATTTATTTCTTTGCTTATTATGTAATCAAAATGCAAATCAAAATTGAAGACAAAATTTTTATTTTGTAATACATGTAAGTTTTCAATTTTTATGATTATTAAAAGTAGCATTTGCTTAAAATAAAATTTTTAGAATTTATTACAAATAAAATTTAGTTTTTTTAATGTTTCTTATATGTCTCTACACTGGTGAAAAGGTAATGCATAGGGAGACAATTGTCTCTCGAGTAGCGAAAATGTAATGCAGAGGGAGACAATTGACGATTCGTAGGACATCAACATTGAAAAATCGTCAGTCCATTACATAAAAATTCGTCAGTTGTGGAACTAATACTAGTCCTGTTGGGAAGTAGTCGAAGACTAGTCATGCACTAGTCCGATTAACTGCAGGGAAACTTTAAAACCGACACACAATTGCACTAGTATATACAGACATTTAATAGACAAACACAAAAGGGTAAATAACAGCTGAAAACAAAACAAAAATGACAACATTAAGCGTAGATGATTTCTGGTACCACAAACAAGTGAAATGTACAAAGTTAATGTTGTGATTTTTGTAGTAAGCAATGTTTTTTGTTTTTTATTTATATTAAAAGTTTTTATAATTAATGTTAACAGTTGTGATTTTTTTATTTAAATTTAAATTTCTGTAACTTCTTTTAGTCAATTTGTTGAATAAGTTTGATGTGTTAATTGTAAAAAATATTTTTTAAAATTCCCTGGTGATGATTTCAAGGAAAATCGAAATTTTGGAAAATATACGATTTTATATTTTTTGAATAATTGACGTAATAGTTATTTGAATTATTTGTAGCTCGTTAAAATTTAAACAATAATCAAACATATTTCTCTATTTTTTTTAGAGAAGTTATTCGTTCTGCTACTCCTGTTAATATACAGTTTATCTCTGCAACAGATGTAATGGAAGAAGATAATATAACAATTGTTCCAGGCGAAATCTATCCTGAAACCAATCTGCGGCTTGTAAGTTTTAATTCTGATGACCTCAATTTCCACGCAAAAGAGCTATGTTGTGGAACCCATGTTTTAAATACCCAAGAAATTGAATATTTTTGCATCACTAATATGAAGCAGACAAACCGAGCACATTATGCATTCACAGCGGTTGCAGGACCTTTAGCAAAACAGGTAAGATATTTTAAATTTAAATTTATTTTGTATTTAGTTTGTAAGGGTTGCTGGCATAAGCAAAATTTTATCGTAAATATTTTGTTTATAAATCATTTTTATATTTTTTATAAATTTTTTGTTTGCACTTAAGTGGTTTTGATAAATTTTGGAAGCCTTAAAAACGCCACTGACAACATGACTTTTCTGAACCTCTTCTTTTCGAAAGTACCACTGAATAATAATTTGAGCATAATAGATTTTCGAAACTCAGTCAGTTCCGTCGAAGAATTCGCCTTTTCTTACATGAAGTGTTGACTAAAACAGGTGCTTTAATTTAATCCACATAAGGTATTTAAATCGATGTATAATAACCAAAAATATTAGGCCGAAAATAATATTTTAAAGGAGATTTATACGTGTGCAGTATTGCCTAAGGAAAAAGTATAAAATTACAACTCGAAAAGCAAAAACATAAAAATTAAAATTATTTATCATAGGTGCATGTTCAGGTGGGAATGAAATCTAAAAATCACTTTAGGAAAGTGACGAAAACCCAACAAAGGATCGAGCACTGGTAGCCAAAAATCATGTTATTCACACTTGCCTTAGCATCAGCATGCAGAAAATTAAAATTTCAGTGAAGCCGGTGGAAAGTCGGTATTAATTGCCAGAAAATCAGAAAAATCAGTCAAAAAAAAAAAACGATATAAAATTGATGAAAATTAAAAATTTCATGAAAAATATTTAAAAAAACAAAAATTGTGAAGATAAGATAGTATAAAAAAAAAGAGAATAGAAAAAAAAAAGACGCGAATTAAAAATACGATAAGAATCGTATTCAAGTTAAAAAGTGGAACAGAAGCATATAAGTAAAAAAATTAGAAGAAAAAAACTCTATGTATACATAATTGAAAAATGTGTACCTAACTTGGAAAGTATGGTATATTGAATAAAAAAAAAGAAGTCATTAATATAGTTTAAAGTAAGAAAGTAGTAAGTGAACAACAGAAAAAAAAATTTTAAAATAATGTTAGGATAATATACAAGAAAAAAAAACTATAAACATATTAAAAATTAAAAAGTATGATTATCGTAAAATATAGCTGTAAATACATAGGTTATAGGAATCACATAACATTATGTGTCTACAAACTTTGAATTCCCTACTGAGAAATTAAACCTAAACAAAAAACAAAATTTATTAAATTAAACATAAGTGAATTAAAAAGAGAAACTTAGCAATTTTGAAAAGAGAATTTAGATTTGTGCATAATTTTGTGGAAAAAAAAAAAATTAAGTAAAAACTTAATTAATTCACTATTTCAAATTAGAAAAGTTCAAGATTCAAATTTTCGATGTTCAAATTTTCAATTTTCGATACCAATTATTTCAATACACAATCGAAATTTTCTTAAGGGCTTAAAATCTGGTTATGTTGCAAAATTCAATATTTTAATAATCCAGCTTCGCGTATTGGACAACATGATTGGTACCTTTCATCGTTGGACATATGAAACAAAAGTGAGTAAAAATTAACAATACTACTAAGCATTAAACAAAATATTGTAGCATATCAGCAGGCGCCCATGCAAGCAGATTTACAATACAAGTTAAAAATTCTACCCCACTGAAATATTCTAAATTTACCATTTTTGCATTGGGTTTGTGCGAGTGTGCGGTTCTGTTGGCATGCTGCTGCGTGAGAGCGAGAGCAGCGATCGAACATAAAAGTGGTGAATATATAACTTGTACTCTGCAATCTGCTTGCATCGGTAATCTGCAGTGAGATCGAACGCGTTGAATTAGAACTTGTTTGATGCTCACAAAAGTTTTCTATTGCTAGTTACACAGTTTGTTACGTCAACATACTGAGAGCGAACATGATCACTTAGAACTTGTTGGGTGCTCATAAGAAAATTGTTGCCAATTCAATATCTTGTTTTGTCAACATGATGACAGCGAGATAGCTTTGTTTTATTAAAACAACATGAGAAAATTTGAGTATTGATACGTTTTTGGTTTCTTGAATTTGGTTGTTGTTTTACTTTGAATTGAGGTGTAGAAGTAATGAGAAAAATTGTTGTTTTTTTTTTTGCAAATGAATTTAAAGAGACAAAAATAGAATATTAAGATACAATTATAAACAAACAAAATTTGCACGAAATATTTTGAATTAAATGTAGGGTATGTGCACCATAATGTTATGTATAAGTTCTTTCTGAATAAAATGTTAATAACAATAATTATTAAAATTTCACTTTAATAAAGTTCAATTTGGATTAACTTATGGATTAATTTCGGTCTTTAATTGCACGAAAAGCAAGGTGATGGGTTAGAGAGAGGTAACAAGGGGTTAATAAAATTGTTTATTTATTAACAGGCAGGGTGGGTAAAGAAATCAAAGGGAACAACACCTTATCCTTTGATACTTCGTTGGCAACCTTCTTAAGTAGCTTCAATAGATAGGATCAATAATCTAAATTTGCTCAGTTTTTGTTTAGGGTGATTTTTTGACACCAAATAGTTCTGCACGAGATTTTTGTTTATGTCCTCCACGTCACCTTTTTGTTCTGCCACCCCACCCCAAAGCCACTGAGCTATGCTGTAGCATGAGCATGATGTGCAGAACTGGTTCGAACAGAAGGTGCCACCGGAAGTCAGGTGGAGTGGTTCGTTACATAAAATAAAATGGCGCCCAACGTGGGGCCCCCAGCACTCCTGTGAAGGATGCCTAAGCGTTATACAATTTAATTCACATATATATCGCTAGTGCCCCAAATGAAATTATTGATTCGTTTTTTTCTTGAATTTTTTGATTTTTCTGGATATCCGTAATTTTGCTAATGCTGAATTCGGAACGTAAAGTTTTTCAGGCAAGAATAAGTTTAATTTTTATAATACTGATTTGCAGAAAGTTGAGATTCCATATTTGGTTTGAATCGAATATAGTTCACTACTGCTCAGTATTACCGAATTGTTACCTACATTACATACGTTTGCTTTTTTTCTATGTTAGAGATTTTATATTTGGTTAATATCGAGTATTACTCGCTGAGAAAAAGTTAAATGATTTAAATTTTCTACAGTTTTAAAAAAAAATAAGTTTTCAGATATGTGTTGTTTTTTTGCGCTTGAGATTTAATTCTTGATTCAAATCGAAGTTTGCTCGCGTGAGGGAGATAACACCAATTTTCATTTATCAACAGCGGTTTGTTTTAAATTTAAATTTTTTTTGTTGCCAACAATACGATTACGAAATTGTTTATTCTCTCTTTATCTTTAAACCATCATAAGCCTTTGCTAAGTAGTGCAGTTAATAAAAACTAAAATATTTTTATTGAAATCCGTTTACAAATTTTTATAAATTTTTTTCCTTTCGAAGTGGATTTGGTCTGAAATTTTTGATTAATAAATTCTAATCAATTTAAATTTTTTTAAATAAATTTGCGATTAATCTGCCAAGATGCCTAATCTTAATTATAGTAATATTGATATACATCTTCCTACTGAGGAAGATCCACTGAATAGCGTGTCTTGTACCATTTGTGGTGAGGAGCTTCTTAACAGTTCAACTCGTGTTGAAACACCATGTAAACATAATTTTCATGATAATTGCATACGCACATGGTTGGAACAGAATGATACATGTCCAATTTGTCGGCGACCGTGCACATTAGCAAACATCACAAATTTCCGAAACATTAGGGCTAACCCCAATAATATTTCTGTTAACTCTTAGGCTAATACTGGAAGAGATCGTGGTGCGATTTCTCGCAATCGTCCTATAACTAGACAACAAACTAGAAACCAAGCTGAGTATAATTCGTCTCGTAGAAATAGTCCACCAACTAGGAACAGTTTACATAACAATATGTCAAATCAACGAATACAACAGATGATATCTAATAACTACGAAAAGTATCTGCTTTGTAAGGGTTGCTGGCATAAGCAAAATTTTATCGTAAATATTTTGTTTATAAATCATTTTTATATTTTTTATAAATTTTTTGTTTGTACTTAAGTGGTTTTGATAAATTTTGCAAGCCTTAAAAACGCCACTGACAACATGACTTTTCTGAACCTCTTCTTTTCGAAAGTTCCACTGAATAATAATTTGAGCATAATAGATTTTCGAAACTCAGTCAGTTCCGTCGAAGAATTCGCCTTTTCTTACATGAAGTGTTGACTAAAACAGGTGCTTTAATTTAATCCACATAAAGTATTTAAATCGATCTATAATAACCAAAAATATTAGGCCGAAAATAATATTTTAAAGCAGATTTATACGTGTGCAGTATTGCCTAAGGAAAAAGTAAGAAAATTACAACTCGAAAAGCAAAAACATAAAAATTAAAAATATTTATCATAGGTGCATGTTCAGGTGGGAATGAAATCTAAAAATCACTTTAGGAAAGTGACGAAAACCCAACAAAGGATCGACCACTGGTAGCCAACAATCATGTTATTCACACTAGCCTTAGCATCAGCATGCAGAAAATTAAAATTTCAGTGAAGCTTAGAGTGTTAAATATGCCGGTGGAAAGTCGGTATTAATTGCCAGAAAATCAGAAAAATCAGTCAAAAAAAATATTTAAAAAAACAAAAATTGTGAAGATAAGATAGTATAAAAAAAAGAGAATAGAAAAAAAAAGACGCGAATTAAAAATACGATAAGAATCGTATTCAAGTTAAAAAGTGGAACAGAAGCATATAAGTAAAAAAATTAGAAGAAAAAAACTCGATGTATATGTCGTAGAATCATATAGTGACACAACGACTATAGTTTCGTATAGTACGTGATGTAGCGTAATATATAAATTTTACGTAAATAAGTAAATGATGTTGCCAATGGCAACTTAAAATAACAAGTTCATTTTCTATTACGTTCCGTATTAGCTTTGTAGTTTAGAAAACGAGGCGAGAGTTTGAAACTCTTTCCGTGTGTGGCCCAGAGCGGTAGATATGTTTTCTTATTTGGAAGAAAGAAGTAGCTACTATATGTGTAGCTATTTGAGATAAATAGATTGATTTCGGGTGAGAAATAATATTAGGGGAAATGAAATGCGCAGATGAAGAATGAATGGAATTGCGCATAGGCAGTTGAATTTAAGTATCGTAAAGGAAGAGTTCTATCGCTCTGGGACTCACTACGTTCCATGAAGAATTTGAAAGAAAATGTCTGACGGGAAGAAACTTCAAGAACCGACGACCTTGTTCCGACATCAGAAGTGGGAGCGTAAGAAAACTCCGGCGACTATTTGCGTGCAATTTTGGAATCGCAAAATCGAAATATTTTTGGAAGTAATAAATGCGCTGAAGCTCCTTGTATCTTCATCGCGGGATGTACGAGTCGTCACGCTGCCAAAGTTTAATCCGGATTGTGTAAGCGCTGATGCAACTTCCTGGTGCTCAACAGTGGACATGATTCTCTCCGAGAACTCTTTAGAGGGGAGTGCTTTGGTTATAGCACTCAGCAAATGTTTAGAAGGAAGTGCATCGCATTTGTTGCCGCAAATTTGTTTTACAGGAATAACCTGGCCTCAATTTAAAGAATTATTTATCCAGCGTTTTGAGGGAATTGAGACTCCGGCGGCAACGCTTATAAATATGTTAAACGGACGACCAAAAGAGGGCGAGTGCCTTTCTGTTTATTCAAGTCGGATGGTTACATCGCTTATATCCAGGTGGAAAGGAATGGATTCAGAAGAAATTGCTGTGTCGGTCGTTCTTGCACACACAGCTCAACTTGACAGTAGATTGCAGAGTTTGCTATTTACAAAAAATATCACAAAAAGGAGCGAACTGCAGCAAGAGTTGAAAGCGTTTGCATTCGGCAAAAGAAAGGAGCAACCTGACTCAGAAAGCCAGTCATACCAAAATGCCATATTTTAGTTGCCTCTTTTGCGGAAAGCCGGGGCATAAAATCGCTGAGTGCCGTTTAAAGAAGGACCAGAGTAAGCTTCAGCCTAAAAATAACCAGTCTTCCAGCAATGGAATTACAAGCAGAGATCGGTCATCCATAACCTGTTTCAGATGTGGAGGTATTGGCCATATAGCTTCAGTGTGCAATAAAAAAAGCAGCAGTTCAACAAACAACAAAACTTTTGAGGAAAGAGTTGATGTGTGCGCAGTAATGGAACCAAAAGATGTTTTGCGAGTATTTCAGTCAGGCAAGTCATTTCCGTTTTGTTTTAATTCAGGTGCTGAGTGTTCTCTTTTAAAAGAATCTGTATCAGAAAATTTTCCGGGAAAAAGAATTAATAATATGATAGTTTTAAAAGGTATTGGAAATACCTCTGTTTGTAGCACTTTCCAAATTTTGTCAACCATTATTATAAATGAATATTCGTTAGAAGTAATTTTTGATAGTTATTTAAAATACGATGTGATTATTGGTCGTGAAATTTTAAGTCAAGGTTTCGGTGTTGCTATCACATCTCAAAATTTTGACATTTTTAAAACGCAAGATGTAAATACCTGCTCAGTGCCTAAAGAGAATATAAATTTTATTGACTCTGAGCATAATGAAGAAGATAAAAATCGTTTAATGGAAATTTTGAAAGACTTTTCAGAGTGGATTTTTGACGGTATTCCGAGAAGTAGAGTCACTACGGGGCAATTAGAAATACGTTTGATTGATCCGTACAAAACAGTGCAGAGGCGTCCTTATAGACTGAGTGAGGATGAAAAAGAAATCGTTAGAAATAGAATAAAAAAAGAATTGATTGATTCTAAAATAATTCGTCCTAGTTGTTCTCCATTTGCTAGTTCTATGTTACTAGTAAAAAAGAAAAATGGTTCTGATCGGCTCTGTGTAGATTATCGTGAGTTGAACGCGAACACGATTTTCGATAAAGCTGGATTTTCTTTTAATGTTTCCGAATGCTCTTTTCTTAAGTCTAGTGTGGAATATTTGGGATACGAAGTTAAGGAGGCTGAAATAAGACCTAACCTACCATGTAAAATACAAACATTGACTGCTTTACGCCATCCTCAATCTATCCATCAAGTGAGACAATTTATAGGTCTGGCATCGTATTTTCGACAGTTTGTGCCTAAATTTTCCAACTTGATGAAGCCTCTGTATTTTCTTACTTCTGGTAAAAGTAACTTTTCATGGAAATCAGAACATGAGCAAATTCGCCAAAAGGTTATCGCTATATTAACTGAAAAGCCTGTGCTAACTATTTTTGACCCCCAATATCCAATAGAGTTACATACAGATGCTAGTTCCGACGGCTATGGTGCAATTTTGTTGCATAAAATCAACAACAAGCCTCATGTGGTGGAATATTATAGTAAGACAACTTCTCCAGCAGGATCAAAATACCACTTATATGAACTAGAAACGTTAGCTGTTGTTAATTCAATAAAACACTTCCGCCACTATTTGCAAGGTCTTCGCTTCGTGGTATTTACTGATTGTAACTCTTTAAAGGCTTCACGTACTAAAATTGATCTGACGCCAAGAGTACACCGTTGGTGGGCCTACTTACAATCTTTTGAATTCGATGTAGAATATCGAGAAGGTAAACGTATGGCGCATGTAGATTTCTTTTCTCGTAACCCACTGCCTTTAGAAATTCAACCAGCTAGTAAAATTTATGAAAAGCGTGTGGACTTGACACAAATAAAATAAAATAATTTTTGGAAGTCCAATGTAATTATGCCTCTCAGTAGATAATCGAAAATTAACATTGAAAGCCATTTTTGTTAAATTTTCCTTGCATTTTATATAAACTCAAATGGCTAGATAAAATGGAGCAACATTTTTTTTGCTGTTTAGATTTGTTTGCCTAGCGGATTACATCAGTTTCTATAAATTCACTCTCTATTAAACACAAGGCTTTTGCTTCAGCAAAAGTTCAGTATCAGTCCTTGGTTTTGCTTTTTAGCTTAAAGAAAGCGTCTTCAGTATTTATTAAAAAAGGCATTAAATAAATATAGATCCTTATTTTAGAGTTCCATTTTTGGTGATTGGGGTCCTAAAGGTCAGTATCTAGCAATATAACTTTCAGATATTAACATGTTTAATGTAAATTTGTGATGCGAAAGAAATACAACTTCCTACAGAATTGGAATTGAAGCTTATGTGATAAAGAGAGAAAAAGAAAGAGAGAGAGAAAAAGAGAGAGAAAATGGATGGTGAAGAACCATCGAAGAGAAAAAGAGAGAGAGAAGATGGATGGTAAAAAAACCATCGAAGGGCCTAAAAGCCGCACCACAGGTACCATCGGTAGCCACAAGTGCAAAGCAGTGTTTGATCATGGCGTGGTGGGCTGATGGTGCTGTGGCGGGGGCTTGGGTTCAGAAGAACCATGATGTACAGGAAGTACATGTTATCGTTGCAAGGTGCAGCAAGAGCCCAAGAGTTTGTAATGAGAAAAGTTGGTCACATAAGTGGAGATGATTTGTGGAGTTGTTTGTGTGGATGTTGTTAATATAAATTGCGTTAATAGAAATGTTAATGGAAATTGTTTATGGAATTTCAAATGGAAAATGTTAGTGAATGTTGTTAATTAATGTAACTTATAAAATGCTAAATAAACTGGCCGGTTGAGACTTCTCAAGCAAAAATGTATCCCTAGAACTTAGAATTATACTTTTAAATGTTACAGAATCTTCTTTAAATAACCTGCTCGATGTAGAAGAAGGTTGAATGGTTTAAGGCTACTCTTTGAGCAATCTTTTTGCATTTGCTACAACCTTTTATTCATTAGAAAATTTAAGTGGGTTTGGAGGTAGCTATGCTGTCCATTCTTAACTTCAAGTTATAGTTTCACAAAGAAAGAGTAATTGGTCTATATGTGTTCGCATGTCTTCATTTGCTAGATAGTAGTCCAATTTAACAATTGATTTTTGTGTAATCAATTAACGAGTGTTATGAACAATGAAGATTAAATCTAAATTATGCTTATTTTTTTTTTGTAGAAACACCCGAGGACGTGTGTTAGTCAGGAAGGCCGTGTCGTAGAGTCATATAGTGACACAACGACTATAGTTTCGTATAGTACGTGATGTAGCGTAATATATAAATTTTACGTAAATAAATAAATGATGTTTCCAATGGCAACTTAAAATAACAAGTTCATTTTCTATTACGTTCCGTATTAGCTTTGTAGTTTAGAAAACGAGGCGAGAGTTTGAAACTCTTTCCGTGTGTGGCCCAGAGCGGTAGATATGTTTTCTTATGTGGAAGAAAGAAGTAGCTACTATATGTGTAGCTATTTGAGATAAATAGATTGATTTCGGGTGAGAAATAATATTAGAGGAAATGAAATGCGCAGATGAAGAATGAATGGAATTGCGCATAGACAGTTGAATTTAAGTATCGTAAAGGAAGAGTTCTATCGCTCTGGGACTCACTACGTTCCATGAAGAATTTGAAAGAAAATGTCTGACGGGAAGAAACTTCAAGAACCGACGACCTTGTTCCGACATATACATAATTGAAAAATGTGTACCTAACTTGGAAAGTATGGTATATTGAATAAAAAAAAAAAAGAAGTCATTAATATAGTTTAAAGTAAGAAAGTAGTAAGTGAACAACAGAAAAAAAAATTTTAAAAATAATGTTAGGATAATATACAAGAAAAAAAAACTATAAACATATTAAAAATTAAAAAGTATGATTATCGTAAAATATAGCTGTAAATACATAGGTTATAGGAATCACATAACATTATGTGTCTACAAACTTTGAATTCCCTAGTGAGAAATTAAACCTAAAGAAAAAACAAAATTTATTAAATTAAACATAAGTGAATTAAAAAGAGAAACTTAGCAATTTTGAAAAGAGAATTTAGATTTGTGCATAATTTTGTGGAAAAAAAAAATAAAGTAAAAACTTAATTAATTCAATATTTCAAATTAGAAAAGTTCAAGATTCAAATTTTCGATGTTCAAATTTTCAATTTTCGATACCAATTATTTCAATACACAATCGAAATTTTCTTAAGTGCTTAAAATCTGGTTATGTTGCAAAATTCAATATTTTAATAATCTAGCTTCGCGTATTGGACAACATGATTGGTACCTTTCATCGTTGGACATATGAAACAAAAGTGAGTAAAAATTAACAATACTACTAAGCATTAAACAAAATATTGTAGCATATCAGCAGGCGCCCATGCAAGCAGATTTACAATACAAGTTAAAAATTCTGCCCCACTGAAATATTCTAAATTTACCATTTTTGCATTGGGTTTGTGCGAGTGTGCGATTCTGTTGGCATGCTGCTGCGTGAGAGCGAGAGCAGCGATCGAACATAAAAGTGGTGAATATATAACTTGTACTCTGCAATCTGCTTTCATCGGTAATCTGCAGTGAGATCGAACGCGTTGAATTAGAACTTGTTTGATGCTCACAAAAGTTTTCTATTGCTAGTTACACAGTTTGTTACGTCAACATACTGAGAGCGAACATGATCACTTAGAACTTGTTGGGTGCTCATAAGAAAATTGTTGCCAATTCAATATCTTGTTTTGTCAACATGATGATAGCGAGATAGCTTTGTTTTATTAAAACAACATGAGAAAATTTGAGTATTGATACTTTTTTGTTTTTGGTTTCTTGAATTTGGTTGTTGTTTTACTTTGAATTGAGGTGTAGAAGTAATGAGAAAAATTGTTTTTTTTTTTGCAAATGAATTTAAAGAGACAAAAATAGAATATTAAGATACAATTATAAACAAACAAAATTTGCACGAAATATTTTGAATTAAATGTAGGGTATGTGCACCATAATGTTATGTATAAGTTCTTTCTGAATAAAATGTTAATAACAATAATTATTAAAATTTCACTTTAATAAAGTTCAATTTGGATTAACTTATGGATTAATTTCGGTCTTTAATTGCACGAAAAGCAAGGTGATGGGTTAGAGAGAAGTAACAAGGGGTTAATAAAATTGTTTATTTATTAACAGGCAGGGTGGGTAAAGACATCAAAGGGAATAACACCTTATCCTTTGATACTTCGTTGGCAACCTTCTTAAGTAGCTTCAATAGATAGGATCAATAATCTAAATTTGCTCAGTTTTTGTTTAGGGTAATTTTTTGACACCAAATAGTTCTGCACGAGATTTTTGTTTATGTCCTCCACGTCATCTTTTTGTTCTGCCACCCCACCCCAAAGCCTCTGAGCTATGCTGTAGCATGAGCATGATGTGCAGAACTGGTTCGAACAGAAGGTGCCACCGGAAGTCAGGTGGAGTGGTTCGTTACAAGTTATAATGGAGTATTGTTCCTATGTTTGCTATGGGCATCTGGTTGCATTTAAGGTTTAGTTCGGCTATTGAGATGATGCGAGGCCACCAAATCCTTAGTATGCGCTTTTGACATTGAAATTAATAAAAGCAAAATGTATTAAAAATGTGTATGAACAACAATAATTAGCTCTAGCTGGTGAGCGATAAATCGTTTCATTTATTGTTGCGGTAGGTCAGTTAAAAATTAAAGGGGAGAATATAGTAAATTAAATAATAGCGAAAATAACAGAGACTTTCATTGCAAGCGTAACTTTTTAGTTTTGTTTAATTGTTGACAAGCTATGGAAAAATATTTTAGCCGCAACAAGTAGGAACGATATAAAACTGAAGTAGACTAAAACAAGCAAGAGAGAGGGGAACATTTTTTTTTTTTTTATTTGAAGTCAGAAGTATTGAACGTATGAACGGAGGTAAAACGGGCATTTAGATTTGTTTTTTTTTATTTTTTTCTTAGGAACCGAAAACTGATTTTATTCATTTGAAAAAGATTTTCAGCAAAACTTTTTCATGCAACTACTAGCTTTAGTGAAAGTGTAACTTAAAGCTTTTGTTTGTGAATTGACAAGAAGCAGTAAGAATATTTTTAGTTGTGACAGTGGCAACGGGCAATAAAAAATCGAATAGAATTTTGTTTTGCGGTAGGATTCTTAAAATAACTTAACGTTTCAGTTTGGGTATTTGCATTTGTTTTGTTTGTTTATTTGGTTTACAGTGGAAACGATAACAAACAAAGAACTAAGAAAAGAAAATTGTTTTCGGTGCTTTAGTGTAATTGTAATGGGAAGCTTTTGGTTGTTTGTTTACTCGCTACGGGAAATTTTTTGTCCATGACAGTGAAACTCAACAGACAAGTAACCAAATACTTTTCATTAAATCCGTGATTCAATGGTTATGAAAATCATATACAAATATAAATAATTAATTATTATGAGCAAGGGAGAAGTCCTTTAGGCGGGAGTTCCATACCTTTAGATCAGTTTTCGGTTGCTGAAAAAAAAAAAAAAACAAATCTAAATACCCGTTTTACCTCCGTTCAACTAAAAAAAACTTTTCCCTCTCTCTTGCTTATCTCATTTTATTTGAAAATTTTTTTTTTTTTGCTTTTTTGTTTTTGTATATGAGTCGTTCCACGGTGGATTGTCATTCAAAAATTTTTTTGACCCGAATTATTTTTTTTCGCATTCTTTGACTCAAAATAAAGGGCACGTATTTTTTCTTTTCGTCAGGATATGCACATTTCTCAAGTTATGAGTTTTTCAATTTCAAAAAAAGTTCCTCTTTATACTTGCTAATATGCAAAAGAAATATTTAATTAACAATGTATCAAAACATGATGAAATGTATGCTTTTTTCTCAGCTTTCGAATGAAGGATATTACAAATCGATCCAAGTAATTGTTTATAAAAAAAAATGACATTTTCCTAAACAAATTAATTTTTTTCAAATTTGGCACTGTTTTTTTTCGATTTTTTGCGGGAAAATGTTTTCTTAACACTTTTGCAGATACCCTCAAAATTTCAGAATAGATCGTCAAGAACTGTAGCTGCAATGAGTTTTTAAACTTGTGCGTTCGCCCTGGGAAATGCACGCGCTCGCTCAGGTTCGCGTCAAGCGTGTTCATTTCTGTCGCGTTTGTCGATTTATGATTGCCAAAGCAAGAAAACTGAAAAATGAAGGTGGGATTTTATCGCGCGCGCATTTCCCAGAGCGAACGCACAAGTTTAAAAACTCATTGCAGCCACAGTTCTTGACGATCCATTCTGAAATTTTGAGGGTATCTGCAAAAGTGTTAAGAAAACATTTTCCCGTAAAAAAATCGAAAAAAAACAGTGCCAAATTTTAAAAAAATTAATTTGTTTAGGAAAATGTCATTTTTTTTAATAAACAATTACTTGGATCGATTTGTAATATCCTTCATTCGAAAGCTGGGAAAAAAGCATACATTTCATCATGTTTTGATACATTGTTAATTAAATATTTCTTTTGCATATTAGCAAGTATAAAGAGGAACTTTTTTTGAAATTGAAAAATTGAAAAACTCATTTCTTGAGAAATGTGCATATCCTGACAAAAAGCAAAAAATACGTGTGCTTTATTTTGAGTCAAAGAATGCGAAAAAAATAATTCGGGTAAAAAAAAATTTTTCAATGAAAATCCACCGTGAACGACCCATATATTTTTGAGGACCTAATCAATCCTTCAAAAAAAATTTTGTTTTTTTTTTTTTAATCCTTAAACTTTTCTCTTTTTGTTTTCTTTCTTTAACTTTAACTTCTTGAGCACGGCACCTTATTTTCTTCTTTTAAATTTCTCTGTCTTAAGGACCTTTATTTAATTCATAAAAATTTTCATCTACTATTTTCCTTTTAAATCTTTATTTTTTCTTTTAAACTTTTATTTCTTGGCTTCGGCACATTTTTGGCATTTGGTTCTGTTTAAAAATTCAAAATTCATATTGCCTTAAAGATTCGTTTTTTTTTTTATTATGCACTGGAGTTTTGTCTTTATTTTCCTTTTTTTTACTTTTAATTCTTTTATTTTATGTCAAGACAAAATCCGTTTTTCTTCACAAAAGCACGAAAATTTTGGACGAAATCGGCAAAATAGTTTCGCGTTAACTAAATTCGTTAGTTCGCTAGTAACTTAAACGTGGTTACTGTAATTTATTCATTTAAGTCACGAAGACTTAAAAAAAATTTAACTTCAAACTGCGAACAAGAAGAACTAACTTTTGAAGCCTTTGCGCGGCTTTCTAACGACCGTACCGTCCGCTCAAGAAATAAAACTTAACTCCCCATCTCACTGTAATTTCTCGCTCACATCACCTCGTTTCAATTTTATTTTGTCGCAAAATTCCTTACTATTCAGTTGGTAGTCTGTGTTTTCTTTTTCAATTTCTGCTGGCACATCGGAAGATTTTTCAACGGTTCAACAGGTGAACGTCCTTTACGAGGTGAACCTTGAAATTCCTGTGTTACGACGTTAGGGAATTTTTTATACACAGTTTTGCCTATACCTTTTTTTATATGCATATTTTTAAATAAGCAAATTTTTTTTTAAAAAATTGTTTTTAATTTAAAAATTTCTATAAAAAAAAAAAACACAAAAATATGACCCTGAATCTGACGGGGTGAATGCCCTTAAACTTCATGGCCTTCAATTCATTTCCTACAGGGACTTTACATGGGTATCCCCACACGATCGCGTACTTAGCCAGCAAGCATACCCACCAAAACAATAAAAATCTGATCTTTGATCGTCTGTTTTGATTCTAATTTCGTTTTTCTAATATTCTTCTGTTTTCGGTAGACGTGATTTGCATGCGTGCGAGTGCAACAGCAGTTGCATTGGATACCGAATTCATGATGGCGGCCCCCATTGTTTACTTTTTTTTTGGAATTTTGTTTTTCAAACTTTGTTTAAATTTTTTTCAATGATATACTGTTTTTTCTTTTGTTGCTTCTTTCGAATAGGAAGGTACTTATTTCTACCAAAGATTTTGTCTATGTAGTTAGTTTAGTTTAAAAACATGCATGCAAGAAGAATTAGGATTTGTTTTGAAACCGGTTTTGTGTTTAGACTTTTTTTTATTTATGAAAGTATGCAAACGAACTGCAGTATCTATGAGGTACATAAATATGCTACAAGCACACGCTACAAAGCTTTTTATTTTCGAAACCTGTCAAAGAAAAGAAAAAGGGCTGTGTGCGACGTCTTTGTTTTTAAAAAAAAAAATAACCAAAAATATTAAGAAGTAGGATTTTTTTTTTCTTTAAAGTATTGTAATGGCCCAACGTGGGGCATGCACTTATTTTACGATTTTCTGATTTTCGTTCATGCCGCCCCCTGAAATCCTTCTAATGGTCATAAAAACAAATACTATGAAGTTTCACGGCGATCGAATAACGATAACCCGGCCCGCAAGAGAGGTCAAGTTGAGGTTTCAGGCAAAAAATAATGAAAATTTTTTTTAAACTTAATTAAATTAGTCAAAGCATAACTTTATCTTATAGTAAATTGAAATACCTTTCCAACAAGCTATAATTGTTTAAAATCGGGTAATAAATACGAATTCTATGAATTTTTCTTTTACGGCATTAGCAAAATTGCCGCAAAATACCATATGTAGTAGAATAGCATTTTGCGGCAATTTTGCTAATGTCGATAAAAGAAAAATTCATAGAATTCTTATTAATACCCGATTTTAAACAATTATAGCTTGTTGGAAAGGTATTTCAATTTGCTATAAGATAAAGTTATGCTTTGACTAATTTAATTAAGTTTAAAAAAAATTTTCATTATTTTTTGCCTGAAACCTCAACTTGACCTTGACCTCTCTTGCGGGCCGGGTTATCGTTATCCGATCGCCGTGAAACTTCATGGTATTTGTTTTTATTACCATTAGAAGGATTTCAGGGGGCGGCATGAACGAAAATCAGAAAATCGTAAAATAAGCGCATGTCTAGTATACATGTTTTGTCCAAACAAAGCAAAGCATGGACTTACGCCCGTAGACTCATGCACCGAGCTCCTCCAAGCGCATTCTACTTCGGATAGATATAAGTCTCAGTCCCTATGGTCTTCATCAAGATATGCCCGAATGGCTGCAAGTACCGACCGCACATAGGGGTATCTGAGTTAAAAACCTGGTCAAAATCAATAACTCCGAAACTACTGGTCCGATTTTGGAAATTGAGGTGCCATTTTATTCAGATTATTCAGACGATCAAAACAATTACAGACTCGTTTTAAAAAAATTGTCAATAGAGGGCGCTGCAGACAAGTCAAATATTTAAGGACTTGTAGCTCCTGTATAACCGAGCCGATTTTGGTTCTTATAAAGTTTTCTTTTTCATATTACTAAAATAACAATTTGATAGCATTAAAATTTTGAAATACATTCAATAGATGGCGCTGTACACATGATAATTGAAGTATCTTTTAGGGCCTTCTATGTCCTATACTGCTTGATTGATTTTAGTTATCAAGGTGTCAATCAATTCATATAACTTGGAAGATTAGTTCGGAAAGACTATAGAATAGAAAATTTGTTCACAGAGGGCGCTATGGACAAAAATATCACAAAAAGATTTTAAAAAATTCTATATCACTGTACCTTATTTAATTGATACGGTTTATTCTTTTGGTATTGTTAACTGGAGTAATACTGTAATACTGAATTCTCAACAAATTGATAATAGAGGCCAATATAACTTAACGAAACTTCAATTTTTCGATCTTCGAACATATAATCTCTGGAAAACAATAAAATCTCAAGTTTTTCAAAAAAATAGTTATTTTTTTTATTATTTTCATATATAGACTGTTTCCATTTCAATTCAACCGGTGAGTGTGCACTTAGGTTTGCAAATCAACTTCAAACTAGCAAAATATTTTTCTACAATCAAAATAAGGGAACATGTATTTTTTTTTTTTTGGTTTGGACCAAAATTGGGGATTTTATGGCGTTTTGTAGGAATTTTGCCGAAAATTTAATTTTGAAAAATTCATGAAGTGTAATCGGTTTTTTCAACCGCATTTCTTTATTTCTCAACTGATTTACATGAATCAAAATTTATTTGGTGCATAATGAAATTCTTTTAAGTAATGATTAAAAAAAAAATTTCTTTAACCCTTACTTTCCTTAAAATTGATGTTTATATTTTAAATAACAATGCTAATTTTCTCAAAAACACCATCTTTTTTTTTCTCGAAAATTTGCACAGTGATAGTAAAGCACGTCCTCTTTATTCCAGTAATGGCGGTTTTCTTGCTTTTTTCGTTATAAGTGTAAAATTTGCAAATTTTTAACGTTAATATTGAGTTCTTCTATACAAAATGAATAAAAAAAATTACACAGTTCCATTTTCACTTTCCTAGACGGTTTTGCGATACTGATTCCGAAAATGGCACTTACATTCTTCTACCATTTTTGGTTTTCAAGATATCTTGAAAAACTTGAATAAAACCCATAAATTTGAAAAAAACCGAATTCTTAATTTTTGAGACACAAAATTCATTTATAGTAAGTTAGATGGAACTTAAATATACTCACGGTATAGAAAACCAAGCATTGTTTTGTTTTTTGCGATTTGACCGTACCTTTGCTTTTGTTTTTCTTAGAAAGTTATCGGGATTTTTATTAGTTTCTTTTTCGATTGCTTCATGTAATTTCGCGACACATCATAGTCTGTGAAATGACCACACGGCTGCTATCCAGACTGCTTGTGAGTTTCTAACTCAAGTGCTAAAACTGACACCAGCTATTCAATTAAAAATTTTGCTGTTGATGAACTTTATTCCTTTAGAATAAACAAAATTGAACAGTGGAAAAATGCAAAGAAATGCAAAAGTATTCAAAAATGCCATGTTTGGAAGAGTGAGGGAAGCAGAGGGTTAACTTCTTGTTACATAGCCAGAACAGCACAACACAATTACACGAAAGTAATCGAAAAAAAAACTAATAAAAATTCCGAGAACTTTCGAAGAAAAACAAAAGCCAAGGTACGGTCAAATCGCAAAAAACACAAACAATGCTTGGTTTTCTATACCGTGAGTATATTTAAGTTCCATCTAACTTACTATAAATGAATTTTGTGTCTCAAAAATAAAGAATTCGGTTTTTTTCAAATTTATGGGTTTTATTCAAGTTTTTCAAGATATCTTGAAAACTAAAAATGGTAGAAGAATGTAAGTGCCATTTTCGGAATCAGTATCGCAAAACCGTCTAGGAAAGTGAAAATGGAACTGTGTAATTTTTTTTATTCATTTTGTATAGAAGAACTCAATATTAACGTTAAAAATTTCAAATTTTACACTTATAACGAAAAAAGCAAGAAAACCGCTATTACTGGAATAAAGAGGACGTGCTTTACTATCACTGTGCAAATTTTCGAGAAAAAAAAAGATGGTGTTTTTGAGAAAATTAGCATTTTTATTCAAAATATAAAAATCAATTTGAAGGAAAGTAAGGGTTAAAGAAATTTTTTTTTTAATCATTACTTAAAAGAATTTCATTATGCACCAAATAAATTTTGATTCATGTAAATCAGTTGAGAAATAAAGAAATGCGGTTGAAAAAACCGATTACACTTCATGAATTTTTCAAAATTAAATTTTCGGCAAAATTCCTACAAAACGCCATAAAATCCCCAATTTTGGTCCAAACCAAAAAAAAAAAAATACATGTTCCCTTATTTTGATTGTAGAAAAATATTTTGCTAGTTTGAAGTTGATTTGCAAACCTAAGTGCACACTCACCGGTTGAATTGAAATGGAAACAGTCTATAATTAGTTTTTCGTCTTTTACTGCGCTCGCTACGTTCATTAAATGATTTTGCAGGCCACATCGGGCCAGGATTCATCCTCAATAGATGCCTGAGCAAATTTTGCCTTAATTTAAGAATTTTCTCTAGAAAGTATTTTCTTATAGTTTTCCAATTTATCACCTACGTACTTGCTGCAATTCAAGAAAATTCTTTCTGTGTTTCTGTTGTTTCTGTCTCTTCTTGTTTTTGTTTTGACTACCAATGGTCCTGAAACAAAATACATATAATTAGTCAAATTCCGACAAAGGTTTCAAGATTTATCACAACCATTTGGCACGCGTATATATGCTTATGTCTGTTCAAAATTTAAGTGTTTGCAGGAAGTATGCGTATTTATATAAAAAATTCCACTAATTTCCTTTTTTTTTCCGTTTGATTTCTCTAAAAAATAAAAATATCACATGTATAGGCGTCAGCAAAAAGTGCAGCTATTTTGCCAATAGGAAATATTTGGAGCCAAATTTTGCAGTTTTAGTTACAAAAAGATTTCATTTATGAGAATTTTCGGTAGAGAAAATTGGGACTCGTGAGGATCCATCTATTAAAAATATACAGTTTTTCAATAAAAAATACTCATCGACTTATAAGACTTCAACACACTGTTTTGACTTTTAAAATAATTTTTTTTTTTATTAAATTATATTTACTGTTAAGAACACATCTGTCGTAGAAGAATCCATTCTGCAATTTTTAGTTTTTTTCTGCACTTAAAGAAATATACGCACTTACATCAACACTTCTTTCACAACTTTAAAATTTTATTTTAAAATGTTTTACAAAACTTCAACTTTCACAGCGTAGTATGCAGCGTAAAATTAATTTAGATAAAATCGGGTCTCAGATTTCTTTAGTTTGGAGTATAAGCTGTATAATAAAAAAAAAGTTGGATCATTTTGGACCAATTACAAAAATTCGTTTTTTACCAGCTTTTTGGGTTAAATCTCCCTATGTGGACCGGTTCACCCGCTCTGACGCGTTCGATTGTGGTGCGTGGTATGCTGTTTTTATGTGTTTAATTTTATACGTGTTGACGATAGCTTGAAAAATTTTCCCTAAAATTGCTTTCCGTTGTCACTATGAATTATTTCTGGAGTTCCGAACTTATGAAATATTTCATGGACAAGAAAATCAACAACCTTATTGCCTTAGCAATATTTGTTAAATGGATTTTTTTGAAAACTTTTGATTATTTTTTCACGTACTTTTATTTCGCTGTCTATTTCGAAAGAAATAACAATTGAAAATGATTAATTCGAGTTAATATAATATCTTATATATTTGTAAAAGCTAACGTGATTTAAAAAAAAATTATTCTTGGACACAAGTGTGTACAAGTTTTTTTTTGACACACTCTTTAGGAAAGACCCCAAGCAACAAGAAAATGGATAGTGCCAGGATCTGCGATGGTTCATTATTTTTTTAACCCCTATGCCCCGTCCAGTAAAACATGGTTTTCCGTATTTATAGCCGTTTTGGAATGGGAATTCCTTATTATGAATCTGAAACGGTTTTTTTTATTCACGTCATGATCCTGAGTTATCCTTGTTTAAAAGTGCAAAATTCTTTAATATAATCAATACTTCTTCTTTAAAGTTTAGTTACTGATCCGATATTGTAATTTTAATTAATTATTTATTTTTTCATTGGGTGTACAACTTATAAACCGAAATTTTTTAGCGAAATTTGATGCTTTATTGTGGAAAAATGTTACAATATATTTTATTCAAAGTATTGTCCATTGGAAGCTACAACATTTCCCCATCTTTCAGGCAATTTATGAATTCCATCCCAAAAAAAATGCGCCGGCTTGGCGGCCAAAAATGAATCGAGCCAATTTTCGATATTTTGAACTTAAGTGAACCATATTCCTGGTAGGGCATTCTGCATCGATCGAAACAAATGGTAGTCAGATGGTGCAAGGTCTGGGCTATAAAGCGGGTGAGGCAAAATTTCCCATCCGTTGTTTTCCACGTAATTTTTGACTGGGGCAGCAATATGTGCCCGAGCGTTATCGTGGTAGAAAATGATTGACTCATGTCTGGTCACATACGTTGGCCGCTCTGCCTGGATTTTCTGCTTCAATCGGATCAATTGTTGACGATAGAGTTGAGCATTAATGGTTTGGCCACCTGGCAACAGCTCATAATGGATTACACCTAGCTGGTCCCACCAAATACAGAGCATTACCTTCGAAGCGTGAATATTTGGCTTCGGCTGTGATGGGCCGGCCTCACCTTTCTTGACATACGCTGTTTTGCGCTTGGGATTATCGTAATGGATCCACTTCTCATCGCCAGTGACAAAACGATGCAAAAAACTCTTCCTTTTGTGGCGTTCATGCAGCATTGTGGACATCAAAAATCGGCGTTCGACGTCCCTTGGCTTCAACTCGTATGGCACCCAATTTCCCATCTTTTGAAAAATTCCCAAGGCTTTCAAACGTCTGGAAATTGTTGCTCGATCAACTTCCAATGGTTCTGCAAGTTCTTCTTGCGTTTGACATGAATCTTGATCGAGTAATGCCTCCAATTCTTCATCCTCAAACTTTTTCGGCTGACCAGGACGTTCTTTGCCTTCGACATCAAAATCACCACTTTTAAACTGTCAAAACCACTCATGACAGCTTGATTCAGCTGGAGCATAGTCCCCATAAACTTCTACAAGCAAACTATGACTTTCCGCAGCAGTTTTCTTTGCAAAAAAATGACCCAACATTATTCTTCATCAGACGCTTTGCCGACATCTTATAGAATTCTGCAAGCATACTTTATTTAACTTTTAGCATAGATTAGACGAGAATCACAGCTACAAGAAAAACACAGCACATGCAAAATTCAAATTTCTTTGTTTTTTCCCTTTATATGCATTGCCTTGCCGTTGTGAGTCATCGATATTATACTATTTTTGCATAGCATATAAGATGTCGGCAAAGCGTCTGATGAGGAATTGACTTATTATAGTCAATTTTGACCTGTCGTGGGTCCCGAAACTAGTAACGCAAACCAGCCTTACAATACATTTTTTTGCTTTTTTTATTTATGTGTATTTTGCCTTGTTTTTTGTGTTTTTATTGTTGTTTTACTTAAAAACACTGAACAGTAAGCTCTGGCTATCAATGTATTTTCATTGTTGGCAGCTAATAATGTAAATCATTATCTGTTCCAAAAACTAAAAAAAAAAAAAATAAAAAAAAACAATAAAAAAAAAAAAGAACAAAATTTAGAAAAAAAACAAAAATTTTTTCAATTGTTTAAATTCGAATTTCACATAACTACGTCAATAAGCTTTATAGACGAATGAGCTAAAGACTTCGTTATTTATCTACATACATAGGTGAAAAACTTTGAACCCCAGGTTTGAATCTCAGTGTGGGTTGTTCGATTTTTTTTTTTTTTTTTCTTTACTAAGAGAATGCCTTACAAGCAAGCTTCTTCTCACTAGTGATATAGCTAGTGAGCAGTAGAGCAAAGGGTGGCAATTGACCCCTGCCTATGACATGCACACGTTAAATTCGCCAGTTGAGAACGAATAAAGTAGATCTGGGAGGAACTAGTGCTGGTTACCGGTAGCTAGCGATTTCGCTAGTTCGGTACTAGTTCCGTGAACTGAAGGGTAGAGAATCAATATACAAATATTTGAATTTACGTTAAAAACATCATACAAAAAATAAAATTTATTTTAAGCAAATAAACAATATGGGCCATTCCATCAATTGGCGACATGGTTTTGTACCCGTGGTTCTCCGATTTTGACCAAACTATAGAATATCATAATATAGACCAGAAGAAGAATATCCGTCAACTTTTTAGTGGTCAAAGTTGCTCCACTGTTTTTTGGCGCGCAATTCAAATTTCGATCAAACGAAAAAATGACTATTTCTTTTATTTTTTAACGACCTGAAAATTGAGTGCAAGAAATTTTGAAGTTATACAATTCTATGTAAAAAAATCTCAGCTTTCCGATAAAAATATTTTCAAAATCCAAAAAAATTTTCAAAATCCAAAAAAAACCATTTTTTTTCCAAAAAACCAGTTTTTTGTGCTTTTCCCCCAACTTTTTTTCAAAATTGACTTTTCCATTCGATTCCTCGTTCAATTTTACATAAGAATAAGTGTTCAAAAATATGGGACTCTGATCCCATGAACAGCAAAAAAAATTCAAAGTTATCGCTACACGGCGCAGTCTGTTCGCTTAGAAGGTTGTGTGCAGGAGGCAAATAACACTATGCAACAAATGAGTAAAAATTTTTTCCCCAGGGAATGCCATTATTCATTTTATATGTAAAATGGGCTGCTGATTCCGAAAATTGCATTATTTTTTTTTTTTATTTCGTGTCGTTTTTAGATATCGGTCATTTTCGGTTTTCGGACCAAAAAAAAGAGATAGGTCCATTTAAATACGAATATCTCAAGAACCAATATGTGTGTTCAAACGTATTATATCTCATATTAAAGATAATTAAATTACCTCCAAATGATATTCACATTACTTTTTGGTTGGTTTGTAAGTTTAGGCGAAATAAATTGATTTCTAAAAAAAACATTTTTTTTTTTATCGAAAAAATTAACAAAAAATCAAAATCAACTGCAGATACAAGAAGAAATAACTTTTTAAAATTTTTCTTTCTTTTGTATCATAGACTATATATTTGTAAAGAAAATAAGATACCATTTAAAAAAATCGATGGAAAAATGTAAAAGTTGTATACAATTCATTGAAAAGTTACCAAAATGCGTTTTTCCCTATTTTTTTCGTTTTTATGTAATAAACTGTTCGATAATATGAAACTTTTTGTGAAACACATGAGAAAATCCAAAAAATTCTTAAAGTAGGCGTTAAAATAAAATACCCGTGTCTCGTCGTTTTTCTCCAGCACGTCAGATTTTTTTTTAATCGATTCTTGAAGTTTTTTAATCCACTGTACATGAAAGATACAAAAATAGCGCATTCTTGTGTTAAATCGATGAATTTAACTATATGATCCTTACATTTGAGGTGTATTATGTGTTCAGTAAACTTATGCAGGATATTACGAGGAATATTTTTGTAGACAATTTTAACCCTCTAAAACCCCCACGTGTGGGTCATTTTGACCTAAATATGAGGGGGTCAAAATGACCCACATGTAAGGGTCTTAGAGGGTTAAAATTTTCTACAAAAATATTCCTCGTATTATCCTGCATAAGTTTACTGAACACATAATACACCTCAAATGTAAGGATCATATAGTTAAATTCATCGATTTAACACAAGAATGCGCTATTTTTGTATTTTTCATGTACAGTGGATTAAAAAACTTCAAGAATCGATTGAAAAAAAATCTGACGTGCTGGAGAAAAACGACGAGACACTGGTATTTTATTTTAACGCCTACTTTAAGAATTTTTTGGATTTTCTCATGTGTTTTACAAAAAGTTTCATATTATCGAACAGTTTATTATATAAAAACGAAAAAAATAGGGAAAAACGCATTTTGGTAACTTTTCAATGAATTGTATACAACTTTTACATTTTTCCATCGATTTTTTTAAATGGTATCTTATTTTCTTTACAAATATATAGTCTATGATACAAAAGAAAGAAAAATTATAAAAAAGTTATTTCTTCTTGTATAAATCTGCAGTTGATTTTGATTTTTTGTTAATTTTTTCGAAAAAAAAAAAAATGTTTTTTTTAGAAATCAATTTATTTCGCCGAATCTAACAAACCAACCAAAAAGTAATGTGAATATCATTTGGAGGTAATTTAATTATCTTTAATATGAGATGTAAGACGTTTGAACACAAATATTGGTTCTTGAGATATTCGTATTTAAATGGACCTATCTCTTTTTTTTGGTCCGAAAACCGAAAATGACCGATATCTCAAAAACGACACGAAATAAAAAAAAAAAAAATAATGCAATTTTCGGAATCAGCAGCCCATTTTACATATAAAATGAATAATGGCATTCCCTGGGGCAAAAATTTTTACTCATTTGTTGCATAGTGTTATTTGCCTCCTGCACACAACCTTCTAAGCGAACAGACTGCGCCGTATAGCGATAACTTTGGATTTTTTTTGTTGTTCATGGGATCAGAGTCCCATATTTTTGAACACTGATTCTGATGTAAAATTGAACGAGGAATCGAATGGAAAAGTCAATTTTGAAAAAAAGTTGGGGGAAAAGCACAAAAAACTGGTTTTTTGGAAAAAAAATGTTTTTTTTGGATTTTGAAAATTTTTTTGGATTTTGAAAATATTTTTTTATCGGAAAGCTGAGATTTTTTTACATAGAATTGTATAACTTCAAAATTTCTTGCACTCAATTTTCAGGTCGTTAAAAAATAAAAGAAATAGTCATTTTTTCGTTTGATCGAAATTTGAATTGCGCGCCAAAAAACAGTGGAGCAACTTTGACCACTAAAAAGTTGACGGATATTCTTCTTCTGGTCTATATTATGATATTCTATAGTTTGGTCAAAATCGGAGAACCACGGGTACAAAACCATGTCGCCAATTGATGGAATGGCCCATATATTTAAAAATTTTATAAAATATTAAAACTTGTACACCTCCCTCCTTGATCAATATGATACGTTCCCCTAGAGATTTTTGCAACTTTGGCCAAACTTCCACAATTCTGGACTTGGTTTGTTCATGCCGAAATGCAATTTGCTACGAAAGGTATTACAAAAGACAATACAAAATACGAACACATAATAACTGCACTACCACAGGACGTCATAATGAACGTTTTTGACGTAATACAAAAACCACCTCAACATAACAAATACGAAAACATCAAAAACACTTTGATCGAACGTAATTCTCTAAGCGAACAACGCAAACTTGAGAAAATATTGTCAGATTCGGAAATCGGTGACCGTAAACCATCCGAATATTACAAGTCCTTAGAACTACTTGCCGGAACAAGTATTTCTTCTGACCTTAAAAAACTTTGGATAAGAAAATTACCAAAAAACTTAAATATCGCGTTAACAAGTTCAAATCTAAATAATATTCGTGATTTAATTCGTCTCGCGGATAATATATGGGAAGTAACTCATTATAGCGAAGTAAATTCCATACAAAATAATTCAACTCCAAATCTTGAAAAAGTCCTAGAAAATTTAACTCGCGTTACTTAGACAATGTGTGAAAATTTTCTACAGTACCTGTCCATTGAATTGCGAACCACAGCATTTTTTCGTAAAATAAAGTATAACTCGCAGAGTGTTGCATTAAAAAATCAAAAGTAAGGTCAGTTGCATTGCTCTGTATTAAAGTAGACAACTTTTTAAAAATCAAAAATAATGAGAAGAAACTCTCGACAGAAGTAATTTCAGCTATTCAGATTTTGATATTACTGGAAAAATTAGTGCAATTAGTTGAAGAAAAAGCTAATAAGTGGTCAAATTTCTTCACAGCGACAAAGGATAGAGGATTAGAAAACAATTGTGTGTAAAAAAATGTATTAAAATGGTTACCGGAATTTAAAACCTTCTCAAATTCTTTCTAATACCCTGTAATTTAGAAATGGGTGCTAAAAGTGGTATTGAGGTGGAAAAATATATGCATGTAGTAGCTCTTTCGAAAGATGGGGGTACAAGCTATTCAGATATAGCAAAAAATTTAGGCATCAGTGTTCAAAACTGCAAAGGAATATAAGAATTCACCTACTGAGGTAATAAATTTTTCTAACAGCCGAGCAAATTGCAGAGGAAAGCGGAAAACCACTATAAGACAAGGCAGATTAAGTATGCAAAAAACCTTGGAGAACCGAACCGCAACATTTCGGTGTATTTGGAACGACTTAAAAAGCGCTGGTGTCAATATAACAAGACATAATCTTAGAAGACGATTTCATGAAAGTTGTTCTGTATGCAATATGGCAGCATAAAAGCCAAAATTGACTTAAGCATTGCGCTGTCTGGAAACTTAGTTTTTCCACTAGTTAGAAGCAAGATCCTTATGTAGCTGTGCCCATAAAAATCGGTGTCACTTCATTGCTTTAACCAATTTTGGCTTTTATACTGGCCTACTGCATACAGAACAATTTTCATCACATCGTCTTGTAAGATTATGTCTTGTTATATTGACTCCAGCGCTTTTTAAGTCGTTCCAAATACTCCGAAATGTTGCGGTTCGGTTCTCCAAGGCTTTTTGCATAGTTAATCTGCCTTGTCTTATAGTGGTTTTCCGCTTTTCTCTGCAATTTGCTCGGCTGTTAGAAAAATTTATTATCTTAGTTGATGAATTCTTATATTCCTTTGCAGTTTTGAACACTGATGCCTACATTTTTTGCTATATCTGAATAGCTTGAACTCCCATCTTTCGAAAGAGCTTCTACATGCACATATTTTTCCACCTTAATACCACTTTATGCACCCATTTCTAAATTACAGGGTATTAGAAAGAATTTGAGAAGGTTTTAAATTTCGGTAACCATTTTAATACATTTTTTTACACGCACTTATTTTCTAATCCTCTATCCTTTGTCGCTGTGAAGAAATTTGACCACTTATAAGCTTTTTCTTCAACAAATTGCACTAATTTTTCAAGTAATATGAAAATCTGAATAGCTGAAATTACTCACAGAAAAACAGGAATACCAAATGTAATTAAACTGGCTTGCTATTTGACGTTCCTCTCATAAGGAAGCTATCAAGGTATTGGTGGGACTGACTTCAAATGCTGTCTATCGCAAACATTTGCTTGAAGAATTATTTGAAATTACTTCTGCTCGATGTTAATATGGTTGTGGGTTTCTTTTCAATTCCAAAAATATATTTTTTTTTTTCTATATTTGTGACCATAATTTGGTTATCAAATACGTCGACGTAAGAAATCCCGGCTCAAACCACGATTCATTTATTTGGAAAAGTAGTCATTCTGACTCTTACCTAAACCCAAATTTGAAAGAGGAAAAATAAGCGCATGTCTCTTAGTAAGTTTTTTTTAAGGACATATGTAAATAGTAAAATATACGCAAAATAATCGTAAAAGGTGTTAAAAAAATCATAATCTTAAATATTAGATGTAACCTCTTTTTTTAAAGTTTATTTTCCAAAAGATTAGCTCATAAAAATACATCCATATTCTATCTGTAACATGCAATGTGCAAAATATATTTTAAAATCACTTAGCAGAAAAAAACTGGTTTTTATCAAAAACTCAAATTTTCATCCATTTTTAGTCATACGCCATTCAGATGCAACCCATTAGCCGACTCGAGATTTTTGGCAATTTTTACGATCCTTTATTAAAGTTCCGAAGATAAATAGTTTTGGGTAATTACAAATATCATATGGCTGTCTAATCACTGTGAGATTTAGAAAACTATATTTAAAATAAAAACATTCAAAATGCACGGATTACAAATTGTATTTTTTCACCTTAATATGCATCAAACTCCACATTATGAACTATATTTTAGAAATTTTGGCCAATTTTGAACTGCTCTAACGTATTATTTCTCAGGAGATTCTGGTAACCAATTGTCACCATATTTACTAATACCGTTCAGAAATCCACAGTGACCTTTTAAAGAAAAATATAACGAGAAATTTTGTAAAGCACGCAATGTAATTGAACGCTTTTTTAGAGTCCTCAATGATAGGTTTCGATGCATTTTTACCGAGAGAGGACTGCACTACTCTCCTATAATAGTCACTAAAATTATAAATGTTTGTTGTGCTTAACCTTTAGAAGAGCTCGAAAGCAATGAAATTGTTAGTGAAATTGAGAGACCACCAAATGAAAACACTTTAACCATAGCTACAACTTTAAGGAGAAGAATTGCAGAAACTTTTGTATAATACATGTTTTCCGCACTTGTGCCTTTTTGAAAAGAGTTGTTGAAAAGCTTTCTTAATAAAACTAACTTATAATGCATTTGAATACTTTTTATATTTATTTAAAAGATTTAATTAGGTAAACTAAAACAGGGTACATGTATAAATAAAAAATCTTCAATCGCTGTCTTCACTTCGCTCAACCGTTTGCCGTTTTTTTTATTATTATTTTCAAACAAAATTTCAAAACGAATATCCAAACAGAACTGTCATTTGAAAACTTATTTCTTTTTTCAATTGGAAATATTCAGTAATAAGTTCGAAATATCATAAAAAAAAAGAGTTGGCATTGCTCAAAAATGTATTGTCATTACTTATTCGAAAACAATGCCACAAACCAAATAAGTGTTCACGAAAAACTCAATTCGATTTACAGAAAACGAAAATGACTGAAAACGAATTTCAGTCACTCACATTTTTCGAGATAGAGAATTGGGACATAAGTCTTACTGTTCAACCTAAGTACATCAAATAAATAAAATAAATAAATAAAAATATTCAATTTGAAAGCTACAAGCGTAAAAAAATTGAACAATTTTTTTGATTGGAATGAAAGTTATATTAGTTTTAATTTAGAAAATTTAAATGTTTTCCGATCGGCCAATAAACAAAAAACCTAAAGCCATTATATCATTCGTCAAAAAACTGATTTTAAAAACATTAAAGCCTCCAAAAATGAGGGTCATATCACTGTACTGTACTAAGTAATAACATTCACCTCAACGAATGATATGACCCTCATTTTTGGAGGCTTAAGTGTTTTTAAAATCAGTTTTTTGACGAACAACAACAAGCAGTGTTTATAACCGCAACATCAAATTGTTAAATAATTTTTTTATTATAGGTTTTACAAACAGCAGCACTTATAACGGATCAGATTGATTTGCTGGACCAATGTCTTAAATCTGGCAGGAATTTAATGACAACCGAAGAAGAATTGCAGCAAATACACAGTAAAATAATTCATTCGGAGATTGAGCTACCATTTGTATTAAAATCTCGTTTATTACAAAAAATGAGTGAAATGCTAAAACAACTGAAAAACACCAATCGCACAACTCTCAAGTAAGTATTAAAGCTAGTTCACACTTTAAACAGTAATTAACAGCATATTAGACAAATAACCAAGAAGAAAGTTGATAATGGACTTACACACTGGGCTTGAACAGTCGATAGGTGTGATGAAAGTGTCGACAAAATCTGTGAATGGGGTTTCATTTGTACTAGTTAGTGGCCTAAAAACTGCAAACCCCGAAATCGTAGCTGCTCATTTTCGCGAAATATCACAAAAATACATATCCCATATAAAATAAATAAAAAATAAAAAAAGAAACACAACAAACAAATATAAAAGTATTTATTTTAAATATATTTTGCAATGCTGAATCCGAATCCGGCCTTGGAATTGCTCTATCTCATATGGTTTTGGAGATATCCTAGTCTAAGCAAGCAAAAAATACCGTTTTTGCTTTATTTTGAAGTTATATAACTAGAATATAGAGCATTCATACGTAGAATCCAATACAATATTTGAAAGTTATAATCTTTTTCTTCATCACACCTATCGACTGTCAAGCCCAGTGTACTTAGGCTAAAAAAAATTTTTCAAAATCTACTTTGAACATCGGCTACCTCCCAACAGATGATCTAGGCATTTCATTTATTTTTTTAGTATAAAATAATAAAGTAAATTAATTTTAATTCAGAGCTCAAAATTACCCAAAATACAATTCTTAACACTTTCGAACTTTTCTGAATAAATAAAATCGTTATCCAACTTTTCTTCATCTATTTGTAATTGTTATTGTACTGAAAATCAAGACCTGGCAGGGTTGTCGTGGTTACAATGATTTTTTTAATTTTTTGAAAATAATAAAAAATTTTAATGTTTGCACAAGGCTGTAATTTTCATTTACACCTATTTATACTCAAAAAGCAACGCCTGGCAGCATTTTTTTAAAAATTGATCAAAATTAACTTGCGTGCACAATGAATGTTAGATGGTAGTTTTCCTAGCGGGGGTTAAATTTTGACGAACCATATTAATTCCGATTATAGGAGAATCATTCCTAACTATGCATGTTTCTAACACCTCCAAATCCGATGTGCATGCTGCCGAGGCAGGTGGATTAACCACATTCTGGTGGGTACCACTTGGAGAGATATTTTCCACCGTTTTTCAATCCATGCTTCATTAGTACAATCTTGGCAACGCCCCACGCAGTAAGTTATAAGCTTAAGGCTATTACCATTTTCCAAGCATACGCGCCCACCGAATTGGCAGAGAAAGAAACCAAGAATGAATTTTACAGTCAGCTCGCTGCAGCGATTAGCAGTGCTCACAAGAACGATATCATAATGGTTACGCACGGTGATACGGAAGAAAATTATTTACGTATAAAAGTGTCGCTAAAATCGGTTGATATGAAAAAATTTGTTTTTTTTTTTGCTGATTCAGAATCTGTTTTAAGCGAAATCCTATCAGATCCCTTTCAAAAGTTATACTAAAAATACCTTTTTATAAGTATATTTGGAATTCTTCAATTAAAAATATGTTGTTACATTTGCATAAGGTTACGAAGCTTCTCGAAGGTAATAGGGGAGGCCTAGGTTTACAAAAATTACACCCGGAGGGGGGTCTAAAATGTACCCCTAAGGAGTTGTAGGGTTGAAACTGATTTTCTGCCTTTTTTCAGAAAAAAAAGTTTTCTTGAATCACCCTAACGTTTTAGGGAAAATGTTTATATGGCAAAGTTTTAGCTAATTGTAAGAGCTTTCAGATAGTGTATATGGTTTATAGGGTTTAAAAGGATTTCGCAAAGTTCTGGACCTTTAAAATTGATATTTTAATTTTTTTTCCCCATATTTTGACTTTGATGGCCATTTTAGTATGAAAAAGGTCCTATTAATATAGCTTTTTGTAATTCTTTTTGAAATCTTCGTTAAATATCCTTTAATCCGATAGTACATTTGTCATATCAATTTTTTGATTAGGGTTAGACAACAATACTTTTCTATGTAACACACGGGTTACTCGCATGCGATGCGCTGCATATGATGTAGTGATGAGCAAACCAAGACCGAGACCATAGCAGTCATGGTCTTGGTCTTGTCCTTGCACATTGTGTATTGGTCTTGGTTTGCTCATCACTACATCATATGCAGCGCAACGCATGCAAGTAACCCGTGTGTTACATAGAAAAGTATTGTTGTCTAACCTTAATCAAAAAATTGTTATGACAAATGTACTATCGGATTAAAGGATATTTAACGAAGATTTCAAAAAGAATTACAAAAAGCTATATTAATAGGACCTTTTTCATACTAAAATGGCCATCAAAGTCAAAAAATGGGGAAAAAAATTAAAATATCAATTTTAAAGGTACAGAACTTTGCTAAATCCTTTTAAACCCTATAAACCATATACATATACGTTAGGGTGATCCAAGAAAATTTTTTTTTCTGAAAAGAGGCAGAAAATCAGTTTTAACCCTATAACTCCTTAAGGGTACATTTTAGACCCCCTTCGGGTGCAATTTTTTGTAAACCTAGGCCCCCCTATTACCTCCCAGAAGCTTCGTAACCTTATACAAATGTAACAACATATTTTTAATTGAAGAATTCCAAAAATACTTATAAAAAGATATTTTTAGTATAACTTTTGAAAGAGATCTGATAGGATTTCGCTAAAAACAGATTCTGAATCAGCAAAAAAAAAACAAATTTTTTCATATCAACCGATTTTAGCGACACTTTTATACGTAAATAATTTTCTTCCGTATCACTGTGTACGGGTGGTTGGAAGACATGGTTTGGGTACGAAAAACGACAATAGAGAGCTTCTCATTGACGCCTTCAATACAGTCGGTTTTGTTGTTGGTGGTACGCTTTTCTCACACAAAACATGCCATAAAGCTATTTGGGTTTCTCCAGACAACATCATTGGAAACCAAATCGACCACTTCTGCATTAGCAGAAAATGGAGTCTTCAGGACGTACGAGTAAAGAGGGCCGCTGACATAGGCTTCGACCACCATCTTCTCGTCGCGGTCATTCGATCAGAACTTGCCGCTATTAAACGTCCCAGTGAACAATCTGTGGCAAAAAAATTCGACGTGCTTATGCTTAAGAACGACGAGATCCGCTGGTCTTTCGTTGAAGAACTTAAAACAGCCCCGATCGATTGTGATGGAAGTATTGAAACATCATGGAGTGCCGCTGCTTTTTTAAACTCCAGTGAAAAAAATTCTTGGGTTCCGACCTTCGAATAAGAAACACTGGATGAGCGGGGAAACGTGGTGTCTTGTTGAAAAAGAAGAAGCGCGACAAAACTGAGAGATGACGCTAAAACTAGATACTAAGATTCAACGACAAGCTATTGTTTTTAAACCAATTGACAACTTTATTTAATTCTGTTTGGAGAGTGACGCAATCAGAGAAATGTTTCACTTTATAATAAATTTTCAAATCATCAGCATACAATGAGAACCGGACAGACGAGAAACAAGTTGAAATATCGTTAGTATGTAAAATAAAAAGAAGAGGACCAAGTGTACTGCCCTGTGGTACTCCAGACGTTACCAGAAAAGGTTGAGACTTAGCATGATCTATGGCTACAAAAGAGGACCTATTAACTAAGTAAGATCTCAGCCAAGACAGAAACGAAGAATGAAGCCCAAGCTTCGCTAATTTTGAAATAAGTAGACAATGTGAAACTTTGTCAAACACTTTAGAAATATCCGAATATACCACATCCACCTGACCGCCATCTTCAAAGGAATTTATACAGTACCTTGTAAATAAGCTAAGATTTGTTAGAACAGACCTACCAAGGAAAAAGCCATGTTGATAGGGACAGATTAAATTTTTAACAGCAAACAATTTTTTCAAAAATTTTTGAGATGTTAGTGATCTTCGAAATTGGCCGATAAAAATAGGAGATTTTCCATTTATCTATAAACACACCAGAAGCCAGTGATTTGTTAAAAATTTGTAAAAGTGGAATTTATATTGATTTAGCACACTTTAAAATCAAATGGGAGCCAAGTCCATAAAGATGTGATTTAAAAGAGGTCTTTAAGCCTGCTATACCTTGTTTAACATCATCCAGGATTAAACTGATATCATCATAATTTAAAACCGCATCATGATTACACTGGTCTACAATTTCGATCTTTTTGTAAAACACATGAGAAAATCCAAAAAATTCTTAAAGAAGACGTTCAAAAAAAATACCCGTGTCTCGTGGGTTTTCTCCATCACGTCATATTTTTTTTTATCGATTTTTGAAGTTTTTTTATACCCTGTACATGAAAAAACAAAAATACCGCATTCTTGTGTTAAATCGATAAATTTAACTATATGATCCTTACATCTGAGGTGTATCATGTGTTCAGCAAACAAGGAATATTTTTGTATAAAATTTTAACCCTCTACAACCCCCACATGTGGGTAATTTTTGCCCTTTTCTTAAAAAAGTACAAAAATGACACCTAAAACAGGGGAATATTTTGCTTTCGGGATGAAATTTTGCTTTTTTATCGTTCAGCAACTAGTAGTGAAATTGTATAGCAAATATTTCTGTAGTACATACTGACTCAATATTCCCATGTTTTAGGTGTCATTTTTGTTCCTTTTTAAGAAAAGGGCAAAAATGACCCACATGTGGGGGTTGTATAGGGTTAAAATTGTCTACAAAAATACTCCCCGCAATATCTTGCATAAGTTTGCTGAACACATGATACACCTCAGATGTAAGGATCATATAGTTAAATTTATCGATTTAACACAAGAATGCGGTATTTTGATTGTTTTCATGTATAGTGGATAAAAAACTTCATAAATCGATTAAAAAAAAATGTGACGTGCTGGAGAAAAACCACGAGACACGGGTATTTTTTTTTAACGTCTTTAAAAATTTTTTTGATTTTCTAATGTTTTATTTTTGTGTCGAACAGTGTTATCAGACACTATGTGACTACTATGAAAATTATATTTGTCAAAGTTGGAGACAAAAAATTTTGCAAATAAATCTACAGAATCAGACAAAGACATTTCATCTTTGAAAAACAAGGATGCGTCGGTATTTGAAGATCCCTTTTTAGATTGAACATATTCCATAATGATTTTGGATTAGTTTTCATCTGACTTTCGAGATTTAGAATGTACTGCTTGTATAGAATCTTGTTCAGGAACTCAAATTCACGCTTATAGTGTAAAAATTTTCCCTTAAACTCCAAGCAACCAGTTTAAATGAGTTTAGTACAAAATTTATTTCTAAGATTTTTAAGCTTTTTTAGCCCGTTTATATGCCAGGGAAGCTCATGTTTACTCTTTTTCAAAGGAGTATTAATTAGAACTTCATCTAATAATGTCCTCGAGAAAACTTCAAACCAATAAGGAGCAGATCCCAATCAATACCATTAATAAGCTCATTCAATAAACAGAAATCACATCTTTTGTATTTATATGCTTAATATAATAAGGTGACCAAACTTGGCTGGCGTACTCCAAATAAGGACGCACTATAGAATTGTCTAGTGTCGCCGTAATTAATAAAGCCAAGTAAAGATGAAGATTTATTTCAAATTACGTTAATATGATCAATGTTAAAATTTTTTTAGTAGTCCTAGGCTTAAATTCGGAAATGAAAATATTAATTATCCATATTTTAGGGTCAATAATAGCATCAAAATTACATGAAGGCACTGTTATTTTAAAGGACGCATGAGTGGGCTTATTTCCCATTTTTCTGCGTGAAAAAGCTATCGTTTGGAATTAAATTTTTGTGTATCAAATAATTTTTGACACTGTCAGATGAAGTCTCTGGATGTAGTCTAGATATAAAAATAGATTTCGGTTTTGGAAGCGCCAACAGCAAAGCGCTATTTCACATAGTGTCAGGGTTATGTGGTTGTAACGAAGTAAGTAGATGCTGAGGTTTCAGAAGTGGTGACAGAAATTTCGGGGGTTGATCAGATCTGATCTCGTTTTTAGCTAAAATTTTTTTTATTTTTGCCACTTTTTACTTTTTTCTTATGGGATTTATTTTTCAACGAAACTGAAGTTTGTTTGGTGGGGTTTGAAACAGAAGGAGTGAGATCAGAAGCTGGAGGGATATTATCTAGACTATAATTTGGGAGGCTTTTATCCACGGATGTAGTATCCTAAAAACTTTTTTCCATTAGAGGACGGAAATCCGTATAATTATTAATAATAACTCTAAACTATGTGTTTAGATTGTTTAAACTTTCTCCAAATCGCCTAATTTTGTCAAAAATAACCGATGGTGAAAGAGATCTGCATGATGGACAAAACCATGTAGGCCCAAACGTCGTGATAAAATTACGTCAAGAGTGAAATAATTGTTCACATGGACCGGAGCATGGAAACATTGAATTTAAAATACTCCTACTAAAAATATTCCATTGTTATATTGAAGTTGGATATGAAAATTAAAAAGTTATTAATATGTTCCAAAGTGATATAAAGGTTTAATCTTAAATAAAAAGTTTACTGTTAACCAAACAACAACAACACTATGCAGTGGCCAAACTTGTAAACAAGTAAACTAAAGAGAAATGAAATGCGCCAAAAAAAGTAATGATGCTTTACAACAATATCAAAATTTAAAGAGAGCAAGAGGAACTGCATGTACAAACGTTCAAGTGTTTGTATGCAATTTAAACTTAATAGTTGCAATGCAAAACTAATGATTTTGTTTAACAAAAGAAGTTACTAAAATGTTAATATATATACTTTGAATATATGACTAAAAGTTCAATTAAAAAAATCAATTTTCTATATATAAAATGTCATTAAGTAACACACTTAAAAATTCTTAAACTTTGAATAATATATTGGGTGTACAACTTAAAAACCGGAATTTGACGGTGGATGTCCGTACTAACAAATATCGTGAAAGCTCGAACTTTATATATATGTCATTTTGAAGGTACATTTGACAGCTGTCAAAATCAGTCGACAAAACAATTTTATCTTGTGTGCATCATTATTATTTTTCACGATGAATAACTTCGAAAATTCGAGAAAAAGACAGCATTTGCGGGAGGTTCAGTTGGGTCATTTTTTTGCAAAGAAAACTGCTGCGGAAAGTCATAGTTTGCTTGTAGAAGTTTATGGCGACGATGCTTTAGGAAAAACACAGTGTTTTGAATGGTTTAAACGCTTCAAAAGTCCCGATTTTGACATCAAAGACAAAGAACGCCCAGGACAGCCAAAAAAGTATGAAGACGAAGAATTAGAGAAGCTACTCGATGAGGATTCGTGTCAAACACAAGACGAGCTTGCCAAATCGTTGGGAGTGACTCAGCAAGTCATTTCGAAACGTTTGAAAGCCGCCGGATACATTCAGAAGCAAGGTAATTGGGTCCCCTATGAGTTGAAGCCGAGAGACGTTGAACGGCGCTTCTGTATGTCTGAAATGCTGTTTGAGCGCCATAAAAACAAATCATGGAAAATAGTGGATGGGAAGTTTTGGCTCAACCGCCTTATAGCCCAGACCTTGCACCATCAGACTACCATTTGTTCCGATCGATGCAGAATGCCCTATCAGGAATACGCTTCACTTAAGTTCAAGATATCGAAAATTGGATAGATTAATTTTTGGCCGCCAAGCCGGCGCAATTTTTTGGGGATGGAATTCATAAATTGCCTGAAAGATGGGGAAATGTTGTAGCTTCCAATGGACAATACTTTGAATAAAATATATTGTAACATTTTTCCACAATAAAGCATCAAATTTCGCTAAAAAATTCCGGTTTTTAAGTTGTACACCCAATACATTGTGCCGTTGTTTCTAAATAAATGCTCAAAAACCGAAAAAAACCTTTAAAATTAATTCCAACCCCTGATAATAACACTACACACCTCCCGGGAAGATAGGGACAACCTCGACTTGGAGCCACTGAAGATTTTTTGATGAGGTTTTGTTAGTTTACCTCTCCTAAGTTGGTAACTGTGAAAACGAAAATCCCGACTCGTCCTTCTTGCAATTAAACTGGGTTTAAGTCCTTTTTTACGAGGCAAGTTTGAATTTCTAATATTATTGTGACCTCGAAGTCTTGGAAGTGAAATTTTTGTGATGAGGTTTTGTTCGTTAATTTGCTCCGGCGGTATCTGGCGCGTACTTTTTTCTATGCAGCCGGAATCTGGCGCGTACTTTTCTCTATGCAGCCGGTATCTGGCGCCTACTCTTTCTTATATTTCTTGTTCCTGCTACACATGCAGCCGGAACTACTGGCGCTAATTTGTATGGAGCTCTTTTCATTCAAACATCCTGCTAGGCGGGCAGCATATTTGTGAGAAGACTGAACGTACAACAACTGCGTTCTTCTGCGCGTTTACCGAACTCCTAGGATGTACAAGTCCCTATTAACTCTGGAGACACATTGAACACAAAATTATATATAAGATTAATTATGTATAATAATGTTATTTAGGATTAAGATTTTTAAACTTATTGTTAGTCTCCTTAGATGAGAAGATTCAATAAATGATTTCAAGCATTAAAAAAAAAAAAAAATTTGCTCAGAGTTGGAAAATAAGAAAATTAAATCGGAATAGTTCCTTATTGCGATTAAGCCGAGCTTAAGCGCCTTTTTTCTTTGTATGTTTAAACTATTAATATTAAATCGACCTAGAAATATTGGCAGCGAAAACTTTTGATGAGGTTTTGTCCAATAAGTTTGCTTGAGTGGGATAAGGTGAAAAAATGAATCGAAACAACTCCTTCTTGCGCAGAAATCGGCTTTAAGCACCCTTTTTGTCTCTAAATTTTGAATAAAACATACTTATTTAACTCTCAATAATTAAGCTCACAGTTGTTTATTTTCGGGTTTGTATATAGAGGAATGTTCATGGTACATATATATAAATATTCTTATTAAATATTTTAGAAACCAATTCTTTATTGATTGATAAATCAGCGCAAATGTTATGTTTTTTTCATAATAATTTTCATATTTTTTTATATTAAATTCATGAATTAGTTTGCTTTTGTACACATGTTCAGCACTTAACACTTGTATATCATTATCATCGCGATTGTCAGATACTTTGTAACTAGTCCATATTGATAAAAAGTCAAAATGCACTGATCTAAAAGCCTGTTCGCTATAGAATCTGAGGATGATGCTCCGAAATATATTTAAGCCTACAATCATAAACTATATAAAAGGCATATAGGTGCATCCATCAATGATAATGCAGATTTTAAAAATTGTTTTTAAAAATCAACATATCTGTGACGACAAAAGCGCATAATGCAAACTCATGATTGGACTCAGGACTCAGATTCTATACCAAACAGGTGTTTGGATCAGTAGATTTCGACTTTCTGCCAATATGGACTAGTTATAGTGTATCTGGCAATCGCGATGATAATGGTATCCGAGTGTTTAGTGCTGTATATGTGTACAAAAGCAAACTAATTCATGAATTTAATATAAAAAAATATGAAAATTATGCTGACAAAACATAACATGCGCTGATTTATCAATCAATAAAGAATTGGTTTTCTAAAATATTTAATGAGAATATTTATATATATGTACCATGAACATTCTTCTATATACAAACCCGAAAATAAACAACTGTGAGCTTAGTTATTGAGAGTTAAAAGTAGTATGTTTTATTCAAAATTTAGAGGCAAAAAGGGTGCTTAAAGCCGATTTCTGCGCAAGAAGGAGTTGTTTTGATTCATTTTTTCACCTTATCCCACTCAAGCAAACTTATTGAACAAAACCTCATCAAAAATTTTCGCTGCCAATATTTCGAGGTCGATTTAATGTTAATAGTTTAAACATACAAAGAAAAAAGGCGCTTAAGCTCGGCTTACTCGCAAAAAGGAACTATTCCGATTTAATTTTCTTATTTTCCAACTCTGAGCAAATTAACGAACAAAACCTCATCAAAAAAATTTCACTTCCAAGACTTCGAGGTCACTATAATATTAGAAATTCAAACTTGCCTCGTAAAAAAGGACTTAAACCCAGCTTAATTGCAAGAAGGACGAGTCGGGATTTTCGTTTTCACAGTTACCAACTCAGGAGAGGTAAACTAACAAAACCTCATCAAAAAATTTTCAGTGACTCCAAGTCGAGGTTGTCCCTATCTTCCCGGGAGATGTGACTACACTATCGGGGTAAAATAATTGCAATCTGCACACAAGTTAATGGTTATAGTCCGGGAGGCGGCAATACTAAAAGTGCCGTCATCGCGGATTCTGAAATTTTTAATGAAAAATGGTAGTTTACACTAAGACGAATAAGGATAGCTTGGTCGGCGTGGTTATAGCCTGGCAAAACTATTTTTAAATGATTTTTTAATTATTAAATTTTCAGAATATTTTGCCGTCATAGCTGATTTTGATCAATCTTATATTAATCGATGCTAAGTTTCAGAACCATTCAGAAAAATCCAGCCGACCAAATTTTTCTTGCCGAAAATGACCGACAGACTTTTTTTAATGGTGCGACAGTGGGAACAATTTCTCTGTTATCACGGAAATTTGTTTGCCCGCATATCAAGATATTTTTAAATTTGACATTAAAACACGTAAATTAAAAAAAAAAAGAACAAATTTCCGTGATAACAGAGAAATTGTACCCACTTCCATCTTCGTCAAAAAAGTATACAGTACGAAGTAAAACTGTCAACATGTTTGCTATTTTCGTTTTGCACCACTTAACTGTAATGCGTACAAACCTGGAGCGTAAATTTTCTGCAGTTTAAAAAAACGATTCCAATAAATTTCATTGTGCTTATTCCAAAACTGGCCACAGAATCCCTCTACCTCGTCAGGATTTCGAGGTATCCTAACCTAAAAGTGCAAAAAACGACGTTTTTGCTGTTTTACAAATTAAGTCTGCTCTATTTCGTAATGCACTAGAATATTCTTCCTCTTTCCAAAAAAGTTTTGAGTGGTCAGCTACGATTTTTCTTTGCAAATCTAAGATGACATCATGAAATACCCAAAATTCATACTAAGAGTAATTTGAGAATTTTTTTGGCAATATTTTTCCAAAAGAATACGTTTATAAACCATATATGTATACCATGTTAATATGACATAAATCCAAACATTGCCGCTATAGCCGTTTTATTAGATTTCATGATGCCATCTTTGAGTGGCAATTATTTTCCAAGGAAATATTGTAGATGACCACTCACCACTTTTTTGGAAAGGGAAAGAGCAAAATTTATAGTGCACTTAACGGAATAGAGCAGAAAAAATCCTTGCGTTCCGAAACTTAATTCAAAAACAGCAAAAACTTCGTTTTTTGCGCTTTTAGGCTAAGATACTTCGACATTGTTCTAGTGGTTAGTAATGTTAAAATATATGCACTTGCTGACGATATTCAGATGTACTTATCGTGTCGTGTTGGCTTAAGTGAGGACCTTACACACAGGTTTAATGAAGATTTGTCGGCGGTGAGTAATTGGGCTTCACGCAACCCCTGCAAATCGTGTATTTTACCAATTGCGCGAACGATACCTGATTTTGAAAGTATTCCGTCTCTATATGTTGGTAACTCTGAACTTAAATTGGTTTGTAAAGCTTTAAGCCTTGGGTATCACTTAAGCACTGATCTTTCATGTACAAACCATATCAACCATTTAATGCTTAGATGCTTGCGTATGTCTGCTGCCTTCACACCTACTGATTTGAAGCTTAAACTGGTCAAGCTACTTATAGTTCCCTACATTAATTATTTTGAAGTTGTTTTTAGTAAATTGGTCTCAAGATCTCTTCATAAGATACAGGTTGCGCTTAACAATGCCACACGATATGTTTATGGACTAAAAAGGTATGATCATGCTTCTGCTTGGAACACGAAGATCCTGGGATGCTCGGTTGAACATTATATTATTTCCAGGACTTGTTTATTCTTGCATAAAGTCATCCATTCCAAAACTTCTTTCTACCTGTATGAAAAACTCCATTTTAGTGTTTCTTTAAGGTGTAATAACCTAATCATACCGAAGTATAAATTTTATAATTCCACGAGATTATTCTTTATCAATCCCGATCAAAAAAACTGGTCAAGTTCTTGTCATTGTATCAGAAATGTATATCAAAATGATATCAAAAATTTATCAGCCGCTGATATCCATTTTTTGTATATCATTTTGATATATTTTTGATATCATTGAAAAACATGTCAATTTTGTATCAGAAATGTATATCAAAATGATATCAAAAATTTATCAGCCGCTGATATCCATTTTTGTATATCATTTTGATATATTTTTGATATCATTGAAAAACATGTCAATTTTGTATCAGAAATATATATCAAAATGATATCAAAAATTTATCAGCTGCTGATATGTCAAATTTAACGCTTTAGTTTGTGGATTTTATGGAAGACGAACGCGGAGCCAATTTTAGTGAAGGAAAGTGCAAATATAATTATAATATATAATACAAATATAATTGAGTGCAAAAAAACCGACACTCCATTCAGTTGCTGCATGCAGCCTGTGGTTGGGAAAACAAAAAGTATGGAAAACGGACGAGCAGCCAATTTTAGTAAGAAGTGAATTTTCTAATAAAACTCGTGAAAAAGCACAAAAAATATAATTGAGTTAAAAAAAACCGACACTTCATTCATTTGCTGCATGCGGGCAATTTCTAAAAACTTGTTGCCGACGATCAAATACAATATTGCAAAATTTCGCCATTATCTGACTCAAAGTTGGTTATGTCAATTTTGTATCAGAAATGGATATCAAAATGATATACAAATTTTGTATATCATTGACATACAATTTTTGCATATCATTTTGATATCATTTTTTGATATCATTTTGATATCTTTTTTTGATATCATTTTGATATCTTTTTTTGATATCATGGTGATATACGCAAAGCGTTACATTCCGTATATCACTGTGATATCCATTTTTTGTCAAAATTAAGTATGTCACTGACAAATTTTGGATATCATTTTGATATGTTTTTGATATACTTTTCTTGATCGGGATGCCATTAGAATATGGAACTCTTTGCCTAGCAATATCAAAACCATACCAAATTTCAACTACTTTAAGCATTTTGTTTTACTACATTTTTCTAGCCTTTAATTTTGCCTCCAACCTCTATATTTGTTTTTATAACTTATTTACTTAAAAGTATCCAGACAGCTCATTTGTTAAGTTGTTTTTTACTTAATTGTAATATTATAAATGTATGTGTTTATTTTTAGTTTTTTTAAATTAAACGTAACTAATTGACTACTGCAAATTATGTTGTACAGAAAAAGAAACATTTTCTTATTGTACTAATGCATGTCATATAAATAAATGAAATGAAATCCTGACGAGGTAGAGGGATTCTGTGGCCAGTTTTGGAATCAGCACAACGATATCTATGGGAATAGTTTTTTTAAACTAGGAAAAATCACGTTCCAGGTCTGTACGCACATCAGTTAAAGTGGTGTAAAACTGTCAACAAGTTTTCGAAATGGTTTTTTGTTTATTATTTTATTATGGTGTGAAGTTCGGTAAAATTATTACATATTTGAATAGAGGAAAGGTTAACTTCCGTTTGGTTCATATTTCTTGTTGGTCATATAATCAGAACGGACGCTATAGCAGTACTAAGTCGAAAATGTTCATAGTTTTGCTTCTCACTGTATGTAACCGTCCACAGGAAAAGGGACCTTATCTTCACAAAATCCAATATCGGTTTTTCGCATTTTCTAAAAATACATATTATTTTGAATAAAATGACACCTCAATCACTGGAAAATTCCAAAAATTGACTGAGCTATTGCATTTTGAAATCGTAAAATGAGAAGCCCATATTTTTAGATATCGAAGTTCAAAGTTTATCAATTACCAATTTTTACAGGGTCGAGGTTTGGTAAGACCGCATTAATTGGTATTTGTAGTTTGATAATCGACCTCAAATCAATTGTAAAATGTTCAGAACATGTCTGAGCACTGAATTCCACCATAATCTGAAAACTGATAAAATTTACCATATTTATTTTAATTCTCCTGAAATATTTTGCCAGTGAAGATAAGGTTCCTTATCCTGTGGACGGTCACATATGTCTAGTTGTAGTTTTAACCCGACGATATATTAAGCATATTTCATTCAATAATTTCTTTTCTTTTTCAGAGGACTGATAGACTTTGAAATAACAAACCTTTTACGAGAGAAACCCATTGACAAAAACCGTTATATTTTGCATTATATTTCAAGTTCGGCCTTAGTTGAAGAATTTTCTCTAAGTAAAGCTACAAAATTGTGCAGTGACCGTCCAATTTTGGTTATTGGCATGTGTAACGGCGTTTTAAAAGCACGCTGCTGCGTCCCTGAGGTAACTGAATTGTATTGTGAATATGCTTGTGCTACGTATGACATAGCGATAGAAGGAAATTCTTAATATTGATGGTAAATGGGGCTAGTTTCGCAAGATTTCCAAAAAAATGCGTTAACCAATATATTAGGGGCCTGAATGAGTGGAACCTGTCCCTATATACTAAATTGAAAAAACCTCTCAAGGAGAACACGATCTCCACGAAGAGACGGATTAAGATGCTTCACGCAAAAAAACAAACTTTCAAAATTTTCAATTTTGCTACAGAGATAATTAAGAATAATCAATTTCAGCGTGACGAAATACTAGAGTATATATGTATATGAAACAAAACACGCAAAGCGTACCAGCTGAAAATTTTTGTCTCCTATTTCGCTCAAATTTGGCGTGCAAGAAACAATCTGGGAGGATTTGGTTCTAGTACCATTTGTTGTTAAAATACAGGGTGTTAAAGTTGGCGTTTTTAGTCATTTTCATGAAAAGAGTGTTTTTTCAAAAACTTGTAGCTTACACCAAAGTTTAAAAATTGATATATGTTAGTAACTGGTCGAATTTATTTTTATATGTTCTTTTTATAAAAAAATATTACTTGGTTAAAAAAATTTTTTTCACCAAAATTTTTGAACTTAAAAATACTTTTGGATTTTTTTTAATTAAAGCCCCCTTAAATTTTTTTTTAAAAGTACTTTAAATTAAAGCATAATTTATAAGCTTTTAAATGATGTATGACTCAAGATGGGATTCTAGAGGTGTTTTAAGAATGTATGGAGATCCTTAGTAACAACATTTTGATACTTGACACCCCACGGTGCTCTTGAACAGTCGATAGGTTTTTTGGCTATGTGGAGAAAATCTGTGAATGGGGTTTCATTTGTATTAGTTTAGTGGTCTGGAAAATGCAAACCACGAAATCGTAGCTGATCATCCCCGCGAAATATCGCAAAAATACATATCCCATATAAAAAAAAAAATCGGAAAAAAAACGCAACAAACAAATATAAAAATAGTTATATTTAATGTATTTTGCAATGCTGAATCTGAATCCGGCCTTAAAATTGCTTTATCTTATACGGTTTTTGAGATATCTTAGCCTAAACAAGGAAAAAAGACCTTTTTTGCCATATTTTGAAGCTATATAACTAGAATATAGAACATTCATACGCAAAACTCGATACATTATCTAAAAGATCCAATCTTTTCCAATAAATTCTTTAAAACCGCATTTAAATCATGTCAAAAGCTTAATTTTTCTCTGAAATATTTTAGACTGAAATAATGACAAAACACTTTTTTGCACTTTTTTAACTTTTTAGGTTAGGATATCTCCAAGAAAAATAAAGATATCGACATTATTTAAATCAGGTTTAGAAGATTGATTGAAGCTTTCCATTTCTGCATCAGAATTTACGGATATTCGTCCTGTTATATAGCTCCAAAACACAACAATAAAACATAGCGTCGGCTTTTT